>OZ005744.1:38839537-38842037 GCA_963930735.1 Dioctria linearis
TCCTTGGTATAATGGACGCGTAAACTTATGAAAGAAAGCGTGGTTGATATTTCATTTATCTAAAATATGACTGACTACAACGAATTCTGCTAGACTGCGGCCGAAGATTCTCCGAGCTAACTAAGTTGCGTTTTTCATTATTTTCATCAAGTTTCAGGTAGAGATCAAGATTTAGCCTAGAAAGTTTTGGTCTTCTATCAACATGCGACGGAGCTCTGATGGATATCCATCTCAAATGATACTTTAGCAACTAGCTTTACCCATTCTTGGATCAACTGATAATGCAGTTATTGGTGCTCCATAGCACAGCATTGTTGTTAGTGATTTTCGAATTGTTGGAGCCTATAGCGCGATACAGCACCATTACCATGTCCAACACATATCACTGCATTTCCTGGGTTTGGTGCAATATCCGAATATAACCAAGTGTTTTATAATAATGTTCAACTAATTCTCTAATAGAAACATCGGCATAAGATAGCCTTCATTGCTTGCAACTGCTAGCGATAAGTGATATGGAAAAAATTCCAACTTATCGGCATGATTCAAACTTGCAATCAATTTCCACACTCTGTCACCCATTTGTAACCCATTTTCTTTTTGCATAAATATTGTCCCAGTATACAACCAGAACACATCTTGAATTTCAACATTCAATTCACAGTTCAGCTTTTTCGTGATCCAATCAAATTGAGCTACGTGCAAGACATTTTCCTACCCAAAAATGAATGCCTGCCTTTTTTCTAAAGCAATGTTTATATGGTCCATATTTAGTATTTGATATTTTAGAGTACCTTATTTTAAAATAAATATTAAGAAAAACTACATGTTTATTATGTCTTGTAAGTGTATATCAACAATTCTTTTCATCATCAGGTACAATTATTCTGAAAGATTTTGTAAAGCCATGACCATGGTCAAGCAATATAAGCAATAATCGACACGAAAACTAATTAAAAACAAACAACGTTTGCTCGACCTCGAGAAGAATTTGCAACGCAAGCAATTTCTGCTATGCAAGCATAGTTCCTGATTGAGAATATATACATACCTGAAGTCATTGCTTTACCATATCAATACATTGTGATTCATTCAGAAATTGTGTGGTCAAAAATGCTGACACTACAATTTATTTCTGATTTTAAATTTTATGTATTGAAATTCTGCAATAATCCCCCCTCTAGAATTAATAAGAAACAGTGATTCCTATGTTACCAATTATTATAAATAAGCAGAGACTAATCAATAAAAATCTGACTTAAATTCAACTTTCAAGATTGCTTTTATTTCTCAAGTAAATATTGGCATACTCTGCCATCCTTATCATTGGCATATTCTGCCTACAAAAAGCGGCATACTCTACCTACAAACAGCGGCATACTCTGCCAATCATTATAAGCCGTACACTGTGCCTTTAAATACAAATAGCGCAAAACCCTCGAGAATTCTTCCCAAGCCATGAAACAGAAATCTACATGTGTGCGTTGTGAGTCCGTTTTCTAAAATGTTCTATATTGATACTTATGCAAAAGTGCCAATCATTGACTTCTACTATCCATACAGGAAAATAGTCTTCTAGTATTTTAAAGCTTGGTTCCTTACCTTCCCAAAGACTACACTTCCTATATTCCTTACTAAACAAAATAATAAAACAGTTTGGATTACAAAGAAACAGTTTGGATTACAAAGTAACGTTACCATTTAACGCTCAATACCTCTCAGCTGAGTAATTATTACATGTGTGTATGTGCAGCCGGAGTTCGAATCTGTAGGCATAAGCTACATTCGATATGTTCAGCCCACGGCATCTCATGACGGCACAGCGACATTAGAATGACTACTCAGCTGAGAATTTTTGTTTGAGAAATCGTATTCATTTGGTTAAGATAAAATTTTTTAAATAATTTTGTTAGGAAAGGTATGAAAATTTGATTGCGGTTCGGAAGATAAGAAAGCAGGCTCAAGATAATTAGAACACCATTTTTCTGTATGAAAAGTAGTTTAGAGCGAGGGAGCTATTCAAATCAAACTTTTGTCAGTTTTACATAAGAGCACGGCAAATATTTAAGAATGTAAGGACTACGTTGGGCCTCGCATGTGGTAGGGAGGGAGTCTGTTTCATGGCTTGTGAAGTATTCTCGAAGGTTTTGAATAGCTACATACTCTGCCACATATATTTCTTTGGCATACTCTGCCTTTAAATAAAATAAAAACAGCGGCATACTCTGCCATAGGAAGACCTCTGGCATATTCTGCCATTTAAAAACACCAAGGGAAATCTTACAAAACAGCGGCTTGTTAGCCATCCAATAATAAGTACGGCAGCGCTCTGCCTCTTCGACAGAAATTCCGATACAAATTATAACAATAATTATAACAATAAGTATATATTATATATAACAATAAGTAATCATGGACATTTTTGCGTGTGACATCAGAACAATCTTATTACAATATTGTATTAATTCGCTTAGGAAATATTGGAAGGGAATTGTATATT
>OZ005744.1:38844537-38851845 GCA_963930735.1 Dioctria linearis
CTGTTATTCAATCCACCGTAATTGACTCTTTAAATGCCTTAAGCATAAAGCAAATTAACCGCATCCTGAACTTTTCCAATAGACTGTTGGACTTAGCATTCACATCTGATGCCGGCAATACTGCTGTCAGTCGAAGTGACGTTTCTTTGGTTCCTGAGGACTCTCATCATCCTGCAATTTTAATTTTATATAACAAAATTTCACCTGACTCTAACGTAGTTTTCACTCATTCTTATTCTTTTGACGTTCAAAAAACAGACTTTTCGCTGCCGAATAACTTTTTATTAACTTGTGACTGGTCTGTGGTGGTCAATGAAAGTGATATTAACGAATACAAATCTTACAAAATAATTTTTCATGGCTTTATATTATCAACGCCATATATTTGCAATAAAAATGGACCTAGGTCCCCTCCTTGGTATAATGGACGCGTAACTTATGAAAGAAAGCGTGGTTGATATTTCATTTATCTAAAAATATGACTGACTACAACGAATTCTGCTAGACTGCGGCGAAGATTCTCCGAGCTAACTAAGTTGCGTTTTTCAATTATTTTCATCAAGTTCAGGTAGAGATCAAGATTTAGCCTAGAAAGTTTTGGTCTTCTATCAACATGCGACGCAGCTCTGATGGATATCCATCTCAAATGATACTTTAGCACTAGCTTTACCCATTCTTGGATCAACTGATAATGCAGTTATTGGTGCTCCATAGCACAGCATTGTTGTTAGTGATTTTCGAATTGTTGGAGCCTATAGCGCGATACAGCACCATTACCATGTCCAACACATATCACTGCATTTCCTGGGTTTGGTGCAATATCCGAATATAACCAAGTGTTTTATAATAATGTTCAACTAATTCTCTAATAGAAACATCGGCATAAGATAGCCTTCATTGCTTGCAACTGCTAGCGATAAGTGATATGGAAAAAATTCCAACTTATCGGCATGATTCAAACTTGCAATCAATTTCCACACTCTGTCACCCATTTGTAACCCATTTTCTTTTTGCATAAATATTGTCCCAGTATACAACCAGAACACATCTTGAATTTCAACATTCAATTCACAGTTCAGCTTTTTCGTGATCCAATCAAATTGAGCTACGTGCAAGACATTTTCCTACCCAAAAATGAATGCCTGCCTTTTTTCTAAAGCAATGTTTATATGGTCCCATATTTAGTATTTGATATTTTAGAGTACCTTATTTTAAAATAAATATTAAGAAAAACTACATGTTTATTATGTCTTGTAAGTGTATATCAACAATTCTTTCATCATCAGGTACAATTATTCTGAAAGATTTTGTAAAGCCATGACCATGGTCAAGCAATATAAGCAATAATCGACACGAAAACTAATTAAAAACAAACAACGTTTGCTCGACCTCGAGAAGAATTTGCAACGCAAGCAATTTCTGCTATGCAAGCATAGTTCCTGATTGAGAATATATACATACCTGAAGTCATTGCTTTACCATATCAATACATTGTGATTCATTCAGAAATTGTGTGGTCAAAAATGCTGACACTACAATTTATTTCTGATTTTAAATTTTATGTATTGAAATTCTGCAATAATCCCCCCTCTAGAATTAATAAGAAACAGTGATTCCTATGTTACCAATTATTATAAATAAGCAGAGACTAATCAATAAAAATCTGACTTAAATTCAACTTTCAAGATTGCTTTTATTTCTCAAGTAAATATCGGCATACTCTGCCATCCTTATCATTGGCATATTCTGCCTACAAACAGCGGCATACTCTACCTACAAACAGCGGCATACTCTGCCAATCATTATAAGCCGCACACTGTGCCTTTAAATACAAATAGCGCAAAACCCTCGAGAATTCTTCCCAAGCCATGAAACAGAAATCTACATGTGTGCGTTGTGAGTCCGTTTTCTAAAATGTTCTATATTGATACTTATGCAAAAGTGCCAATCATTGACTTCTACTATCCATACAGGAAAATAGTCTTCTAGTATTTTAAAGCTTGGTTCCTTACCTTCCCAAAGACTACACTTCCTATATTCCTTACTAAACAAAATAATAAAACAGTTTGGATTACAAAGTAACGTTACCATTTAACGCTCAATACCTCTCAGCTGAGTAATTATTACATGTGTGTATGTGCAGCCGGAGTTCGAATCTGTAGGCATAAGCTACATTCGATATGTTCAGCCCACGGCATCTCATGACGGCACAGCGACATTAGAATGACTACTCAGCTGAGAATTTTTGTTTGAGAAATCGTATTCATTTGGTTAAGATAAAATTTTTTAAATAATTTTGTTAGGAAAGGTATGAAAATTTGATTGCGGTTCGGAAGATAAGAAAGCAGGCTCAAGATAATTAGAACACCATTTTTCTGCATGAAAAGTAGTTTAGAGCGAGGGAGCTATTCAAATCAAACTTTTGTCAGTTTTACATAAGAGCACGGCAAATATTTAAGAATGTAAGGACTACGTTGGGCCTCGCATGTGGTAGGGAGGGAGTCTGTTTCATGGCTTGTGAAGTATTCTCGAAGGTTTTGAATAGCGGCATACTCTGCCACATATATTTCTTTGGCATACTCTGCCTTTAAATAAAATAAAAACAGCGGCATACTCTGCCATAGGAAGACCTCTGGCATATTCTGCCATTTAAAAACACCAAGGGAAATCTTACAAAACAGCGGCTTGTTAGCCATCCAATAATAAGTACGGCAGCGCTCTGCCTCTTCAACAGAAATTCCGATACAAATTATAACAATAATTATAACAATAAGTATATATTATATATAACAATAAGTAATCATGGACATTTTTGCGTGTGACATCAGAACAATCTTATTACAATATTGTATTAATTCGCTTAGGAAATATTGGAAGGGAATTGTATATTTCAATACCCTTGCTCTTCTTTTAACAATAATTCCGTTCGTGCAGCATGTTCATTGGCATACTCTAAATATACTGCTTTGCTTTTCAATTTCTTCTTAAAATAGTCGGTTTTTAACTCCAAAATTGTCAGCTTTTCAAATCAAATCAGTCAGTTTTTTACCCCATGAATGTTTTTTAATAATTCTGGATTAATTTTTGCTCTTTTTGGTCTTGGATATTTCTTTTTAAACCCACTATAAGCCTTTTTGGATGGCTTTTCTTTCAGTGAAACTTCAACATCTGTAGAGAATGCATTTGTTTCTGACTTTTTTAAATGAATTCTTTCGGCTTTACACTCGCCAATATCTTTATCAAAGTAACGTGTAACTTTTTTAGATTTATTTGCTAAATTTTTAGATTTCAAGCCTAGCTTTATCCATTTTAATTTGAATTAATGCTTTACTTACTTTGCTAATGACAGAAGTTTTTATTGGTCAAAATCATTTGACTACCTCCTTTTCCCGGCGATGGAATATAAATTAAATACCTTGTGTAAATACACCGAGTGATGTGTGTGTGTGTGTGTGTGTGTGTGTGTGTGTGTGTGTGTGTGTGTGTGTGTGTGTGTGTGTGTGTGTGTGTGTGTGTGTGTGTGTGTGTGTGTGTGTGTGTGTGTGTGTGTGTGTGTGTGTGTGTGTGTGTGTGTGTGTGTGTGTGTGTGTGTGTGTGTGTGTGTGTGTGTGTGTGTGTGTGTGTGTGTGTGTGTGTGTGTGTGTGTGTGTGTGTGTGTGTGTGTGTGTGTGTGTGTGTGTGTGTGTGTGTGTGTGTGTGTGTGTGTGTGTGTGTGTGTGTGTGTGTGTGTGTGTGTGTGTGTGTGTGTGTGTGTGTGTGTGTGTGTGTGTGTGTGTGTGTGTGTGTGTGTGTGTGTGTGTGTGTGTGTGTGTGTGTGTGTGTGTGTGTGTGTGTGTGTGTGTGTGTGTGTGTGTGTGTGTGTGTGTGTGTGTGTGTGTGTGTGTGTGTGTGTGTGTGTGTGTGTGTGTGTGTGTGTGTGTGTGTGTGTGTGTGTGTGTGTGTGTGTGTGTGTGTGTGTGTGTGTGTGTGTGTGTGTGTGTGTGTGTGTGTGTGTGTGTGTGTGTGTGTGTGTGTGTGTGTGTGTGTGTGTGTGTGTGTGTGTGTGTGTGTGTGTGTGTGTGTGTGTGTGTGTGTGTGTGTGTGTGTGTGTGTGTGTGTGTGTGTGTGTGTGTGTGTGTGTGTGTGTGTGTGTGTGTGTGTGTGTGTGTGTGTGTGTGTGTGTGTGTGTGTGTGTGTGTGTGTGTGTGTGTGTGTGTGTGTGTGTGTGTGTGTGTGTGTGTGTGTGTGTGTGTGTGTGTGTGTGTGTGTGTGTGTGTGTGTGTGTGTGTGTGTGTGTGTGTGTGTGTGTGTGTGTGTGTGTGTGTGTGTGTGTGTGTGTGTGTGTGTGTGTGTGTGTGTGTGTGTGTGTGTGTGTGTGTGCGCGCGCGTGTGTGTGTGTGTGTGTGTGTGTGTGTGTGTGTGTGTGTGTGTGTGTGTGTGTGTGTGTGTGTGTGTGTGTGTGTGTGTGTGTGTGTGTGTGTGTGTGTGTGTGTGTGTGTGTGTGTGTGTGTGTGTGTGTGTGTGTGTGTGTGTGTGTGTGTGTGTGTGTGTGTGTGTGTGTGTGTGTGTGTGTGTGTGTGTGTGTGTGTGTGTGTGTGTGTGTGTGTGTGTGTGTGTGTGTGTGTGTCCTCGAAAAAGTGTCCTGATGCCGTTGTCCCACAACTCTAAGTGTATATAGCAAGTTTAAAGAACATTCACACAACACCTCCATGGTAAAGCGTCTCGGATTTTACAAAACCAAGCGTTCTCGGTTCGATTCCAGCAAAAGCCAGCATTATTTTATTAAAAATCAGCTAAGACAGAGCTTGATCAGCTGACGGGATCAGCCAACCAGATGACGTCATCCCCTGGTCAGCCAGACGGTAGGAAAGGAATTCCCCAGGCATGCCTTGTGGTGTAGACCGCTAGACGGAATCCCCTCAGTGGCCCAGAACCCGGTCCAGAACCATCAAAATAGTTGGAATCTACCTTGCACTTTTTGTATGGAAAAAGTGGTCCAGAGCTCTTATAGCGTAACTACTTGTATACAGTTAAATAGAAAGAAGCTATTTCAAGTGAATATCTACATCCCACCTCATCAATATCTAGAAACTTACAACAATTATATTAGTGCCATCGAATGGATCGCTGATAGATGTGGAGCTGTTGACGATCTTATCCTGATGGGAGATCTTAACTTGCCGAATCTCAGGTGGGTTGAGGACGATACTAATGAGTTTTTCTTTCCAGTTAATGTTTTCTCTGTTATTCAATCCACCGTAATTGACTCTTTAAATGCCTTAAGCATAAAGCAAATTAACCGCATCCTGAACTTTTCCAATAGACTGTTGGACTTAGCATTCACATCTGATGCCGGCAATACTGCTGTCAGTCGAAGTGACGTTTCTTTGGTTCCTGAGGACTCTCATCATCCTGCAATTTTAATTTTATATAACAAAATTTCACCTGACTCTAACGTAGTTTTCACTCATTCTTATTCTTTTGACGTTCAAAAAACAGACTTTTCGCTGCCGAATAACTTTTTATTAACTTGTGACTGGTCTGTGGTGGTCAATGAAAGTGATATTAACGAATACAAATCTTACAAAATAATTTTTCATGGCTTTATATTATCAACGCCATATATTTGCAATAAAAATGGACCTAGGTCCCCTCCTTGGTATAATGGACGCGTAACTTATGAAAGAAAGCGTGGTTGATATTTCATTTATCTAAAAATATGACTGACTACAACGAATTCTGCTAGACTGCGGCGAAGATTCTCCGAGCTAACTAAGTTGCGTTTTTCAATTATTTTCATCAAGTTCAGGTAGAGATCAAGATTTAGCCTAGAAAGTTTTGGTCTTCTATCAACATGCGACGGAGCTCTGATGGATATCCATCTCAAATGATACTTTAGCACTAGCTTTACCCATTCTTGGATCAACTGATAATGCAGTTATTGGTGCTCCATAGCACAGCATTGTTGTTAGTGATTTTCGAATTGTTGGAGCCTATAGCGCGATACAGCACCATTACCATGTCCAACACATATCACTGCATTTCCTGGGTTTGGTGCAATATCCGAATATAACCAAGTGTTTTATAATAATGTTCAACTAATTCTCTAATAGAAACATCGGCATAAGATAGCCTTCATTGCTTGCAACTGCTAGCGATAAGTGATATGGAAAAAATTCCAACTTATCGGCATGATTCAAACTTGCAATCAATTTCCACACTCTGTCACCCATTTGTAACCCATTTTCTTTTTGCATAAATATTGTCCCAGTATACAACCAGAACACATCTTGAATTTCAACATTCAATTCACAGTTCAGCTTTTTCGTGATCCAATCAAATTGAGCTACGTGCAAGACATTTTCCTACCCAAAAATGAATGCCTGCCTTTTTTCTAAAGCAATGTTTATATGGTCCCATATTTAGTATTTGATATTTTAGAGTACCTTATTTTAAAATAAATATTAAGAAAAACTACATGTTTATTATGTCTTGTAAGTGTATATCAACAATTCTTTCATCATCAGGTACAATTATTCTGAAAGATTTTGTAAAGCCATGACCATGGTCAAGCAATATAAGCAATAATCGACACGAAAACTAATTAAAAACAAACAACGTTTGCTCGACCTCGAGAAGAATTTGCAACGCAAGCAATTTCTGCTATGCAAGCATAGTTCCTGATTGAGAATATATACATACCTGAAGTCATTGCTTTACCATATCAATACATTGTGATTCATTCAGAAATTGTGTGGTCAAAAATGCTGACACTACAATTTATTTCTGATTTTAAATTTTATGTATTGAAATTCTGCAATAATCCCCCCTCTAGAATTAATAAGAAACAGTGATTCCTATGTTACCAATTATTATAAATAAGCAGAGACTAATCAATAAAAATCTGACTTAAATTCAACTTTCAAGATTGCTTTTATTTCTCAAGTAAATATCGGCATACTCTGCCATCCTTATCATTGGCATATTCTGCCTACAAACAGCGGCATACTCTACCTACAAACAGCGGCATACTCTGCCAATCATTATAAGCCGCACACTGTGCCTTTAAATACAAATAGCGCAAAACCCTCGAGAATTCTTCCCAAGCCATGAAACAGAAATCTACATGTGTGCGTTGTGAGTCCGTTTTCTAAAATGTTCTATATTGATACTTATGCAAAAGTGCCAATCATTGACTTCTACTATCCATACAGGAAAATAGTCTTCTAGTATTTTAAAGCTTGGTTCCTTACCTTCCCAAAGACTACACTTCCTATATTCCTTACTAAACAAAATAATAAAACAGTTTGGATTACAAAGTAACGTTAC
>OZ005744.1:38852045-39167017 GCA_963930735.1 Dioctria linearis
TTTTTAAACCCACTATAAGCCTTTTTGGATGGCTTTTCTTTCAGTGAAACTTCAACATCTGTAGAGAATGCATTTGTTTCTGACTTTTTTAAATGAATTCTTTCGGCTTTACACTCGCCAATATCTTTATCAAAGTAACGTGTAACTTTTTTAGATTTATTTGCTAAATTTTTAGATTTCAAGCCTAGCTTTATCCATTTTAATTTGAATTAATGCTTTACTTACTTTGCTAATGACAGAAGTTTTTATTGGTCAAAATCATTTGACTACCTCCTTTTCCCGGCGATGGAATATAAATTAAATACCTTGTGTAAATACACCGAGTGATATTAGTGAAATTCTCATTTTTCCCGAAAATATCAGAGAATCCAGCAAGAATTTCTCCCACTTAATCTCTTCACAGCAAACCAATGTAATAGAAGCACGTGCTGCTCAATTAGCATACAAATTGTACTAACAAATATTGGCCACGATATAAAAAACATTTTTCAGCAAAAACCGGTTTTCACAAAAGTGCGGGAACATTTTATGAGAGTAAAACGTGAAAACTCCGTCCCTTCTCATTTATTTACAAAAATGAAACATTTGCCATTCTGTTTCGTTGCATGCAACTTGCGCTTTCACATTTTTTATCTTTATTCATAAAAGTTTTAAAGAGAGTTTGATTTTTTCGATTTTGATTCTTTCTTTCTCTTTTTCTTGCCGTGTGAATTTTAAATGTAAAACACTTGGAAATCTCGCCACCTTCCTAACTTTGCTTTTTACTACTACAAAATTTGAATAATTTCTACATTATATTGGAGTAGCGATGGGTATGATAAGATTACAATCGGTTAGGAAATTATCATTGGTTGATCGTAACTACAGTGAGGTCTAAAATTATACATTTACGTTGCTTTGATCAAGAAAAGAGGTGACTTGGAAATGGTTTATGTTTTGTGACATAAGTGGCATCTATTGGAAAGGGAAACTTCGCGGTGTTATTGTCTCACAAATAAAGAAAAATTACTTTTTGTTCCAATTTTAGGTGCTCCGTTAGGAGTTTGTTTATAACTAGGAGTTAGTTCATAACTTATGCTATAATGCATTTCTTATATCCATTTCTATAATCATATGACCGATAATGTCCCACAAATAACGAGAAATTTATTTTTTTCAATTTTTAGTGCTCCGTTATGAGGACTACACTAGGTATGCTCATAATTTAGGTAGTAATGCAATTGCGACTATACTTAATAATAGTAAAACTCATACTATAGTACACATAGCGAACGAACTCGATTTCTGTTCAATTTCAGGTTCTCCTGTAGGAGGACAGCAATTGGGAAGTTCATCAACTAACATCGCATTTCAATAATATATAAATGATATTTCTAATACACATAACTAAAAGTACTAATTTCTGTTCAATTTCAGGTGCTCCTGTATGAGGACACCACGAGGTAAGTTCCTACTTTCATTAAAATGTGTACTTATTACAGTTCTTCTAAATTAGTTTAGTATTACTTCACTGTTAAATTATTAATTCATAAATCAATATACTACCTATCCAATTTGCATTTTTTTTCCAGGTGGTCCGCAAGCTTAGACGCGGACTGACTTCGTGCTTCCCTGAATCTGTTCCTTTGTTTTAGAATCGCTGATAATCCTACCTGCTGTAGTCTTTTATGTTCCTTTTTATTAGTTGTAGTTTCCTTTTCCAGGTTACTTGTGTTGTGAAAATAATATTTGTAGATCGATCGCAATGCAATGTGATGAGACTCACCAGCTACACAATTTCATAGCGACCTATTAAGCGCCGCTATAAATTGTGTGACTATGAGGTAATCGCAATACATTTGAGGACTAAATCGAATATATGTATGTAATCACAATGGCCAAGAATTTAAGCGGCACTGTTTTGTAATTGTACGCCTGTGACCAGTGAGTAGCAATTATTACGCTATGGCCCGAGTACAAATTATAAAATATATAAAAATAAGCGACGAGGCAGAGGTAAGTGAGTAGAAAGATTTTAGTTTGATTCTGACCATTCGCGGGGTGACAAGTGTCAAGTTACTTATAAAGATTTTGTACGTTTTAATCACTTGTGTCCAATTACTTTTCAAAATCAAGTTGTGTTGTTCCAATAAATTGGTAGCGTAAATCAAATGGTGTGTTTTAATAAGTCTATCACCATGCGGATTGGCACTGACTCCAGTGAAGAATACTCTTCAGTGTTGTGCAAGTTGTGTGGATCGTTGAGCGGTTCGCTCAAGAAACCACAACACTTGTTCTTTAATAAAAACTTTACTTTATAGATTTTTCTGGATTCTGCCATATTTCCTTCCTCCCGAATTCCTCTTCCTCCTTGTTGGACTTTTTCATGGATTCACCGATTCATAATTAATTATTATTTGTCAATTAGAAACGCTAAAGATGTTGAAAAATGGTATTGCATTAAAAGAAAATTGTCGAAAATTAGGGACTCTTCTAATGAAGTGTTTATTAAAAGTGCCTTGGTCTCCCTACTCTTAGAAACGGGAGCTTTATCATATTACTACTATTGGTTTGACTCTCAGAGTCACTGAATGATATCAACGGACAGTCTATAGGTTGTTCGATGAGGTCTACGGATTAAGTTGACTGTCTTCCCTGTTCAGATTAAGTTGACTGTCTTCCCGTTCAGAAGTTGAGGTGGAGCAGTCGAAGCTGTTGCCATTCGAGATGTCAAATTCGGTCGAGAATGGTGTTGAAATTCCCGACCCGCTTCGCGGGCTTCTGTAGACAAGGTCTACAGTTCGGCTTGATGACATCCTTACGTCCGCATCCATAGCAGAACAATCGTTGTCTTTCCTGCAAACAATTTTGGTACAAGTGGCTTTGCTAGTCACAATTCCAACAAATCACTGCTTGTCTATCCGAGATAGCTGATACGTCTGGTAAATTGGTGTCGCACCCAGGTAATGTTGACAAGTAAGAATAAAAATGAATGGTTCCTCGATCACCCTCACTCGCTGATTTCGATAAGTACTCACACTGCAGGCTGTTGCAATTCGCACCTGGGTAGCTTGAATTTGGGTGACTAGAGATCGTATTTGCGCAATAATGGTATTTGTTCGGTGTAAACAGATCTTGTTCTGAATTTCTGACAACAGTTTACATGACATCAGCTGAACTCGGAGTTTAAAGTCATCCTTGGGCATTCGGTTATCAATCCGGTTTTAACATACTCGTAGGTGTAAAGTTATGTCTTAATAAAATCTTAAGTTCTCGTTAGCTGGTCATGAGAGTAACATGCACATATATCATACCAAGAAGTCAAAGTCTTCTTCTAAAGCGGGGAAGATGAGTGCTTCCACTCGAAAAACAAACTCATTTTCTCCACTATTCGAAAGGTTCCAATATCTAATGGGACTGGATAGCGCCTGTGCCAAGAAAATATCTGAGCTTGGTTGAATCTAGATCTATCAAGTGGTTAATTCTGGCTTACAAAGTTATAGTCAAGAGGACGTGAAACGTAATTAGGTGGTGGAAAATCCATAGTATTGGGCCTACCGTGTTATTATTTAATTACTCTAAAGCAGGTATAATTATTCCCGTAGATACGCTTCGTATTGTGTAAAAGTTCAAATAAAATTCCAAAATTGAATCAACAAAACTTCAAAAATTCTACAATAATCAATATCGTCAAACTTAAGGATCTCTAGTCCTACTGTAATGTTACAGCAAAACTTCAAATGCTGAATGAAATTCGTTCCAAAAAAAATTTTCTGGATAGTATTATACTATATACGTTAAAAAAAAATCATAGGATTCCACTCAAAATATTTCACAAGCAAAATCCAAAAAATGTTCATGAAATTTCTCCCATCGCTCTCCAAAGGCTCACTCACAGAACAAAAGTGTTCTAAGTCCACTTTCTCCTTTCAGGCAATAAGTCAAAGGTAAGTAGTGTGGATGTGTGCATGAAAAATCAGAAAAATCGGGCTGGACATGTCAAAGACTGAGAATTTTGCTAGAGATTCTTCAGCCAGGCACTTTGCAGATGGGCATAGCCATGAATATGAACAACTAGTTTGTTAAAATTCGTCAGGCCACCTGCCATTTCCTTGACTGAAGTCCAGCGGGAAAGATCAAACTTCAAAAATTTCAAAAATAAGACTCGATAATTTTCAAAACTTGAGGGTTGACCAAAGTCCAAGCTGAAGCCGAACTTCAAATAAAAACAACGTAAGTCGACGTCAAGCCGGAACAGGGTGATGGACCAAATCGTAACAGTTACCAGAAAAATATAAAAAAATCTAAGTCATGTATTTTTCAAATTATAGGCATTTCTT
Source organism: Dioctria linearis (assembly GCA_963930735.1). Taxonomy (NCBI): domain Eukaryota; kingdom Metazoa; phylum Arthropoda; class Insecta; order Diptera; family Asilidae; genus Dioctria; species Dioctria linearis. The sequence goes on from OZ005744.1 coordinate 38,856,365, forward strand.
TTGTTTTCGAGAAAATGTACACCTTGTGATGGTTTTTTTAACTCCTGTTGCTACAAATCTTTACTTTTTTTCAATTTTATTTTTCTTATGTAATCCCGAATAGTGCTTATGTAACCTGTTGCTTCAAGTTCTAAGCCAACTGCTCCAGCTCGGAAGAAAATGTCACATTTTGCCGAACCAACAATATAAAATTAATAATTCGTTGAATTTTAACTGCCTGTACTGAAAAAAAATGTACTACGCCAGTCTGGCAAGTAACTTTAAAAGTTGACGCATTTAATAAGGATTCTAAAATGGTACAACACTTGCTACAAAAAGTTTTTCTTCAAGAAACCCAGTTTCGAAAAATTTCTTTTCACCTACTAAAAATGATTTTAGTGTACACATAGCTTGCCGTAAGACCGTAACTGTGAGATCTAGTTTGAGTAAGAAGGAGAGTCATTACATGAAGTGTGAGTGAGACATATAGTGAAACTTTCAAGTTATAGATCCTAACTTTTTGTTAAATTTAGGACAAATTTTCCTAAGTTTAAAATTAAACACCAATTTTTTGGATGCTAAGATTTATTATTTACAAAAGATGTTCAAACTGCCTTGCTTCAGCTGCAATACCAAGTTCGACATCTTCTTAAGAAGGATCGGGTTATCAGACGGGCAAATCTTTCATTGTTGACAAATTCAACTGCGTCCGTAGCTCTGGAGCTCTTGTTTTTGTAAAATTCGGTGAGCTATTCTTTTAGGCACTCCTGTGCTTTCCTGGATTGCACGTACCGAAGTACTTGGGTCTACGTCCTCGTAAGGTAAGAAACTCATCCTTCACCATGTACTTGGTTTGGAAGTCGGCCCTCTGTACAGATTAGACGATGCACATTTGAAAAAACTCAATGATTTGACGAGCTAGCGTCACTATCTGTCTCACTCACACTTCATGTAATGACTCTCCGTCTCACTCAAACTAGAATCTTAAAGTTACGTTCTTACGGCAAGCTTTGGGTACACTAGAATCATTTTTAATAGGTAAAAAGAAATTTTCGAAACTGGGTTTCTTGAAGAAAAACTTTTTTTTTCCGTAATCTAAGAAATAATGTAGCAAGTGTTATACCATTTTAGAATCCTTATTAAATGCGTAGTACATTTTTTTTTCAGTACAGTCAGTTAAAGTTCAACGAATTATTAATTTTATATTGTTGGTTCGGCAAAATGTGACATTTTCTTCCAAGCTGAAGCAGTTGGCTTAGCGCTTAAAGCAATAGGTTACATAAGAACTATTCGGGATTACATAAGAAAAATAAAATTGAAAAAAAGTAAAGATTTGTAGCAACAGGAGCTAAAAAACCATCACGAGGTGTACATTTTCTCGAAAACAAAAGAAATGCCTATAATTTGAAAAATACATGACTTAGATTTTTTTTATATTTTTCTGGTAACTGTTACGATTTGGTGTATCACCCGGTTCCGGTTCCGGTATACCAAAAGAAATTCGTGCTTGGAAAAAAAATTAAGCACCATATCTGTCCCAGAAGGGACCCTTCCACCATTTATCTTTACTAATAATGAAGGCGGAGATGTCCTGCCATCTTTGCCATTCCCCACCCACCCAATGACACTGGGGCAACATGCTATCAGTATCCGTATGAAGACGTGAAAATATAGCGGAGGATCGGATCTACACGGCCCCCATTTTAAGAAGGTTCCAAGAGAACGAGAGGAGAAGAAGGAAAATCTCAATAATCCATGACAATATTCTTTTTATTTGATCATGATGGTATCCACGTTTCATATTATCTTAGATTACTTTCTATTCTTAAACGTAAGCACACAAATTAAACTTAATTATATTAAACGTTAGAGGGCGAGTGACATCTCAGCATATAACCTAATGTAGCGAACACAACTCAGCAAATGTGGTCAACGAATTATTTTAGAGTAAAGCATCTATTGGCATTATTATATGTGGGTTCCACACCAAAACACTTATGCTTGCTTTTAGAAAAGAATACTAATAAACAACTTTACTTAAACTAATAAAAATTATAAAAACTGATCTACGAATTAAGCGATTTTAAAAATAATACTCGATGAGAATTGCCAGAACGACGTCTTTCTTCTTTTGTAGTTGATATATGACTCTCTTCGTTCAGATCAACTTTCCCTCTTTTGTTCTTGTTCGCCGATAGATTGAGGAGTAGCCAGATCCCACATAGGTATATATCGTTATAAAAAACACAGCGTAAATCAAAATTACTTACGACCAAAATTCCTCGGCATGATGAAGCGCTCCAGCAGCCGGTGAGTATATCGACCACTATCTGTTAAAGATATAAAAATTCAAATTTCGGAGGTTTTCGTTGCTTCTCTGGTTGCCCTGCCTTAACTTGCAACAAGAACATCAATTCAGTAAATTCCAAAAATTCTCCGTTAACAGACTGCACTGCCTATCTATGGCACGTATTTTTGCACTAGGTAAATTTTATTGCAACAACTATAATCGTCTATCGAATTGGACTGTATCTTTAATAAAAATAATGTAAAAAACAATTTTGTCTGTAAATACTTAATTAATTTCATTGGTCGCCTTAACTTTAATTATGTATGATTTTATAACGTGTATAGAATTACCCGTGTCATTGAATTTCCTCTTAATATGATCTCCAATCTAATTGATAGTAGGGCGACTAGGACTCTGACGGAAAAGAGTTTCTGTGCAAGATCTCTTAGAAGATTTTGTGCTCATAGTTTAAAACTTTCATTTTTTCTAACGAAGAAGAGAAAATGCAAACGCGTGGGTATACCAAATTCAATTACGACAATAATTCATGTATACTAATCGATAAATCAAGAAAAAACTGCACAATTGTGTTCTGGCCAAACCCACGTTAGTCTTATTAGTGTGGCTGCACACCTAGATAAGTATATAGACTCAGCCTATGATAATCAATAGGTAACTTCAGAACGGCCATTGCTGTTACTGCACATGAAAAGCAGTCCTTTACTAGATCTACACGATGACCTCTTCGGGGACAGAACGAAAAAAAAACAAAACAAAAGTATGTACAAGGTTTGACCAGATCTTGCTAAGAATTTTGTAATTGTTGCTATTAACAGCCACGATTTGACACGTATTATGCCGACAAATTTTTTCCCTACAATATGAACTTATTTTGTAATAATTAATTATGGCCTTACTAGCTTATAATATGCACTTACAATTACTTTTAGTTTGTTATTAGCGTTTAACGACAGGGATGCAGGCAGATCTATGCCTGCCCTGTTAGTTTGATTAAAAAATTTTAATCTAACTTCAGTTGGTATGATTATTGATTATGTTCATAATCCGAACAGATCCTCTAAGTAGAGAAGCATCCAGCAAGGTCATTTTCGGGGCGCGAAAGCCATAGCAACAGAACCGCTGCTTGTCTAAGCCAAAATTAAGTAATGTACTCATCTTAATATGAAGCCTCACTAGGATATCGGTACTTCCATGGGCCCAGGAACTGTGGATAACGCCAGGCGATAGAATTGTCTCCGGACTCTCAAATGAAAATTAGAGGTCTACCTACCCCTCGATGTTTTGAGACGTGATGGGATAATCAGTATGAAGCTGGATGGCTATATCCAGTCAAAATATTTGAACCGTCGACTCTGTACTTACAGGAGCCCCAACAACAACTGCTCTACGAGCTTATCAATGCTGTTTACTGGAGAGAACGATTTCGCCTATACAATCACATTAATTTATTGCAAAACATGTTATGTTATGGTCAATAATAGGACGTCATTTTTTAGTAATTTTGTCATAAGAATTCAACTTGCCTGTATTAAAAGTATTGGATTTACATTTTATGTAAGTGTATACATACATCTCTGATATATACTTTCCAGCCATTATTTATTCCTTTTTTTTACAAATACCTACCCATCAATATACTCAGATATTCCCCCGTACATCCTGCCAAAAACTAGGAGATCCATAAGACGTCATAGGTATGCTTGCAGCGGAAATTTACTATTATCGAATGCGTTTACTGTGCCCAAGTACAACCACAGGAAATCCTGTGGGAAGGGCATGGGATCTACCAGGGACATCCCAACCCCGGACATTCATCACTCCCAGGGATGGCCTAAGTTGTGAGCTGGGACCGCACCGGATTTCCCACGGACAATTCATATGTCCGAACATACCACGGACACATTTGTGCTGTGCGGGCGGCCCGTAATTAAATTTAATCACTCACGATAAAACTTTGCCAGAGGCTAGCTTTTGTCTTTTTGCTGTCGAGTCGGCTTTTTCTTGACAGTCAGCCATCAGGGGTCCTTTCGGAATGCCTTCGTTCTGGAAGCGAACGTCAATTGTTTCCATACGATCATAACACTTGTTATAATTAGCACACAAATTAATTTTTGATATGAAAAGTGTGCTCCTCTGGAGATTTGATGTCAAACATAATTTAGCTTGTATATAAACAGTACATTTGTCTGAATTTTTATGTCAATTTCAATGCATTCCATTTAATTCAGCTGGTTACAGTTTAGTGTACATTTTGAGTTTGAAAGGGACAATCAGATTTTAACCAAAATTTGTGGCATTTTTGACTATAGGAATCAGAAAGGAGGCTCAGGCAAAGTCTCAAAGTGAGAGCCATAACGTATTGGTGACTTGTAACGACATGAAATATGTAACGACAAATAAACTACCTTGACAGAATTTACCCACGTAAATTATACCAATATCAGGGTGACATTTGTGAACTTATGTAAGACTGACAAAAGTTTGATTTGAATAGCTCCTCCGCCCTAAACTGCTATTCATAATGAAAAATTGTGTTCTGATGATCTTAGGCTTGCTTTCTCATCTTCCGAACCTACCTAGATAAATACCTACATACTTACCTGCATTAATAATATTGTGACATCATAATGACATACTTATTGGCCAAGCACAATAAGTAATCATAACATCACAATATTTCCGATGTACGAAATAATAAACAATTACCGGACATGAAGAAGCATGCGACACAGCAAATTATGCTGTACACTGCATGAGTAGGTCACCCTTACTCAGTACTCAAAATGCATCGATATTAACAAACTAAATCGATAACAATGCGACCCACTAAAATGGGTCACAAGTAATAAGTATTGACGTACAATCAATCGCTGACCACGAATTAACATGAAGGCTTCAATGTAGAATTAATAATAAATAATTATAGAAATTAATGAAATGGTAACCTAATTCTATCATGTATAAATAGACTAAGTGAATTGATTAAAAGGCACAGTAGACAGTAGTCGGTATACAGTACAGTATCAGACAATACCTACTTTTTATTATAGTGGAGTTATCCTGTTGAGCTACTCCCTACAATTATAGGAGTTATGCTATATTGGCTACTCCTCTGTTAGTTACTCTTGTGGAGTTATGCTTTTGTAGCTACTCCCTTGTGAAGCCGATCTATCATCGACAAAGGTAAGGAACCAAGCTTTAAATTACAACTAGACTATATTTCTGTATGAATAGTAGTTTAGGCTCTATAGCTTATATTAAATCAATGTTGTAATTTTTCAATAAGTATTAATATAGAACATTTTAGGGAATGGATTGACACGCATACATTACACAGCAAACATTGCGAAGCCAATGCTAATCGCAAAAATATCACAAAGTTCAACCAACATTTCGCTAGTGAATTTAAATGAGAAATAAAAGCGAAACCTCTAGCGGGAGCAAATGTTGACAGAACAGACTTCAATTAATATAGACTGCTAGCTGCAGGCCTCTCTCATACAAAATTGTTGAAGCCAGCATAACTGTGGGGGCGGAGGGGCAAAAAATCCCAAATTACTGTCATGTTGCGGGATATTACAAAATATGTGAAGGGAAATATTCAATTTTATTTAAAAAATTAATTCTGTACGCAGTTCTTAGTTATTGCTAAATATTCAGAAAATATTTTAAGTAGGTACTTACGTTTTTCCCGTTTCAAATTTAAAACAATGCTTCGTATGTAATTTACCACTACAATACTGTAATAAATTTTATATTTCATGAAAAAGTAAGATTCGAAAGAATTAATAAATCTGTGGTATATAAAAATCTTATTCACTCATTTTTATTTCATGTTATTCCTTTTAAATTTGAGAGATAAATACTGTGAACATTTTCTCTACTTGTGTAGTTTCCTCGAATCAAAGTAAGAACTGCTACAATTTATGTGGTGGGCATAGAGTTTCATAGTTATTAATACCAACCATTTTATAAACTTTCTGAATAAGCGAAAAAAACATTCTCCTGAGGGACGATATGCTCAACCTTAATCAACATTATATCGTTAGATAGTCAGAAAAATGAAGGTAAGCAGAGGTACTGTAAGATTCTCAATTTTTCTTGAAGGGCTTCAGTTTTCGGATCATAAAAATGGGTTAGTACTAGAATTGGTAAGAAGCAAAATTGTTAATACCCTGTCAGAATACAAAACCCATTGTTTCGCTTTATTATAAATTTAGTCGCTATAGTCAAAATAAAGCCATCACTATCAGGTTGGAAGGCGAATTATCTATTACATCCGTCAAGTATCTATGTACATTGTACGTACTAATGCAAATACTTGAATTATGCTTGGTAAATATGAATCCTCCTTACATACCTTATAAAAGCATATTTCAATGGAAATTTCTTTTAATACGTCCAAATTAAAACTGTTTGCGTAGAGGTTTTCACGAATATTTGTATTTTATGGAATATTATGGAAAATTCTGTATTCTTCAGAGTTCTTATTGTTGTTATTATACATATAGGTAGGTACATGTTCTCCTATTTTATATAATTAAATTTGTGACTTTAGTTTGCGGTATCAACGTGTGTATATTAGTGAAATATAGGTATACGCTTAAATTTTTCTCAAATATGTGCATACAATGATTTTAAAGTGAAAGAAAAAACATTAAATAAATTATTAACGTGCCAATTGCGATACCTTCAAGGTGGTGTGGAATCTAGTATATATTTTTAATTTTTTTCTTCATGGCTGTAACACATTTAATATTCTATATGATATGACCACTTTCTTGTTAAAAAGAAATATTAAAGCATCCAGTTTTTGTTATTATCAAACTAATAACATATTATTGAAATGAAGAATTTCCTTTTATGTATAACAATTTCCGTTCTGGAAATATTTTTCTTACTTTGTCGCAGCACAAATCACTCGCAACGAGAGCTGTTATCAGTCTATATATTGAAGTCTGTGGTATCACGTCGGAATCACTTTGCCTTTCTTTTTCGATAGCGATTCATAAATGAAATTATTTCTGAATCATTAGCGATATTGCTCCATTATATTGGTGGAATCACTTCGACTTTGCTTTCCTTCTCTTCCTATCTAATCCAGTCTCCTATAAATGTAGCCTCTCATTTTACCCTTAATGTTAATTAAAAGTAATTTTAATTGCTCACCTTTTAATAATTCATGCCTTGGGAAGTATCGCTTGATCCGTCCCTTTTTTCTTTCTTGTCAATCAAAATATTCTATGTTCATAAGGACAGCATTGTTTTGGATAAAAAAGAAACTCTTTGAGATCATTTCAACATTTTAATATTATTGCAACCAACATTAATAAATAGCTTGATACAATTACATAATTTTTTTTTACTATACTTAAGGTTTTTGTATAGACAGCTGTCTTTGAAATGAGCTATACTCCATTAAGTACAGAAATATGGAACTGCCACTCATTGTGAGTTTTAATTATTTTATGTAGACACATATATAAGGAATAGAATACAATTTTAATGAAACATAAATTAAACATATTTATTGAGGGTAATAGAAATTGAAAGAAAGATGAAAGATATTTATTTTTTGTTTGCATATTAATGAATAGTAATCATATCGTCGTAAGTAGTTTCGTTACATAGTTAATTGAAAAATCATTTAAATAATATGGGTTAATACTGGTAATGGTGTTAGTATTGAATAATTTTCTATACAATGCTATTTATTATTTTTATTTCTATAGTTAAGATCACGTCAAGTCCAACTTTCGTACAGAAATCTAATTTTTAAACCCTGTCTACTGGAGTCTCTTTCAAAGGATCTTTTTATATACGTATTTTGCTCAATTTTAAATTTGATAGTTTTTTTGTTTCTATTTATTTTAGGTCTATATACTATTTATGTTAGATATGTGAATAAAAAATATAAATATCTAATTAATTTCTTTTTGTACAAGGGAGGGGTTTCTTTAAGGGTTTCTACTACATTTAAGTAAACATTTTTTAGTATTTTACATGTTGAAGTTTTTGTTTGAAATATTGTCAAAATCCTTATCTTTGTTTTCTGTTTTTGGAAATAGTATTTTATTCAAAATTGCGGAAATTTTTTTGCAAAATTAGTAGGGCACTTACATAACTTAAAACAAATTTGCTAACATTTTAAAAAATTACTAATAGAGAGAATGATGCACTCACAAATTGGAAAAAGTGGTGAATCTTTAATCTGCTGACGGTTCTGCTGTTTTCCAGTCCTAACAGACCTAACTGCCATTACTTACATACTAAAATTATTTATATTAATAATTAATAAATTGGAATTTCTCATCATGTACACAACGAACCCAAAAATTGCATTAACTGAAGAAAACAATTTTTTATTATTTTTGAAACACATAGTCTTTCAGGGGAATAATAGCCTTTAATAATAATAAGGTAATATTGTTTTTATATACTGCAGACTTTAATTAAATCTAAAAGATGAATGAACTCGCTAATTGAGGTTGCTCTGATCGTAAGTATGGTAGCAGATTTATAGCAACTAACTACGCAATACATATAATAATTTAGACACCTTATTCTTTTTTTTGAATATTGCCTTTCGTTCTCATAAAACTATATTTATATTTTTATATATTTTTTTTTATCAGTTTTCGGAAACGCACTCATGTTAATACTACACGACAGTAAAGTCATACATTTGAAACTTTGGTGTCCTTCGGGCTTAACAAACTGAGCTGTTTAACCCACTCAATAAAATTTCTTTTTTTCGTTTTCTTGTCCAAATTTATAGTACCTACTGTTTTTGCTATATTACAAAAAAGAAACCAATAGTTAATGCAGTTCTTTAATCAAATAGAATTAAAAGATGGGAACTGTATTTACAGGAATTCAATGAAAAAAATTTAAAAAGAAACGAATAGGACAAACATATCTGGATGTTGCAGAGAAAAAATATTATACAAATATTGTTCAATACCTGTACTAGATTTGTATTTTCGCTATTTTTTTTATTTTTTTTATCATAAACAGCATTTCAAATTTAAAGTCAAATGTTAAATGAAATTGGGGGAAACGTCGAATTTTCGCTAAGTTGCAAAATAAGAAAAGTACTCAATATATATACGTACCTGATTTAGCACATGGTTATATGTATACATTCGAATAAGCTTACGATGTCTGAACTTTCCAAATAGCAAAGTTTTACAAAAATATTATCACTATTAAATTCGTTTACGTAAGCACAGATTTTAAATTATACATTAACGAAAATGATAATCAGCAGATTTTTATTTATGCTCTAATTTCTAACTGGATACACGCATTCTGCAGTCACGCAATACACTGCTTTGGTACAGGTAAAGGTTACGCATTGACGGCGAGAGTAAAAGTTATAACTGGTCTAAGACCAATAATATTATATCCTAGATGAGAATAAAAGTGAAATGAAGTGAAAAACCGAAGTTTTGCATGGCAACATTAAAAAGACGATGCCCGATTTGATCCATTTTTGAAAATGTATTTGCTATTTTTATGAAAGCCTTGCGTACAAAATTGCAGTTCTCTAATTCGCGTCGACGCGTTGTCAGGAAGTGTTCAAATATATAGAGAGGAATGAAATTTTTCTATAGTAATCCTACGAAAGAGTTACGTAATCTGTCCCATTTTCAAAATTAAATAAATTTCTTTTTTTAATAGGCCATTTGCAAAATTTCACTTTCTAACTGAATGCGTTATCGAGTTATCGCGAGAACGGACAGAAATGAAAATAACTTTTAATATTATGCGTAGATGTCTAATCCATTTTGTTCTACCAGCATTGTTTCTATGAATTACAAACGAAATGACGAACTTAAGGCTCAAACCAAAGAACATCTAACTTAATTTAACTGTTAACTGTTCTTTGTTTAAACACAGTTGCGACGGCAGACTATTGAATTGCAGTAATAGGAACAATTTTCCCCAGGAACGTTTTATGGAGCGTGTATTACATAGGAATCAGCAGTGTCGTCGGCCTTCATCGTCGCAACATCGTTTATGCTATGGGACTTCATTTAGGATATAAAAATGGATTGTTTAGTTTAGGTTAACTGTAAGAGTGATTATGTCCATAGAACCCTGCTGATACCGCGACCAGGGGTGATCTATGGTATCCTCCCCAAGAGTTCTGGGCAAAATCTGGCCTTTTTACGAGTTCGATTATTGCCTTTTAGGTTAGCTTGTAAACCTTACTTTAAGAGATAACTGCTTCTCCAGTAATTTGGAACCTTAAAAAGCTGAAAGCGCGAAACATTCACATATGATGTGCATCGAACTATTTTTCAAAAAATAACGGAAAGAGCAGTGTCCAGTCCTGAGCTATAAATATGTATTGGGATAGTATTACCGAAAACGACAAGACTAAGTTTTGATCATAAATTGTACACATAAATATGAATAGAACTTAATGTATGATTGGCAAGTCAGAAAGTTAGGTGCGCTTAAAAAACAACTCAAAGCTGACATTTTTAAGAGAACATTCCTGTGTGACAAATTGAATATGTCTGAAACTAATCGGGCGTAAAACTAGTAGCAAAAATTAATAAAACCATATAAGTTTTTCATATCAATATTTTACCTTAATTTCAGCCATTAGAGATTAACCTAAGTTTCAAATAAATAAGTAAAGGTCATACATATTGCCTTAAGAGCGATATTAACACAGTTTTTTCGTGCCTGTATATAATAATATTTTCTTTTTGCATATTTTCCTCGACACAGATTACTTGTTCGTCCACACTCACATATACATTTATTTACAAACAATACATTTACCTAGAAATTACTTCTATATTTGTATGTATAGTATGTACAATTGTCAAAACTTCACTACAGCATTTATGATTTCTCAAATTTACACTTAAATTTAAAAATTTATTACTTACATTATTTAAATCTAAATTCATTCTTATCTTTTAAATATTATTATAGTTTTATTGTCAACACAGCCTTTGAGAGTGAGTACACCTCAAAATTTTTCTTAAGTCGTCACATTATTATATATTTCAATAAAATATCTAGATATTACAATGCTTTACGTTTTTAATGATTTAGTTTTAATTTTAATTTATTTTATTTACACGCTCTTCTTTTTCCTTCGACCTCTGGCTTGGTTTTTATTATAAGATGCTAATGAAAATGCAAGTATTAGAAGTGAAATTTTCATTGAGAGTGAAATATTTTATTGTTCTCGAAATATGTTTTAATATAGAATAAGATATAATAAGCATAGTCAAATGAACTCATTTATTTTGGTACAAGATTTCAATGATGTCTTTATGAAACGAATTTAGACGTGTGTTGTGTATTAATGGATGGCTTCAGTGCAGTGCAGTGCAAGAAATGGGAAGTTTTTGATAAAAGTTAGTTCGACGTGTGGAGATGTAGACAAAAAGACAGGGATGTATTGGATCAATTTCCTATCGACGTAGTGGGCGAGATATAAGAATGGATTAAACTGTCTTTATAGCTATTATAGATTACCAGACAGCATTCGACAGTACCTATTCCACGTTCCTTTACTTCAAAAACTCCTAGCATTTATTGAATTCCTAGAATTATGCTCAAGATTTCATTCTCAATTTAATAGAGTGATGTATTTGTGGGGGTTTTTGTTTTTTAAGGCAGGGACAGAGTATCTCATCATTGTGCTGTCCGGATAGAATCTCTCTTACCAAAACCTTCCTGTTCTCTTAATGAAGCGCATCACGGTATGGTGAGGAAGGTTTTTCAGCCCACCTACAAATAAAACGGCAGACCCTAGAGTGTCCTACCTGCTCCGGATGAAGACCGGCCCCACAAGCACACAAAAATTTTTCGGTTGTCTCAAGCTCTCCTTCCAGGCAGGACAGACACTCAGTACTGTCAACAACCATCCTGGTTAGATGAGTGTAAAACATGATGTGGCCGATGATGATGCCAATCACAGTTCTATATTGTTTCCTTCCGAGCCGCATGACAAAATCAGAAATATTCCTTTTGGTTTCATCAAGAACAGTTTTGTGCACCTGCAAGTACTCAGGTTCATCTATCTCTGCTGATGCTTCTTATGAACATCCACTTTGATGGGAGACCCGATACTCGAGGTGGGTTCCGGTCCTAGGAAAGGGAGAAGCAGAGTCAGCCCTAGTTAAAGGGTCAGCCCTTTTTTTCCCTATGATCCCCATGTGAGCAGGAACCCACTGAGGGGGCACCTTGTTTTAGATAAACAACTTATTCACAGACGAACAACTTATTTGTGAGTTTCTTATAACGATGTTTTATGTGCTATTGACTTTTCATTTCCAATAGCCATAGGAGTGGTGATAATACAACCACATCCGCCTGAACAGGAGCTAATGTTTCTGCCGATAATACAACCACATCCGCCTGAACAGGAGCTAATGTTTCTGCCGAGAAGAATTTAGTTGCTGCACTTAGAAGTTTTGTTAAGTATTCCTACGATCGCTCCACACCAGCCACTTTTTTCGAATTTCACAAATTGGGTCATCTCATACGATTTTTCCAAGCTCTCAGGTAATACAAGTAGATGATCTGCGTATAAAAGGCTCTTGGCTGCAGACTGTGAGGCTTACCCTTTTTTTTATATTGTAATCGATATCTTAAATGAACATTGAAAGTAATAGCACATATTTCCGGGTAAGTACTGAATCAGTATAAAAATCCTCGGATAGCATGCAGCCACTCCACACTTGCGCACTGCTGTTCTTATATAATTCTTAGAGAAACCTTCAACATTTTATTGGGTTCGTCCAGATGATTGAGCTTATAATATGGTGCAGATCTATCGATCGTGTCAGAAGGTATCTTAAAATAAACAAATGGTGCATTCCTTTTTTAAAATTCATAACAAATTTTATTTTAATATTGTTAAATAGATGAAAATTGTTAAATTCTGATCTAATCCCAGATGTAGTTTTCTTGATAGATCGCATAGTTTTACAACCGGACTCAGGAATGAGATTCATTTACAATTATCGGGTAGAATTGGCTCACCTTTTTAAAACTTTATTTCAAACTAACTGAATTTCTACTATATGTCAGTTGATATGTGTCTATGACGACGGACTCAATTTAATATCAATATTTATAAGTTGCAATCTGTCAGAACAAAAACGAGCAGCTAGCTCAGTCAGTCGATCGTGACACTCTTAACTACAGGGTCGTGAGTTTGATCCCTATGATGGACGCGCAGTTTTTTTAATATTTAAATCAATAAAATATTATATGATTGAAAATTAATATTTTGGTGAATTAAGTCTTTTTGAAAGAGTTTTTTTTTTGTATTATAATTATTTATGAATAGGAGACCAAATGTAATTTAGTGCCTGCCTGCCTGGCCTTTCCACTGTACAGATCATTTAATCAGTTCTTTTTAATATGTTCTTTATGTTTTCCATCGTATGTGAATGTGATCCTGTGAAGAGTAAACATTCACGAAATTTATTATTATTGTATTGATAGTCTACGATCTGTGAGAAGGTGGAAGGTAATCCTTTGAAGGATCCATTGTTTGTCTATATATCGACGATGATCTCAACGTCGAAATAGCTGATTAAATTAATTTGAGGTATACACTGACCATAAGCCAGTAGTGGCGATTTTTCAATCTTACAAAACATTTACTGTCATGGCAGCTTAGCATTTGCAACATTCAACCATTAAACAGATGGCATTTAACTATACGGACACTTAAAAATCTACAAAGTATCCAGGCCTCCCGTTCAATGAAACTCAAAAAATGTTCTTGAAAGTTATCACAAAAGACGATACATTTATTTTCTAATTAATTACCAAGTAACTGAGAAGCATTCCGGAGAAAACAAAGATCTCCAAGAAAAACAAAATTTTGCACAAAATGGTAAGCCAGCACGTCTTGTTAACACAAGCTGAGTCTAGTAGACTAGCTAATACTGACTAAATTACTACTAAAAGTATTGGGACATAGTCCGGATAAAATAACTTGCTAGATGCCATTATTGGTGGTCGTAAATCGAAATACACCAAAACTATTTGGAGTTTTTCGCAAAATACATAGATGAAGATTGATTAGCAGCAATTAGGCAGAACAGTATTGTTATTAGTCAATTTTTGCTAATAAAAATTAACCGATTACGAGTTTCCCCATTTTCTCCCTTTATCATAAACCATCTTCGTAGGAACAAAACCTATTTTTGCTGCACTGAACATCTTCCAGAATACATTTCAACTGACAATAAAAGCCCATATACTTCATATTTTTGTGATGGAATTATACACTGCACAAAAAATCTGTTCCATCCTGTTGTTGCGGTAAATATAAAACACTATTGAACTTCCGGAGGACCTGAAGTTTGTAAGGTTTAGTATCGAAAATGAGCGAAGAGAAATGGGTGATTTCTGAAAGGGTGTAGACGTTGAATTAAGGGAGACGAAAAGAGACAATTATAAATTAACTACTTGTCAACACAGTAATCCTAGGTTGTTTTAAAAAGAAATTATTATAAAGTTTTTTTATGTTTCTCCTTGTATATTGTATCTATGAAAATAAAGTAAAGACAGCAATTAAAGAATCTCCTTTAATAAAGTTACATGGGATTATTTTCAATTTGATAAGTCTATCGGCCTGAAGATTTTAGGCGACAACCTAATCTGGTAAACACAAAGTACGAGAAGCGATTCATGGGGGCGACAAGCACCTTAATCGATCCCCACAATGCGTCATGCGTTCATGAGAATAGGTCTGTTTAATGAACTCGAAAAAAGTTCAGGGTAGATCAGAGTAGAGCAGAGCAGCTCAACTTAGATTAGCTCATGAATGAAACACAAATTTTCTGAGATCTGTCACCAACAAACACAATTGTTTAAATTAATGCATGATTAATGTAGAGGAACCTTTTTTAACATACAAAAACACAATAATTTGAATTGTTATCAGAACTGTCAACACAATTTACAGTTGTCAAATGCCTGCTCAAAGTTACTTCTTCGAAAATGTTAGAGCAGAAAATCTTGCTCTAAGTTACTCCAATAAACTTAGAGCAGACCCATTAAATACAGTTCAGTTCACTTTAGAGTGTGCTTTGGAGCAGTGCTCTGAATTCATTAAACACGATTTTCTATTCTTTTATGCTCTAGAGCAACCGAGAGCAGCTCATTAAACAAACCTAATATTAAAAAGATCATGCATAAGTTTTGCTTTGGCAATAAAACTGTAGAGAATTCCTCTCGAGTAATTAATACATATACACGTATGTAGGATTCCACGCACGAATCTTCACGGGAAGTGATTAGGAATTAATACATACTATACATACTATACATAATATAACGTGGCCAAAAATACTCGTATTTTTTATTACTCCAGAATAACCGAATGTAATACGTAAGTACATCTTAAAATCAACGACTGTTAACCAAATCAGAGGAGTACGAGAAGAAGTAATCGGTGTTCTTAATAGTAGTAGAAAATTAGTAGAGAAAAAACAAAAACTTTTGCCAACAGAATACATCAGCGAATTGTCCTGAATGATGTTCGAATAATTGCCAGGAAATTCGACCTTGTCTAAAGCGTAGAAGAAAACTTTACATTGCTCTTAATAGTGGAACAATATTTCTTTCGGATCCTGCCACTTTAGGTATGGTGTTCAGCCTATTGGAATCATATAGTTCTCCCAAGATATTGATCACAACCACGAATTTTCTGATTCCTCAACACTCCATGAAAAGCCGGTTTACTTATGTTAATAGTTATGCATGCCACTTCTCTCTGATATTCATAAATTGTGTTAGTACTATTTATATAATATTGCCTCCCATAAAACTTCGTCATAAGAACACTATTAACTAAATAAGTCTTCAGGTGGTATTGTTCTAGAGTTACAGCTTCACTTTATTCCTTAAATATGTCAGTGTTCACTGTGATTTGTATTATTAGTGCTATGAAATCTTACGCAAAAGGATAACTGTTTCCATCATTTTGTTTCTTTAAAATAACAAACTGAATTGACAGAAAGCAATAACTACGCAATATAATTTAAAATTATTACACATTTCCCGACATATTTTTTTAAAAGTTGTATTCCAATTACGTATATGTACAAATATGCAATTTATAATTAATTTCAAATTCAATAATTTATAATAGTATTTTCGCAAATCTGTACCTACTTAAGAACAGAATATATCGCTAATACGTTGTAAAGTAGACACTTAAATATCTCATTTCTGTACAGTTTATGTTTTTAAAATTGACTCTTAGTTTCAAAATTGTTTTTTTTTTATTATTTAGAAAAGTCACAATAATTATTTTGCTATCGAATTTAACCAAAAATAAGATAAATATCAGTTGGGATTTATTGTACAAATGTACATGAAATACGGTAGTATTGTTACAACAACAATAATGAATTACTTAAAGTTTTCATTCTTTTTCAGTTTCATAACATACTATAATCTTATTTCTTAATAAATATCTAACTATAAACATTTTTGAATACGAATATTAAAATTTCCATTTCGCTATTTTAACTATTAGACGGGTGCATATTTAACAAATGCAATGTTTTTGTCTGAATTACAAATTTTAGTACACAAGAACGACTTTACATTTCGATACGTGTTTTATTTTATGCAAATATATGTTACACGAATTTTTTATTTTACGATGAGAATGAGAGTTATATTCAAAAATGTTTCATTTCACGTTTTGTATTTAATGTATTATACAAATAATATTTAATAATTAGTTTTTTTACAAGTTTTGCTCTGTTTTTACAACGGTAATTTGATTTAGTGATAATCTTATATCTATTAGCTATTTCTTATCTATCTAAGTAATAATTGCTTAAGCAGGGCAATTGTGTTTTTTTTGTATATTTATTATATCATTTTGTTTTTCAATGATGTTTGTACGTATATTATTTTCAGCATTTATTATACTGTAAAATTAAAAAATGTGCAATCATAAATATAATAATAATTGCAAAATATTAATAACAGTTGCAAGTGTAAAAAATTTAGGAGTAACATTTATTTATAATATTTATTTTATAATAATAATTCATAAAATTTACACTATTAATAATTTCATATTTTGAAATATAATTTTTTTTATGTACATACACTATACAATGCACACACATAAAAAACTAAGAGGAGAATGGATTTTTCGAAGAAAATTTTTGAAAGATACGCATGATCACTTTCATTTGTCATACCATTGCGTAAATATACAAAATGTGATGCATATTAAAATTGATTTGAATAAAAGAGACTTAAGAGGACTCAGTACCAAGTTTTGCAAGTTTCATACATTTTTCAATGCAAATTTCTGGCAAACTATTTGTAGCAGAATAATAATTTATATTTTAAATTAAAGATAACGGAAAGGGCTAGTTAAAATGGCATTAAAACGGAGATATTAGCTCGGAAACTTGTACAAAATGGTAAAAATTGAAGTTTTTCAAATCAAATTCCTGTTAGTAGGTATTCTCATTTCTTTAGATTGTGACTATTTTAGAAAGTTAAGGCATAGATCTAGTAAATAAAGTCGAGTTTTTTCATTTTTATTAGCGCTTTTCTTAATTATTTGACTCTAATAGTACTTGTTTTTTCTCCCGACATTTCACCGACTACAAATTGCAATATTTATTTGAAAGTTGTTTAAATACAAAGCAAAATAGCTAATTTAATAATTGTGGGCAAACAAAATTTAGGGAAGTAATTCTCGTTAAAAATTTTCAATTTATATGAACTGCAAATTTTCATTTTTCGTCTTAAATTGTATGGTTTTGTCGGATGTTGGGTTTCTGTCTTTTGCGGTAGATGTCTCCAATGTGCTCTGTGGTCTAGGTCTTGGCTAATTTTATATGAATTTTCTCACTTTTAGGACACAAACCTACGTATAGTAAATTTTATTACCTGTAGGTTCGCTGGTATCTAAATTGAAACTTTTGCTGAGTACTGACTCCTCTTAATGTGAATAATAAATAATAAGCAAAGTTATGTAGCTTTTTTTCAGTTTTTCAACAACTGTATGGATTAGCTTACAATCTAGATTTCTATTGTTTAGTGTTATTAGAATGATGAGGTAGTTGGAGTGTGCATGGTTTTTCTTTGCATGAAAGGACGTGTCTAAAAATGGTAGTCAAACACGGCTTATTGCAATTACCTGTTCAGTAGTTTACCCATGAGAGCCTACCACAATAACTCTCTTATGAGACTAAAATATGCATTTTGGATCAAATGTATTAAAGTGTATGGGAATTATATACATCCACTAGGGAATTCAGTGGGTCGTTGGAAATTAATTAGTCAAGTGAATATGTACATATACATATATGTATAACTCTGAGCACACACTGATCTAATCTAAGACGGATTTGTTGAAGTACTTGAGATCTGCTAATCTGCACTGAATAAGGTCCTGTGAAAGACGAATAAATACATTTAAACAAGCCATACACATGCTGCTTATTGAGAGTTACGGTAGTGCCCAGCAAACATTGAGATGGAAGAACATCAGCGCGATAATTGGAGGATATCTTCCAGTTATCATCTTCGGAATATTTGAGCAATACAAATGTAAGAAAATTATTTTAAGTTGCTTAAGCAATAATGAGGACGTTTGCTGCCAATTTCAGATTTAACTTTTTTCCTCCGAAAAGAGGACGATAAACAAGGGAGAAATTTTCGTTTTAGTTTCGCCTGGAGAGTCAATTGCTGAAAAACCGTTTTATGTTTATTTTTAATGAAGAGGATGGGTTACCTGAAAATTGAGGTCTGTTTATTCTGGTTTAATAAACGTTTGGAGTAAGTTATAGTAAAGTTTCCTACATATGTAATACTTCAATCCTCTCATTTATAAAGTTGCATTTAAAAATAATTTAATTCCTTCTAGAACCATGGCGATACTATAAAGACATTTTAACGATATCACTTTCCTTTTTTCCAGGCAATGTTTATGTAATACTTCAATACCGTGATTCCTCAATAATATCTCCCTTTTGTCTTTTGCAGGTATTGCTTTTACATATGTTCCATAGATGATACGAAACCAATTCTTCAAGAAGTATTGCTTTCCTGTTCCCTAGATGATACGAAAGTAATTCCTGAAGAAGTATTGCATTCGTGTTCCTTAGATGATATGAAAGCAATTCATTAAGACGTATTGGATTTTGGGACACATCCATTCCGTAAGGAGGTAACTTCCGCAATATAAAAGATGATAATCTTCCGCGATAAAATTTATCTTCGCCGGAATATGATGCGCGAATCATCCGCGTATCATCTTGATTGCTGAGTGAACTAGAAATTTTATAAATAGTAATTTTCGCCATATCATATATTGAGGTATTTCCAAGGGTTATATATTTATAAGGGTTATTTTTTTTACCGACAAAAAAATTGTTCGGATTGACATAACAAATGTCTGAAAGACTGAATGAAACACCCGATGAGCCACTTCACTTACTTCACTGTACCTTTTTCTATACTAAGCGTCGGTTTTATGTTAAATCAAATATTAAGTTTAAGCTCAATTAATGTATTTTCAGCTTATTTTAAATTAGAGTTTAAATTAAGGCTTATATCGTGCGATCTTTCAGTGTAAACTAATTAAAACTTTGATAATTGATTTTAACAGCTGCTTTTGATTCTATTATTAGGAAAACTGTAATGCATGAAATATCTACAAATTCGACCATTTTAGCGACGGGAAAAGGTAGTCGAGATTAATTTAAAACTAGCGAACTAAATTCTCCAAGTGGGTGGCTGAATGGGGCAATCAAGCTTTTGTTAAATATGGCCTTATGCTCTTGTAGCCGTACTTACACCATAGCTTTGATAGAGGTAATATAGTTAAACTTTATTATGATCGTATTTCATGGATTAAAAAGTATGATAAAGTCCAGATATGTTTTTATAAAAAAATTTACACACTTACGTTAGTTTACAGCACGTAAAATAACTTGAATGCATATCCCTCTCTATCTTAGGTGAGGGAGCAGAATACCCTGTATGCTAAACGGTAATCAGGTTGAAGCTATATGAATATCTGTATATATGTATTTGAGTAAAGAAAAGTATTATTTTCATTTTCAAAATCATATTCAATGGTTGACAATTGACATTGTCTATATCAACCAAAATTATGCGCCAGCGCATTATGTATTTGAAGAAAAGCTACTGTTGAGCCACAATTAAAGCTCGGGAATATCATATCCCAAATCTCTCAAATTCATCAATGCGATGAAATTAATATGTTTGCCATTTATAAATTTGTTGTAATTCTTCCGTCTCAAATTTTCTTTAAGAAACTATTTTCTGCTTAGTATTTCGATGTGCGTGTTTCATTCGATGATTTGTTAAGTTTCCTAACGGTAACATATAATATTTATTAGAATTTTTTATAACAAATTGTTTAACAAAAGTTTTAAGCGCACTAAAAATTTATTAACATTTCATTGATAATATCGTCCTTCTCTTGTTGTGGGCAAGCATTTAACAACAACAAATATTGCATATGTTTTTCTTTAAAGATATTCTTAGTTATGAAATAATATTTTACTTGAAGCCTTTAAAAGCTTAAATGAAATATATTATATATGTATATATAAAAAAAAACATGATTAGTTTGGCGTTCTGATTTTTTGTTTTATGTTGGTTTTTTCTGATTCCATGTACACATATATTTAGGATCTATGCGCCATGTTTCTTCTATTCAGTTAAATTATTACAAAATAAACAGTTATAAATACAAGTGTTCTTATGGAAGTAAGCCGCCAAAAAGCATTAAATAAAACATGCGATTAAAAAAAATGGATAACATAAACATATAACAAAATTCCGTGAATGATAACAACAATAATAATAAGATCTTGACTTCCATGTTTCATTTTATTCTTAATTTTAATCTATTATTTATATTTTACTTAACTTTTATCTTATATGTTTTTCATAATTTTAATACGTTCTCTCATCTGGTGTTCCATGCATATAAGAATCAGTCGCTTCTGGTTGCACAGGCTCCTCAGCAATTGCATTAGGGAATGCAAATGGATTATTTGGCACATGCCCAGTGGCTCCATAATCAACAGTATTTGTATTATTGGATTTCATTTGAGTATTTTCGTCCTCATTCTAATTGAAAGAAAAAGTTTCATGTTTTGATAATATGTAATAAAAACTATATGCAGGGGAGAAAGAGAGGAATACATTAGAAATCTTCGCGCAACTAATTTAAGATTATTTACACGTATTACGGATATCTTTTACTAGTTTTAGTCAACTAACAACTATTGTACCAAGAAGATAAAGAAAGATTGTTCCACAAGAGAACGGGATTACCCGCTGAAAAGGAATAGATGCAACCTTTAAAATTCAAATAAAATGGCAGAAAATGTATCTACAGCAGGAAAGGGAAACTGTTTCCAAATAAAATTTTCATGTAAAACTAAAAGGGAGAAGTACAAAATTATTGCACATTCATTCGTATATAACTGTTTGAAACGATTTAGACTATTAATCAATCAGAATTCTTTCAGTTGACTGGAATAGAGCTGCCCTCTCTAAAATTATGAAACTAGGACAGAAAGTTCGAAAGCCCCGGATTTGTCAGCATGAATCCCGTACATTCTTCCTAGATAATGTTACTAATGAAATTGGTTCAAATTATTGTATTGTATCTTTCTTTATTTATAAACCGTTTGTGTGTTGTAAGCTTGCTCTACGCCCTGGAACACCATGTTCTTAGTAAAATGCTCACGACTACATTTCCCCTTTTCAGTTAAAGTTTCGATATTTCTCTCTTTCATCGCCAATGCCACGCGCCTTATATCGCGCTCCCATGAGAGTAGTTACTTATAATGGAGCTGTACACACGAGCTTCCCGTGACCAAAAGATCGCGATGTGGTAGAGCGAACCAATTTAGTCTGGCGTTCTCCCTTCAAGCGTCATAAGGACTTCTGCTAGGCTCCTGCATTGCCACACTAGCTGTCAAATAGTCGCGCGTCATTTGCAATTATAAGTGTAGTGTTTTTGATATGGTGGAGGTCTTTTAAATTATGAATACGAAAATTAATGTTGATAGAGAAGATACGGCACAGATCAGATCTTTGGGATACCAGCAATGACATATACAAAGATCATAATAAAATATACGATAATTGTTGAAAATAGTGGCTCTGAAAATTCCTTCAATTTAGGATGCCTCAAAGAGAAATACCTTGAGAAATATCTTTCGCTGTTTAGTGGATGCAAAAAGTTCTTTCGTTTCTTGATTTTTTAAAAGTGTTCCAACCGAATATAAAAATAAGACATTATTTGGAACATTCATTTTGATCAAAAGTTATAATCAAACTACATAGGTAGCTTATATAGAAAAAGTTACATAATTTTCCATTGTGCGAAATAGTTAGGCCGTGTGACAACCACGAGATTTTCATCATGATGCGCGGATAATTACACGAGCGATT
Organism: Dioctria linearis; assembly: GCA_963930735.1. NCBI lineage: Eukaryota > Metazoa > Arthropoda > Insecta > Diptera > Asilidae > Dioctria > Dioctria linearis. Next base: position 38,879,133 of record OZ005744.1, read on the forward strand.
ATTTTGTAGCTCGTGTAACATTGGGCTAAATGTGAGCATTACTTTGTATTAAGTTATATCCATCCTTTATCTTCCATAATTTTTATTTTTCTTGCTTTTATGAATACAGGGGTCTCTTTTTATATGGGTAATTTGTACTTAATGCGAGAAGTATTTGGAAGTACGCTAGTATTTGTAGTTATTTTACTTACGTGAGTTGAAGTACTATAGTACCGAATATCCACGAGCGTGCAGAACACAATACACAGGTAGTTCACGATTACGATTTATAACGATTTAAATTTAACTGTAACAAATATATAGAAAAGCTCAGACTGTAATACGGACGAGTCCCAGCATACTTTTTTTACTGAAAAATATAAGTATATAAAAAATAAAAAAAAAATTAAAAAATTAAAAACAAGGTTAAAAAATTAAAAAAGTTAAATAAAATAAAACCAGCAAAATTCTTACGATACTCTAGATGAACATTACATGCAGGAAAATGTTGTCACCGCTCTCTAAATTTGATTGTTGAAGTGGTTTTTCGCATATATTTCTAGAACGATTCGTCAGACAGCAAAAACTAAGCAAAACTAATTTCATATGATACCATATTCTGAAGTACTTCCCAGTACAAGAAAAACATCTACGGCTAATCGTTTTCACGTTTGTACGTATACTAAAAAACCTCAATCTTTGAATGACAAAACCGTGAACGGGCTGCCCGATTTAGTCCATTTTTTAAATTGCATTTACTATTTTTATAAAAACTTCATATACAAAATTTCAGCTTTCTACGTCGACGAGTTCTCAGGCAGTATTCAAATATATAGTGAAAGATGAAGTTTTTTATGGCTACCTTACGAAGGAGTTATCCGACTTGTCCCATTTTCGAACTATTTTTAAAAAGCCGTGTACAAAATTTCAGCTTTCTAAGTCAATGCGCTCTCGAATGAGGACTAACAGACGAACATTCAAAAATAAAAATATGTTCTAATTTTTTTCGTGGGTGTCCAATCTATTTTGCTCTACCTTCATTATTTCTATGCGTTACAAACGGAATAAGAAACTTAACATACAGTATACTATGATTTCATCATCTAGGGTATAAAATAAAAGAAAATTAATAATATTAAAATAAATTAAAATTAAATTTACAAACTTAAGAGAGAATCCTGGTTGATAATAAACATTATTTGACACTTGTAAAGCAGGCTATAAAATATGTTCATATTATTGGAATAGAACAGATACGTTCTGCAAATGAGCGATTCAATTTAGTAAATATAGATTAGAATAACCTGTAGGTTATGAACTTGCATGTCAACGATAATGAAATGGAATAGATTTGCCGCCGATGTTATACTTTATGCGTTCATAAATTCGCACGCTTTTCAATATTATTTCATTCTTCTAATGAAGAAATGTGCAAAAAGGAAAGAATTATCCATTGCAAAAAATAGTTTCCATTCAACCAATATGAAAATTCTTCAAAAATGTATCCAAATATACAAAAATTCATTTGCATTCAAGTGCCAACACTACTTGAGAGTCGAGTCGGTCTGTCTGTCGGCGTTATCAGGTATACCGTCCACGTACAGTACACACAAAATTAAAATTTTTATTTAATTGGTTTTAAAAATTGTAAAACCAGGACGGTATAGAAAGTCCCGCACGGACGCTCTCCGGACGCCCTTCAAACTAGGACAAATCCGGGAAAACACGAGCTGATGGCAGCCCTAGGTGAAACCAATCAGAATCGCCTTAATGTAAACAACTTTTGCAAAGAGTAATTTCGCTTAAAACTAACAAGTCTAGTGAGAGCAATTATTCCTGATGTGTTGCTCGCATTGTGATGTGTCACAAAGAATATTAATGTTTTTTTACTTTAGGAGAATCAGCAGATTTCGCGGTCAATGAGGAACTTTCATTGTATGACATGAAGATTTGTTTGTTGAAGAATCGATGTTGGCCGGTTTAGTCAGGGAAGAAGCAAAGAAGAAAAGTGTATGAAATTTCTGATGATTGGGTTGAGTTACGGAGGTGACGATGCGCATTTCACCTGAACTACTAAAGATTATAACTGTAGCGAATTTGACCAAAGATGTGAGGATGACCTTATATTCACGGCACGTGTAAGAAGACTTATCAAGAAGTTGGGCTAGAATTTTCATCAGAGTAATAGCTATAGAAGTATGGTTAAAAAAATGAATAGCAGCTGATATTATGTCGGTGCTCAATATCCTAATAATAGCATTTCTTTGAATTTCGTAAATGCGCAGAAGTAAAACATATGGATTAGAAAGAATGTCTTCATACCATCACGAAGAGTTTTATACAGGATGTTTCTACCTAGGTTGTTAATAGAAGAGGAGGTGATAGTACTCACCTAGGCAAACAAAAAATTGTATGGCAGGGGTGGGAGGTCCATACCTACCGTTTCGCAGTTACAGAATGATTAAAAAAATATACTAGTTTTTCACAAACTACCCTGTATCTTGAAGAGTGTAGGGTGTATGGTCACCGTTGTATCCTTGTATGCAGAACTTCGTCAATCAGACCCGTATACTTCTATCCTCTCAGGAGTTATGGTGGTCTAAACTAACTATTTCGGATTTTCTTACCGCTTTTTTGTCTTTGACATCTTTTTTTTTACAAAAGTGTAGTTAACAAAATTTGTTTTATTAAAACTGTAAACTGTGGACTCTCTTCTTTAATTTGACATATTACACCCATATCTTAAATGTAGCCGTTGAAGAATTATTATATTAATGGTGGCCACACACCCTGTACTTTTTAAGATACAGGGTAGTTCGTAGAAAATACGATATTGTCTTAGTCATCCTGTAACGGTTGGTATGGACCTCTCTCCACTGCCATACAATCTTTTGTTTGGCTAGGTTAGTAGGTACTAATACCTCCTGCTCTCTGAAATACTTATGGTGGAAACACCTTGCATATGGTGGATCGCTATAATTAACACCCGTTTTCGCAAATTTTACAAGAGCAGCTCTTTGCCTTGATTTTCCGCTTTCAAACAATTTCACGAAATCTGTATGATTTGACAAGCGGCTGTTATTACATGACTGAAAACTAAAGTGGTGATTCTCTCCAAGATGTTTCCGAATTCTTTGGCTTGGTATTTTCCGATTCCACTATGCTGGCTTTGCAGAAATTATAACAGAAAAGATTTGTTATTGTTAAACCACAAGTTTTATTCTAACTTCACATTATAGACCTAGAGTATTTGTTTACAGAATTTCTCTTAATTTAATTATTACATTAAAGGCTATTGCTCGGAGGTCAGAGGGATGGATTGAATAAATAGAATGGCATACCGGACAGCATGGAAGAAAAGATAGATAATGGTTATTTGTATTTATAGATGAGATAGATAGATCGGATTAGATCGGATGATAAGTAAGTTGTATGGGATGGATGAATAGTTATACGAATTGATATATTAATACGATGAATAGAACGAATGGATTAAATGGAAACACTGAAGAAATGGATGGATAAAATGCGTGGATATGATGGATGGCTGGATGGACAGGATCGATAGGTAAATGGTATAAACTGAATGTAAGAATGGATTATTGGAGTGAATGGATATGAGGAGAGGGTGGATTCTATGGATAGGTTGAACGACATGATGGATGGATGGAATCGACGGATAAAATCAATGGATGACTAAGCTATAGATAGGCTCATAAACATTTTTAGCAGCCTAGACACTAAATTTTATTCCTTTGGAGTGCATAAAATTTCTGAAGAAAAACATTCGGGGATGGAGAATAAACGAATATTATCTCAGTCTCAGATTATTGCTTCTTCCCGTGTGTTATTTGTTGACCACTTCAGCAAATAACTTGTATAATTTAAAAAGAAACCTAGATAGACCTTCTTTTTGAGTTGTACGCTTATTGGTTTATTCCATTCTTAAAATATGCATGCAATATTTTAAGAATGGAATAAACCAATAAGCGTGTAACTCAAAAAGAAGGTCTATCTAGGTTTCTTTTTAAATTATACATTTATTGATCCATTCCCTTGTCAAATATGCGAATTGTGTTTTAACGTGTGCCTGATATGAGATTTCAGCTACATTGATGGAGTATAATATTTGTTGCATCTTTTTAAGAAACCCATCATTACATATTTACTTCGCTTTTTTTGGGTATGTACATATATCAAAATTTATTAGACCAGCGAGGAATTTTACTTTTTTATTATCGCATATATGTATAAGTTTGCTAAAATATTCGATGTATACCGCTTGTGAAGTGTTTAACTGTAATTGGAAATCTAATATGTGCATTGGATGATAACCGATTATGGTCGAGGATAAAATACAATCCATTGTGCCCGCATTTCCTACAAGGAGCAAAAATCCTGCCTTTAGTTTTATTATTTTGGTTTTTTTTTTACAATTTTATGCAATTAACTTGAATACTGCAGAAATTGTTTCTCAGTAGTTTTGTTTTGTTTATGTTTCCATACAAAAGAAGATTCGATTCTAACTATAGCCAACGTCGCATTTTGGAAAAATACTCCGCGATTTTCAAATAAATGCTTCGCATGGAATTGTTCTGCAGCCGCTAGATATTTTGCTGATTAGTCCAAAAGCCGGGTATGATGAGCGCTTGAATAGAGCAATCGACAATAACGTTAATTAAGTTACATCACTTGGTAATTGTTATGTAATGCGCTTGCTACTATTAAGTGATTCAGGTACTCAGGGCCCAATAGAATAAACGACAAGGTTTTTGTCTTTTCTGGTATTTTCCCAGAGTGTAATTTTTTTTTTCATAAATATAAAATGGCAATTGATCTAGATCATATTATAATTCAGCATGCTGTCATACTTAATACTGAAGTTTTCGAAGTAATTAAAAGTAATTGGAAGTATTGGAAATGAATTGAAAGGAATTATACACTAATGCCCAAATACTTTTTGAATAAGTTTGGGTATTTTATAAATATTTTTGTCCCACATTCAATCACTTTCCGGCATTTTTTAAGAATTAGTTGTAGTTCCTGGAATGGTGGTTCCGTAAAGTTTTAATTTCAATGCAGGAGTACTTAGTAATTAATAATTAATCCATTAAAACTATTAAATACTGAATATCTTACAGTTCTGATTCCACCACTACGATATTGATCATGTCACTAATGTATGTGAAGAAAAAGTTGGTATCACCCTATTTCATACATTAGTCTGGTCATGATATTTATATATTCAAAGATTTCTTTGTATAATCTCATTATTCTAGATTTTTATAAATTTATTTTAATTTCCTGTTAATATTACCCAGTAAGGACCATTGATTTTGCCGGTACCCTTAATATATTGATATCTTCGATACACCGGAATTTTAAATATTCCTATAGGACCAATTCTTCCTATTATCTCAAAAATAAGTTTACTGAGGAGATATGCAGTTTCCATAGCTATATATAAAAACTAACAATAAATAAAATAAGAGAAAAAGTTTTAAATACTCTTAAAGCTCCGCGTACAAAATTTCAGATGTTTATTTCAATGCATTCTCAGGCAGTGTCCAAATATATACTGAAAAACGAAATTTTTGCATGGCAATTCTACGAAGGAGTTACCTGATTTGTCCAATTTTCGAACTTAAAGTTACTGTATCATTGTACTTGTTTGGGTTCCTTGAATAGAAACTGCAAGCCTAGCACGAATTTTACTAAACTGACACACATCTTATATAGCTTATCGGGACTTACAAATGTGGTCTCTTTAATATATCCAGCCGTTGTAGGGCTCCACACTTCCTTTTCTTCAACGGGTGGTTCAGCCCAAGGTTGTAGCTCTCCAGATGCAAAAATGCCATAAAATGAACAACCGACCAGGTGCACTGATGCTGCTATTGTGAATACTGTTGTCCAGCAACCCTTTTCCTATTAAATGAAATGAGTCAGTGATAATAGCCAACCAAAATAGGCATCGAGTAAAATATTTAGAATAAAGCACATACATTAACGCTGACAAGGTAATCCATCACATACGGGACTATGACACCAGCTAATGTACCAATTCCGTTCGACATTCCCATCAGTATGCTCGCATATCGTGGAGCAATATCAAGATGGTTGACATTATAACCAGAAATGGCGAAACCACTGAATGCAACTCCTGCTGTTAGAGCTGCCATAGCACCTTGCTATAAGGTGAAATAATTTGAACAAGCTTGAAGAATTTTGACAGATCTGCACTTACGGATGTAGATGAGTGGGCAACAACAAGAAAAAATAATCCTTCCATTCCGAAGCCACCACAATTGAAGAGCTTTCGCACGTTCGTTGTGGTCATAATATTATTTTTGCGGAGATAATCGGCCAACATACCACCGAAAGGCACAATAGTTGTCATGAGTAGATGTGGTAAGGATCCGATAAGGCCAGCTTCTTCGACTTCAAAATCAAATTTATGCTTCAGGAATGAGCTTTGATACAAAACTAACAAATAAAAGTTCCAGGAGCGGCAAAAGTTAGCTACGATGATAGCATATACAGGCATCGATGTCATCATTTGCCGCCAGGGTGTTGTTTTTATAGAAGGCATTGTTGGTTGCGTAGATTCACCCAGAGATTTCTCTATGTACTTTAACTCCGGTATACTTATGGTCGGATGTTTTCTGGGCTTCTCGAAACACAGCCATAGCCAGGAAATATACCTTTACAAAGTCAAATAAACTAGAATGCAAAATTATCTTGCCTTATAGTTAATCATAAACTTACCATGTTATCCCGAATACTCCATAAGCATAAAATGGTGCCTGATAGCCTACTTTATCGGCGAGTATTCCAGACAGAGGAAGTCCAAATACAACGCCTGCATATGATCCGCTAAACGCTAAAGTTGCTAGCCTAGATCTCTCCATGGGAGGGGCCCAAAACCTCCAGATACCGTGGCAAGCTGGATACGTCACCCCCTACATTACGAATACATAAAAGAAATGGAGTTGAAAATTCCTTTGTGTTCTTGTAGTCTTTTTACTTTCTCCCTTTAAATTCGGATTGAGAGAGATTACATCTTGTTGATATCTCAAAGGACTGAAGATTATATTTATTTCAACCTCAATGGGTTTTATATGCATTAAGAAACCGAATCAAAATCCTTTCAATCCTTTAAGATTTTTTTTGCCAGTGTTAAACAGAAGTCGTTCACAATACAAACCTCAAAGAGCCCTTGAATCACTCTGACGCATATCACAACCTTGCCTCGCAGCATGTTCATTGCGGCAGGGACGAATAAATGAAGGGTTGCTGACGATACTATTGCTAATCCAAATATTTTGTTGGCTGGAAATTTGGAAGCAACAAAACCTCCAGGAATTTGTGTAACCAAATAGCCCCAGAAGAATGATGAGTCCACATGACTTTCTGTTGCTACTGTCCAGTTAAGAAAAGCTGTCTGAGAGAAAATAAATAAATGACCATAGTGATACAGAAACTACGAATTATGCAAGTAAATAAAATATCTCCCTAGCTGAAAATTTTCACGACCTAAGGAGATGAGCCCTCTATTTAAGGAGGTGCAACAAGAAAGTAAAAGACTGTATGAATGTTATAAATGAATATCAAATTCTGATTATTAAATAATTTCTAAATGAGCTTCAGAAAATAAACTTTTTACAGAAATGTTTATTTTTTTTTATTCTGTAAGAGAAAGGATAATGCAATTTCGACCAGTGCTTTGCCTGGAAATGGCATAAGCATAACCGGTCATGAGAAAACTACTCGTCGCTCCGGTTTACACTTATTACGTGCATCATTTTCGTGGCACACCTAGTATTGAGGAGCAGGGTTTCATTGAAAAATGAACTCGTTTTAATTGAAATGGCATGTCTGAAGGTATTATTGCAATTCTAGGAACCAAAACGTTTTCGTCCTTTCAGAATATAGAGATAACAGTAAGTGTGATGACCCAAATTAAGCGTAGCAAGTTCATATGTCTGTAGATCATTGTATTTGTGGCTGAAAACTCAGTTCAGGAGGGAATTTAGACAAAATTTAGACGGAATAAGAAAATTAATTTTAATTTAATTTTAATTATGCTTAAATAAGAATTTAAATTGAAACACAATAACAACACAATATTTCAATTATAACTCACAATTTCTTCTTTTATTATACTACACAATTTACTGTTTATAACATTCACAAACAATCACAAACGACTTCACTTCATTGTGTGAAATAAGACTCGCCCCCTGGCGGTGACAAGCGTAGTATCTATACTATGCGAATTGTCCTAGAAGTTCCCCGAATATTCCGTAACATCGATACTCCGAACCTAAAGTTATTTACGTCCGTACTTTATAGATGTCGCTTGTCTTTTCTGTGATACTATTCTCCGAAAGTTGTTTATGTCCGTATTTAATTAGTAATTCTACGCGAAGTATGTAGATGTCGCTTGTCCTTTTTCTATCGCACGTAACAGTATTTTTGGCCTCACGGATAATATTCTAAGCAAGCTGTCTATTAAGCAACTATTTTAATTTTTATTAAATATTATTCATCTAATAGTCTAAATGTCACCAGGAAAATTTGTAAATTTGTACGCTTACAATTTCAAGGGATATTGCCTGAGAGCGCGTCAATCTAGAAGAGGAAATTTTGTGCACAACGATTTTATAAAAATAGTAAATAAAATTTCAAAAATGGGTTAGGTTGGGCAACCCCTTCTTGGTGTTGCAATATAAAAATTTGCATTTTATATATGTACTGTGAAAATGACATTTATACTTATTAGTTAAAATGGGATGCCCAAAAATCATTTTAATTGTGAAGATAACCAATTTTCCCTAAAATGATTCAAATATAGATTTTTAAATAAGTTTATATATATCCACCAGTAACCTATTGGCATCTGAGTTCACTGTAGTGTAGACAGCAGGCAGTTTCAGGATTCATTCCTATCCTGATGAGACCGCCCTGTAACTGCTGATCGAAATACACAGTACCTATACTCCCAAAAAAATTTTATGGCATTTTTGATCTTCTGCTTTAGGCCAGAAACTGACAATCCCTCGGTACTTCCTTTTTAATTTTCTCTGCTCATATGCAGTAGGTTTAGAATTCCCCGTATACTCGTATTTTGTACCGGTCTCGAAAGAGAAAAAATGCCATACCACATCCCATTTAAAAGTAAAATTAAGTTCGAAAATGGGACAAATCGGGTGATGGAGGTATCCGTAAGGTTGCCATACAAAAATTTCATTTTTCACTACATATTTGGACACTGCCTAAAAACTCGTCAACGTATCTCGATGAAATTGTGTATATAGTGTTTTCATGCAAATAGTAAATACAATTTCAAAAATGGACTAAATCGGGCAACCCTTTCTTGGTGTTGCCATATACAAATTTAGGATTTTTACGTATCCTGTGAAAACGATTAGTTCTATATGGTTTTAATGTACTGAAAAGTTCTTCAGAATATAAAATCCTATAAAATTGGTTGAAATTATTTTTGCTGTTCGACGAACTGTTCTAGAGATATTTACAAAAACCACTACAAAAATAAATTACAGATGGGTGACCATACGAAATTACAAACGAGCATTCATCTACGGTATCATGGGAATTGATCTTAGACCAATTCTAGCTTTTTTGCTTGTTAAAGCTAAGGAAAATGATAGAATGTTAGAAGATTCTTCCCATGAACATTTAAAAAAAAATATTTAGTCCGTAGCTTATACAGGCGTGATTAAGCTAAAAGATCGTTCTTCATCTGTTGAATCTTCTCTATCTTTATCTGGTCCCTTAACATTAAACAGGTTGAGCACATATCAGTTGATGGCATTTTAAATCCAATATTAAAATATTTTTTGAAGAAATTTCGAAAACAGCTCGACTTATACGAAATGCATCAGAAGTTGAACGTACGTAGTCTAATTATATCCATTTTTGGATAAATAGCAAGGTTAGTACTGTCATGAAGAGGGTTTTAATCAGCAATAATGCGACTCAACAACTTCAGATTTACTTATGTATATATGGTTATATGGTAGACATTCTGTCTCCTCTTCGATTCTATTTAGAAGGATGTAGTTGCAGAAAGGAAATGTTTTTGGCATATGGCTTTTACCTTTTTACTGAATATTCATAAAACACTCATAAAAGTTGACTTGAAGACCATGAGAATCTTTCTATTAGTTTTTGCCCGTAATGCTCCGCTCGAAATATCTTTGGAAGCCCATGTCGATTGATCCGTTTGGTGTTCGACAGAATAAACGAATCTTGTTCTTCCTTCCTTCTAGAATAGTTGAACTTGTTGTAAAACTTGTGTTAATCTCTGCGACGAATATGTTTAAATTTAAATGTACTGCCTTTATGTTGACAATTTGGAAGTGTCGGAAGTTTTTCGGCTGGATTTAGTTCTTTTTATAGAAAATTCTTATCTATTTTGCTTTTCTTTTCGCTTTTCCAACTTCATTTGTTCTTCACTGATTGTTTTCTTGCTTCCTCACCTGCTTGCAATAGCCTAGGAAACTCGTTTTCCAATTGTAAATAAATAATTAAGACATTGTAGCTTGCACGTCTCAGTCTAACTTCTAGTAAAAACAATGGAAGGGAAACAACACCCGGGTTATAGCATCACCAAACGGTACTTTTTTCATGAGTGGAATAGATACACTTTGCACAGAAATAATAATAGGCTTCTTGATATTCCATTGAAGAGGGACATGATGAAGCTGCCAGCTGAATTCTTTTAAAAAGTACACACATTTCATCACATGAAAATTACAGTGAAAGTCTTCAAAGTAACAGTTGCGTTGCGCTCAGTTCACATCTCATATTCCTGACAAATAAATATAAGTTCAAAATGTTTATACGGAAGTAAAAATAAATTAAATATTATATTTTGTATTCGTCTTTGATTCATATGGATATTACCGTAGTGACATGGTATTTGTAATGACCAAGTTACTTTTTATTAATCTGTTACAATTACAAGTAGATGTTATACTCCTTCATTTGGGGTACTCCAAATGAGCTTCTGCGTGGCGTGGAGTCTTTTTCAATGTCATCTTGTCTATGTTATCTTGTCCCCAATTTCGATATGTAATTTTACCTGTGGTAATCGAATTCAAACATACTAGGGCGATTATATATAATTATGCCGTAGACATTTGACGTAACTCAGCACTTCACGAAAAGGCTAGACACTTCGCGCGGCACGCGTATGTGTGTGTATGTGTGTATATGAAGTGTCTAGACTTTTCGTGAAGTGCTGAGTTACGTCATACAAAGAAACGAATTTGAAATTTTCTGTTTTCTAGAGAACGAATACAACGTTTTATAAACGGCTTTCAAAATATGGAGCTCTAACGCATTGAGTTTCTAACGTATTTGAGTTTTGTAAATGAAATTTCAAGGAATTGTCAAAAACACAGGTTGTATTCGTTCTGGGGAAAATGAAAAATTGAAATTTCTTTTCTAGCTTTGAAACAGACTATAGCTGTGTTCTTTTGGTTCCATGCAGTGCACTTCTGAATATAGGAGATTGCGAATAGAATTGACTTGTAGAATGCATAGAAGTAGAAAAAGTTTTGAACGTATAGAGAAAATGATTAAATTGCTATGACTTGAATCCTTGCAAAATGTCAAAATAGAACTTGATAAACTTCGGGGCAAAATTTGGCAGGTTTAACGTTTTGAAAGAATTAAAGTCATGGCACCTAGATTATTCTCTGTATACTTTCAAAAAAATGTCTACTTCTATGCACTCTACAAGTCAATTCTATTCGCAATTCCCTATGTTCTGCAGGGCACTGCACGGAACCAAAAGAACATAGCAATTATTAATCACTTCTGAAAAGATAGGATGGATTACGGAATGATCAAAATTCCTGGCTGCTTTTTGCGGGAATAGTTATTGTAGGACTGGAATGCACTTACTAAGCTCTGTTTATACAGGAATATTTCATATATTTCTAATTTGCTTGTAGTTTTAAAACTATGCCCTCTCCAAAATTTCGGATAGCATCAACTTTCTCTGATGCATTAAAAAAATAACAGAATAAAATCCTGCTGATCTATTTTGCATAAAACTTACTCTAGACCAACAGAAATATAACTAAAACAAGTTAAAGATACTTGCGGTACCGCATATTTTCTGACAGTAGATGACGTAGCTTTCCTGGCAAAACTTGCCGTCCTATTGCCGGTTCGGTAGAGACAGCTTTAGGAGGAATATCTGTAACATAACTTTCATGACATAAGATCTCTTCTTTCTTAGCCTCGCAGAATTGTATCATCAAGTTGTTAAACATTTTTCCTAAAGAAACTTCCTTGAAACGAAAAGATAGGATTGTGTTCAACCATTAATTTATCAGTCCTTATATAGAATTAAATTTCATGTGAAGCGTATACGAATGATTTCCCCAGCTCATCTCCAGACACAGCATGTCTGCTGCCTGTGCTCTAATGTAACCAGGCCTCAATACTGGTGCATCCATCATGATGTGTCAGTGAGCCATATAAAGATCACATTGGTACTCTTTTCCAGGAGATGTACGATTGGACACTTAGTTCTTCCAAAGTTCTTTGGACACACTGTGCAAATGTCTCTCCATGTCAACCAGATCGGTGTCTACCTTGACTTAAAATTAATTGGTGTGTGGGCTGGTACAGGAAAGCCCTACGGCCCCCGTATGACACTTCATGCAATTGTTCCAGAGCTTCTCCGCTTATCTGTGGGTTTTTGTAAAGGGAATCGTGCACTATGGGATGTGCCTTATCGAGCCTTCCCAGGTACACTCTAAAAACTTTCGCCGAAGGCGCCCTCACTAATTAGGGATTCGATCTTCACTTTCTTGAATCTTACATTGGGCTAGAATACTCATTTGGAAGGATTACCATTGCTTTTCATACTGCAGGTTTCACCATCGCAATGACAGCGAAGATGGTCCTTGATGTGGATATCCAGAGAAAGGATATTGCTATGCTCTCGGATAGTCAGGCAGCCTTAATGGCTCTGAGTGGCCGTCAAAAACCAGCTAAGATACTGCGGGACTGCAGATTGCCTGAGGATAAGCGCTGTCCACAAAAGGGTCTCTTCAGTGGGTTCCAGGGCACATGGGGATCATAGGGAATAATAAAGATGATCTTCTAGCCAAGTCTGGCTCTGGTTTTTCTTTCCTTGGACCGGAACCCGCTGTAGGCAGTTATCGGGTCTCTCATCGAAGCGGATGTTCGTATGTAGCATAAACATAGATCGGAGAATCAGAGTATGTATGAGTTATAGGAACGTTCCTGGCTTTGTCTTGATTCTTGAAAGGAAACAAGGCAGAACTGTGGTCGGCATCATCACCGGCCCGTTTCACGATCACCTAATAGGGGGGAGTTATTGACAGCCCCGAGTCTCTATTCGGCCTGGAAGAAGAGCTTGCTTGCGACATGCAAACACATTCCCTGCGCTTGTCCGGTCTTTGCGCGGAGCAGGCTGAATAAGCTTGGGTCTATCCTCTTATCTATTGAGGAGCTGAGCTGAAAAACTTACCTTACTTAGACCTGACGTGTTTCGTTATGAGGATAGCAAGAGGATTTCTAGCAGATTTAAAAAAGCTCGCATATGTATATACCATACTCTTTTGTTGAACTTTCAGACTGAGATGAAGAGCTTCCCTGGATCTCCCTAAACCTTTCACAACAAATCGACCCAGTTTATACTATGTACATCTTCTTCGATTATCCTTGAGAAATTATGGGTAAATTTTACCTGGTAGCTTGCTCGTCACCGGAATATGCTTTCTTTCCTATTATTAGCATCCTGTGTTCTATTACAAGTCCGCAGCAAATCTAACAATTCTGTCAGGATTTTTGAATGGATGCTAGTTAATTCCTACGAAAAGATCTTTTAACAAGAGAAAATATACGAAATAAATTTGTACACAAAGTTGACTGGAGCACGCGCACAAATTTGTGTATATATAGGCAACACTATGTAGATGTGGGCATTTGGATCTATTCTTTTTATTTTGGTTTTCTTTACACAAATTTTAAAAAATAATTACTCAGAGTACCCACGAATTATAAAAAAAATTGCTTCATCGAATTTTTTGATATTAGGATATGTGAGGTTAGGAGATGAGCTGAGATAATAAGAGAAAAAAGGGAAGTATTGTGAAGAAATTGAGGCTGCGGAGCCACTGAAACATATAAAGATCGAAAAGGAAAAAGACTGGTTCGGAGCAACAGTTTAGCAAAAGACCCCTGGGAATCACAGCTAAGAATTTTATATTATTAATTTTTTGAACATGTATCGAGGTACGGCGATTAATAGATATTGTGTATAGTCCAATTGCTGGTGGCAAAGTAGTCGCATAAAAAATGCAGCAATATTATATAGATCAGAACATATCTTTAAAATTTTTGTTTTGCAGGCGTCCTATATCAAGAACACTAAAAAAAGTCGATTTAAGTTAATAAATATTTACATTATTTTGTTTTATAAGTGCCACATATCTAGATCATTTTAAAATCCGATTCAAACATATAGATATATTATTATTTGCATACATATCGAGATAGCGCAATTATTAGGAATCGTTTATGACCACATTTTGGGTGTTAAGTAAACGTACGCCAGTGTTATGAACATTTACGAACGCACCGGAATGGATGTCACATTCTGCTTACTTTATGAAGCGCAGTGAATATTGTTTTATTGTTTGATACTAATTTTGGTGGCAAATTCTTAGAGTCACGTAATCGTGGTACTTAAGGGAGAACAGTACGTGAATAATACTGACCCAGTTTGATTGGGAGGTCGTATGCGCGTAAGGTATATTGTTATAACCGCAGCCGCGAAGAAAGAAAAAGAGACCCAAAGGGAGTAAGGTATGCTCGCTTCGTAGTGAGAATCTGCGTTTCTTGCAGTCGGTACTCCGGAAGGCCTTTCAGAGGGATCCGCTCTCCATACAATGAACGAAATATATGTAGTGAAATTTTTCTTCTACGTTATCAAATAATTTATACAGTGTGTAAAACAGAAGCGCCATCAGGCTGCCTCCCGTTCAATTGCTTTGCTCATGTAAAAAAAAAAACCAAAAAAAACTCGGAAGAATAGACATCTGGGGTGAATATAAGCTAGAATAATCATTTTTTTATAAACAATTCTACTAAAAATAACGTAGAATGTTAGCCATGACGTGATAAGTTTCTCTCCTGAGGTTTCTCTTCTCTTCCATACAGGTGAATCAAGAGGGACATCGTAGCCATTTGCCAGCGGTGTCATGGGAGGACAACACAAGGATCTTAACATTCGATCCTTAGTATTGTTCAGGTGAGTGGTGTATGTGTTCCCATCAGGACCAGTGTGTGATGTTTTTTTTGTTGTTCGTTCGTAATTCCTTTAGGTACGAATGTTTTTGTTTATGGCGCGTGATACCTCGGGATTTTTGTTTTACCCACCTCGCACTCTGCGCCCATAGCTATGGTGCTAGCGTGCCGACCCATATGAATAGCTATCACGAAGTGATCTGTTAGCTCATGCTGGCAGACAGTACTTAACGTTCTTCTTCCATCACTCGAAGTCAAGATCCATTAAATTGTACGGGTCTCGAAAAGTGTAAAAACATCATTATCGCTTTCTATTTATTAGTTAGAAAAGGGATAGCCAAAACTCATTTGAATTATGAAGGCAAACCATTTTCATTAAAATGGTTGACATTTAGGGTAGTGTAGACAGCAGGCATTTCAGGGTTTCATTGCTATTCTGATGAGATCGCCCTGTTACTGCTAATCGAAGCATATTACACAGTAACTAACTACCTACTCTCAAAAAATTTCTTCATTGAATTTTTTGATCTTCGGCTTTAGGCCAGAAACTGACAGTACCTTGGTACTTGTCTTTTAATTTTCTCTACTCATATGCGGTAGGTCGAGTAATGCTTGTAAACTCGTATATTGTACGGGTCTCGAAAGAATAAAAAAATCATTAACGCTTTCTACTTTAACTTAGGAGACCACTTTAATTGCGTCGTTAGCAACTCTCAATTATTAAAAATTATTTAATTGCTGTTATGTCGACAAATATTCAGGCGTTGTTTGGCCCAATTAGTTCAGGAGACATTTTCACACCCTGATTTTTAAAACGTTCTAGTTATCGACCATCTTCGCGTTCACTTAGTCTGTTGAAATTTTGCACACGGGGTTTTTAAAAGAAGAGCGAATTTACGTTCGAAAATACGACCAATCGGGTAACTTCTTCGTAGGCTTACCATTCAAAACCTTCGGGTTTCACTATATATTTGGGCATTGCCTGAGAAATCGTCGACATAAAGAGCTGAAATTTGTTACATGGTGTTTTCATAGCAATAGCAAATAAAGTTTCCAAAATGGACTAAATCGGACAACTCAGCCTTGTTGTCACCATACAAAACCTTTGGCTTTAGTTTATTTCAATTTTATTTTCATCTAGAATTTAATATTATTGGTCTTAGACCAATTATAATTTTGTTTCTTGTTTATTCGTATGTTCGCTGCATCTTGAAATATAGTAAGTCAGTTTGTACTTCGATTTTGAAACAGAAGCTCTACACTTTCAGTGGATCTATCAGAAAAAATTTCTGATATATTAATGTTAAACGGTTTAGTTGGGCGGAATTCTGGCCTAACATGTATATTTTTGTACCAATACTTTACATTCATTGAATTCAATATGCTAATAATTAAAAATTATCAAGTGGTTATTACAATAACAATAATAAATCATACGAATGCGTCCAGATTTTTATGTTAGAAAGGTACATTAAATAATTTAAGCATGTGTTAATTGCATAATACAAAAATTACGATATACTAAACGTGTAGAACGTGCCGTCAGACCGTATTTTGTAATATCTGAAAGTATACAACTAGTACTTAGATGCATTTTGAACCGTACAATATACATTTACATATTATTGCGTAGTTTGCCAAATTACTAAATACTTTTTAGTTTTATACAGCATTGAAAACTTTGTAAAATAGGTCGCAAATGTGAAGAAAATCCAACATATAGAAATTGTTTTGTACTAATAGTTTTTATAAAATCATTGAAATCCCAGAACAATATCTCTGTCCTCTGATATAAAAATTCAACAATACCAAACATTTGACAAAAACCTTTACTTAAGCATACAGGATTCTATAAAGAAAAAGTCGTAGACGGAAGAGAAAAAAGTGGCACAATGCATTAAACCACTTCATTTAATGCATTCCTTCGAATCCTTGACGACGGTGTAATATCCATAAAATATGTGGAACACCCTCATTTTATAATCCCTCCTCCCACCCCAGAAATTGCGCCCTAAATCTGTAAAGTCTTCATCCTTCAATCTATTGTGTTTGATTCAAAAGAGCCAGCAAGGAGATATGCATCGTTCAAGTTTGCTCGATAAAAGGCGGCAGCGCCAACATCATTTCACAGAGGCTTTACACCCCTCAGGGCCTTATTAACAACCGTGACAGTACCGTAATGTAACAAATATGATTTCAAATATAACATCCCTCCAACTGTGGGGAATTCTTTAGGGTTTTTGGGGTTGGATGATGATGTCTGTCATTAGGAGCGAAGTTTTGTGCAATACACGTTTCCGGGATTTTACGTTATTAATTGACAGAATTTGTATAGCACCTTGAATGTATGCTGGCAAGAGCTATAAAATTGAAAAATTATTTCTTGTGTTAGTAGAAACTTACCCCATTGTGCTCAAGTTTTAATTTAGCAGCTGACATATTGCATCGCATTCCGAAGGATATCATAAAACCTAAGCAGGCCATTACTGCTATCGTATACCGGGCAGGTAAGCAGGGACATTCTGCCCTACAGTACTTGTCAACGTGACGTAGAGGTGGACGTTCAATTTCTTCGAAGGATCCTGGCGAGTCTGGCATTCCCTCCATGTAGCCTCCTCCACCTCCACCAGGTGGTTTATCACCACCTTCCATCTGTTCGTAGCCTTGCTTCGATATTTCAAAATTTTCGAACTGTGGTTTTACTCTGCAATGAAAAAATATACAAATGTTGTAAGTATATAGTTATGTTAGTTGGTAAATGAATAAATTCATGTAAAATCATCGCATTTTGTATAAAATTTGGAGCGAACCTCAAAAGCGAAATTCTTTGAAAAATGAAAGTCGACCCTCGTATTCAAGCTTAGTCCAGAAACGTGACGTTTGCCGCATTCCTGGTATTTCTGTTAAGCAAATAACTGAAATTTGTTTTATGTGTTAAAGTACTCTTGTAAGTTCGTGACAGTTGAGAGAATTGCACCCAAAGGAGGAACATGCGAATCAATTTTCTTTTTATTGATGCTATGTGAGAATTTGCCGCATTCAAAGATTAAGAAGCTTACAAGGACGGGAATTTCTTGAAATGAGTTCTCGTTATGAGCTCCGTAGAAAAATATATATCCTATTTTTCTTTAGAATTTAAGCTTTTGACACATCACATTATTGTTTTGGTAAATATATCAAAGTCTAGAGCGAAATGGAATATATGCAAACGTGTAGTATTAAATTGTATTTTTAAATTGTAGAATATAATCAGTGTTGCCACTCGAAATCTTTCTAGCGTAGCTTTTTAGTGTAGGCCGAAAGAGATTTGAGTAGTCATACGTGAAAAAATTATAAAAAACTTACATAAATATAACAAGGTAGAAAGAATAACTAGCTGGCGCATCGAGTTTAAAGTCCCTGTATAAGAAAGTCGTTGTTGTGATTGGAGGATAGGCAAGGGGTCGAAAAGCGGCCGCACCAATGATCAAGCGTGTAGAAGCACGGAAAAGTGAAATTTATTTCTATGAAGAAAAGTAAACTGCTTGATATTTAAAATTGAACATTGGTAATGACAATTTAAACTTAAAGTTCACACATTGAATTTCGAAAATAAAATTCTAGATTTAAATATGAGGAATCAATAGACGATTTTAAAAGTAATTTCAAAAACTGTAGATTGACAACAGAGGATTATAACAAATGAAAATCTCAAATCAATATTTTAATAACTAGCATGTTTCCACTTTCATACAAAATATGTCAAGAATAAATACATCTATTTCATATAATAAACATTTTAATTTAAGTACGAAACTTTAAGTACATTATAATGTAATAAATGTTGATTAATGTTTTATTCTTTATTTTGTGTTTATCTTAATGTTACATTATGAAAAAGGTTTGATAGTTTTGCAACACGTGCAAAAAAAACAAATGTCGTATTTTAAAATAAACAAATAAATTCGAAAAAGGAACTTCTGTTTATTTTTGTTCTACAAAAGCTGTGTGCTCTCTACCCAGAGCACGGCACACTTCGCGCATAACAATTGATGGTTACGATAATATATTGTCGCAATTTGATTAATTGTGTATTTTCCATAAAACACATTTTCGCATTACAAATATTTAGCAACTGTTTGGAAAATACGTCAGCGGATAAATCCTTTTTGTGTAACATGCACGTTTATTGTGAGTTGCAATGTATGGACATTTTGCCACAAGCTGAGTTGATTTCATCCGCATACGTTGAACGTGTAATAATTTGTAATGTTTGGTAAAATCAGCTGACAATAAAATTAGAGTGCCACAAAATAATCTTTCGTTTCCATTTAAAACTTTTAGGCTAATGTCACATGAGCATCAAAATGACTGCGTGCTATTTTGAAAGACTCGTTTTTGTAACACGATCGAAACTTTATTCGCACAAAGGAAAATTATGTTGCTCTCTTCTATTTGCTATTTAGTTTGGTTGTAACTTTTGATCAAAATGTATTGTTACGTGCCACAAAGGGACGACACAAGCGACATCTGTTGGAAATGGAAACAACTTTAGGTTAGTGACATCCTAGTAAACTATGGGTTCGGAGAACGGAATATTCAGGAATGTTCTAGGATAATTGGTAGAGTATAAATACGGCGCTTCTCACATCAGGAGGGAGTCTTATTTCAGACAATGAAATGAACGGAGTAAACTATTGCGATAATTAGAACTACAGTACTAGCGATAATTATAAAGAGTTGATTTGATAATTGTTTGTAAATGTTATAAAAGTATATAGTGAAATTAAATCAAAGAAAGAACTTGTTAGTGATATCTGAATTATTGTGTTTTAAATAACGAACTAAGGCCACGCTCGTAACAGTATGTTCCAAATGTTGTCTTATTTTTATATTCTGTTGGAAAACTTTTAAAAAATCAAAAAAAGTAGAACTTTTGGATGCATCCACTAAATAGCCGAAGATATTTTACCGGGCAATGCTGTTTGAAACCTCCTAAATTTAAAAAATTTTCAGAAACAATTAACTATTCTCGTATGTGTTATTATGATCTTTGTATGTTTCATTGCTATTATCCCAAAGATCTGATCTCTGACGTTTCTCCTCTATCAACCTCAATTTTCTTATTGATAGTTTTGCTTCATATCAAAAGCACTACGCTTTTAATTTCAAATGACGCTCGCCCATTTGGCAGCTCGTGCATCACAAGGTATGTGGTAGGTGATCTCATTAAAATGTTGACACATTGCAGCTAATATACTATGACGTAATTTCGCGACTAATAAATATACATTTTTATAGGAAAGACAGAGAGAGTAGAGACAGTATTGTGTTCTCTGTACTGTACTTTCCTATACATTTCACGATATTTCGTCACCTAATGGTGGAGCGTAGTTCCTAATGTTAATTCCTTGTATTCTATATACCTTGGTGTGGCGTGGCAATGCAGATGCCTAGCAGTAGTTCTCATGACACTCTATAGTTCGAGCGTCATGTAGTTTGGGTTCTATGCAGTATATGTTTACTCATTGAATCTTAATATTTCTCCCATTCATAAATCAGTTTAGTTTCTTGGAAAATTTGTCAGCAATATAGCGAATAATTGACTAGTTTGATATGGAGAAGAACTGAGTGATGCATCGGCAAGAGTGTCTCACAGTGATTGTCCTATTCAAACAATTGCAGGTCCCGGCAACCGTCATGATTTGTAGCGTCTAATTTACCATTAAGTGTTCTCAGATATTCGTATCAATGTTGGTGCACGTACATATATTAATAATCTTAAATATAAGCTGCAAATATTCCTTCATAAGCAATAACAGCAACACCTCGTTTGCATGGGTCCCTAGATTTTGATAGCTTAAATAATTATTCCATGTGAAATATGTTGGAGCATCAGAAGAAAGTAATGTTCTTGCGAATTGACGGTAAATATTTATGGAGTTGTTTACATTATTTAAAGAACTCAGCTAATGTTGCTTTGGTGCTGTTAATGCTCTTTCCATTGGATTTTTTTCGTTGACGTAAACACGTTGACCATTCAAGATGTATAGCCCAATGCGTGACTGTTGCATCTCATTCATGTGTAAATATGAAATGACCAGAGCGCCACCTATCGGATCCTAGCATATACATATATGAATCATTGTCTCGACAAAACAAATATATTGTGAGAATATGACCTCAATCGGTCAAGTCGTCAGAAGTTACACGATCACAAACAGATCGCCACCTATCGGAACCTAGCATAGATATGAATCATCGGTTAAGTCGTTCAGAAGTTACACGATCATAAACGGACACACCAACAATATGTTAAGATCAACCGAAGCTTTGCACTAAAAAATATCACATCCGAGCTGTGATAGGGCATTGCTTATAAATTTAAAACAAAAGAAGAGTATTTATTTTTCCCGCGGACGGGAATCGAACCTACACTTGTTAGAATCGGTCAATGATGGAGAAATAAGAATTTTAAGAACTTTAATTTTTAATGATTCTAAAATCAAATTTATAAATACAAGAAGAAAAAACAACCGCCTCGTCCGGGTTTTGAAACTGGGACCTTCCGCTTGTCCGGGGCGACTGCTCTTACCACTGAGCTAACGAGACAGATGATTTTCCTTCTTGCATTTATCAAATTTGTAACTAGCCTACTAAGCCACGTTTTGCTTTCAGCTGGCATTAACCAGTAACGATGAAAGCGCACAAATAAATTGTAAATTCAATTTTATTTTAAATTTATTTTAAATATAATAAAAATATTAAAACATTGCCCAACGTAGCCATTTGCTACGATTGTAACCAAAGATGCAGCACTGAATATAGCCTACATGAGCCTATATCTATTTCTAATAACGCGCTCTCAATCTGAAGAGGAAATTATTGTAAGGCTACGATGCGAAAAGATGGCTGATTTTTTTCCATTTTGGAACTTAAATCTACAATTTTCTTAAAAACTGTATATGTAACGCGTTTTTGGGCTGCGGCGATATCATAAAGAGATTTATAAACTACTACTCATATACTAAATTCAAGAGTGCATTCTTGGTAATGCTTCTGATTACACTCCACCACATCTCTACAAGTAAATGAGCTCAAATAGTTACTGTTTTTGTTTTTTTTTTGCTAGGTGGGCAAGGAAAGTGAATTAGTAATAAGACGTCGCCTACGTAGTCATAGATATCAGTAGGAATTAAGCACTAGTAGCAAGTTATCGCATTCTTTTACCATAGGTATACCCATTAATCCTGGCCTTAGTACCTCGGGACATATTTTGTTTGCCATATTTAAATATACAAAGAATTTTCTTGATATCATTTTATTGGAAGCATTGTTATCAGCACTAGTAGCTAGATTTTACGGTTTTTTATATATATAAATCTAAGCGGAAAATCTCTCAGTACATAACCTCCCGTATGGAGGATAATACCTATAAAGATTTGTTTTAAGTTTTGTCGTTATATAGGCAAAGAAAGTGAATTAGTAGTAAAATGTCATCTTAAGTCGAGACATATATCAATAGGAATTAAGCATTAGTATATCGATTTTTGCAGTATCTGACTGGCATTAGTACCTCGGGAGACGTTTCGTTTGATAGCTATAAAATATAAAGCATTTTTTTTTAATACCTAACTTCACGGTTGACGTTAACGCTTATAGTGATAATATTATTCTATAAAGACTTGCTCGAAGTATCAGTTTTGCATCTCGACATCCGCCTTATCTGAATGAGGAATTCCGTGAGGGCCTATACAATTTCGAGTGGAATTTACAAATAATACCAATAAAATATTTTAATTCCAGCACAGCTCAATTAATATAACCGCCTCCAGGGAGCTCGGGGGATTGACAAATAAAAAGTAAGTGATTTCTTTTTATTGAATTACACTTTCCATTGATAGGTTAGTAAAATTGCATCTTCGGGTAGCCAATGCTTGTAGTCAGTTTTTTTGCTGATTTATTATAAGAATTCATTTCTATACAATTATATTCAGATTAAGTCCACGTCATTACCAGCGAAGTAGTGAAAATCTTCACCGTGTTGATAATACAAAATATCGAGATTTTTCTTTGAGCCCACAGTTCACTTCAGTAAAATTTTTTAATCTATGAATCATGTGAGCGAAGGTATCTTCCAATGTCATTATAGTTTCCCCGATATGCTCATTTCAGTAATTGGTCAAAATCAGAATATAATGATAGGGCAGTTGTAAAATTTTGACTAACTCCCAACTTAGATGTTAAGGATTCACAAGAATCCTGATATTATGATATTAGCAATATCAGCGAAATTCATGTCAACACATGTCAATACTGACCTAAAAAAAAAATCAAAAAATCACGTCGGAATTGTAACAATTTCGCAGTAAAACAAGCCAGCTAACTGCACACGGGCACTACACGACAGTCTCACATGATGATATTTTTGTTAACCTAACCAGAAAATCCATCAGAACTTTAAATTAACAACGCTGCAGAGAAGTAAGCCAGCTGCTAGAAATAACGGTACACGGGAGTATACTGCGCATCTGCACTTGGTAAGTCGACATGAACCTCTATTTTTTTTTGTAACAAAAAAAAAATTGTTTGAGTAGGCAACAAATTCCAGATTGAATAAAATTAATTTACAAACAATTTGTTTGCTTCTTTTTTTATATATACGGTTGCATTTCAAAATGCAGCTGCTATGCCAATATTGTTGCCACGCGCCTTTGACAACCGTTCTTTGGTGCCGTGTGCAAACTCTGGCTATATAAACAGCAGTTTGGCTTGACTCGATCTCTTTTGTGATTTAGCAGTGCAGTGATTAACTTGGCGATTTATTCCTTCGTGTTATTTTCTAGTGATTTTTCCTAGTGTTATATTTTATTACTAAATTTAATACTTTGTTTAATTGACGGCTAAAATAAAATATTCTTATTCTGGGTATCGACTGGATTGAGGAGTTTGTTTTAGATAACGATTAAACTAAAGTTTTTTTATTGTGGGTAGCGACTACAATATGAAATATTACTAACAATACACTTTATTTCTGGTCTCGACAGAAATAAAAAATCTTGCTTCGGGTCTCGACTGACTTAAAGAATATTATCTCGGGTCTCGATTGAGGTAATATATTACTAACAAATCACTTTATTGTGGGTCTCGACTGTAATAAAGTTTCTTATTGCGGGTCTCGACTGTAATAAGAAAATTACTAACTCAAACCACTTTATTGCGGATCTTGACTGTAATAAGACAATTACTAATAAAACCACTTTATTGCGGGTATCGAATGTAATAAGGCGTCTTACTGCGAGTATCGACTGTAGTAAGACAATTACTAACACAAACACTTTAATCCGGGTCTCGACTGTAATAAAGATTCTTACTGCGGGTCTCGACTGTAATAAGAGAATTACTAACTCAAACCACTTTATTGCGGATCTCGACTGTAATAAGACAATTACTAATAAAACCACTTTATTGCGGGTATCGAATGTAATAAGGCGTCTTACTGCGAGTATCGACTGTAGTAAGACAATTACTAACACAAACACTTTAATCCGGGTCTCGACTGTAATAAAGATTCTTACTGCGGGTCTCGACTGTAAT
Source organism: Dioctria linearis (assembly GCA_963930735.1). NCBI lineage: Eukaryota > Metazoa > Arthropoda > Insecta > Diptera > Asilidae > Dioctria > Dioctria linearis. The sequence continues at coordinate 38,904,009 of OZ005744.1, forward strand.
AAGAAAATTACTAACTCAAACCACTTTATTGCGGATCTCGACTGTAATAAGACAATTACTAATAAAACCACTTTATTGCGGGTATCGAATGTAATAAGTCGTCTTACTGCGAGTATCGACTGTAGTAAGACAATTACTAACACAAACACTTTAATCCGGGTCTCGACTGTAATAAAGATTCTTACTGCGGGTCTCGACTGTAGTAAAAGATCACTAACACAAAACACTTTATTCCGGGTATCGACTGTAATAAGACAAATACTAATAAAACCACTTTATTGCGGGTATCGACTGCAATAAAGAAAATCCTACTCCCAAAGCTCAATCAAATAAAAAGTCAAGTAAATCAGCTGCCATACATCGATCAGGTGAGTACAAGTCAATTGCAACAATTGTATAAATCAAATTTATATCTTAATCATTTATTGAATATTGGTTTCAGCTTCTTACATTTTAAAATATATGTACAAGTCGTGTATTGCTTAAGTTATAATATTTATTGAGCTTGAAACATTTAGTGTGAATGTGAAGTGTCGACTCAGTGAATAAACGAACAATACCAAGAGTTTTATACCAGTGGCATAATTTTCACAACACTCTTCATGTATTGCTTGTACGCTCTAATTACGGGCAGTACAGTAGACGAGAAACAGGAAACTTAACTTGTAATAGGTTAAGAGATTAAAGTGGATGCCATCTTGTAAATTAATTATAACGTAATGAAGCGAGCAATGTTGATTCGAATCGTGTGTTGATTGGCTTCACTAGTTTTCTTCCAGGTTAAAAGGACATCGCAAAATTCGATGCCAACGATGTCATCATAGGCCGGGGAATGCGCGGCGTAGGGATCTTGACACCCGATCCCTAGGATACTCGTCAGGTGAGTGATGTACGTGGTCCCTTCCGGACCAATGTGTGTGCGGCTTAGTAATAGATCTCTGCTCTGTTTAGGCACGAATTTTATTTTTGTTTATGGAAAAATTACAGCGCAGGGTTTTGGTGAACTCACCCCACATTCTCCGCCACATAGCCGAGGTGCTAGCGTGCTGACCTGATGACCGCTGTCACGGATTGAGCTGCCAGCTAACGCTAACAGGATTTTACGTCCTCTTGGACTCACCCTCAACCACTACTTGCATAACAGTACATACTAAAAACATCAAAATAACGTCTTGACTTTTGGCTGGTATTTCACATTGAAATTTGTTAATGGCGTGCATTGTTTAGTAGGTCAAATTGTCCATTTTTTCCAGGTTCCGTACATAAAGGGTAAAAACGGGAGCCCTCCTTCGATGTCCGTCCATCCGCCTGTCAGTCACCGGGCTGTATCTCATGAAAGGTAGACAGTTGACATTTTCACAGAGTGTGTGTATTTCTATTAACGCTATAACAACAAATAATAAAAATAAAATTAAATTAAAAATTAAAGGGGGCACCCATACAAGAAACGTGATTTTTGGCGTGTTTTGCTCGTTTTCTTCGCATTCATTATTATCATCAGTAGGCATTATCTTTTCAAATGACGCCTCATTTGAAATAAAATATATTAAAAAATTTTTAAAATAAATAACTTTAATAAATAAGATGCACTAAAAAGTAAACATAAATTTTTCTTTCTCAGTGATATATGTTTGAAACGTTTTATTGCAAAATATGAAATGCTAGAACCCAGATTTAATCTTAAAAGTTGGGGCATGAGCTGGAGCTAGACAACTGTGATTATAGTTATGGATGCCCAAACTTTTAAGATTTAATCTGTGTTGTAGCATTTCTTATTTTGCTATTAAACTTTTCTTGTGTATATCACTGAGAAAAAAAAATATTTTTTACTTTTTAGTACATTTTATTTACGAAAGTTATTTTAAAAATTTTCTTAATATTCTTTATTTTCTAATTTTTAGTTATACTCAAGAAACTCGACTCTCGAATCTCGACTTTCGAATGTCCACTCTCGAATTATGGCTCCAAAACTCGACTCTTGAAACTCGGCTCTCAAAACTCGACTCTCGAAACTTGACTCTCAAAACTCGACTCTCGAAACTCGAAACTGGACTCTCAAAACTCGACTCTCGAAGACCAACACTCGAAACTCGAAGAGAGGTAGTTACCACCTTCACCCCAAAACCGCCCAACACGTAAGAAAATATTACCGCCTCATTCTAAATAAAAAATCCCATGTAAATCCATCCACGTTTACTACTCTTCCGTCACGAAAGGCACTCTTAGGCGGTCAGGCGCTCAGACACAAACTTTCTGAGTCAGGGGTCTGTAAGTTGATAGAAAGTTAGTAAAAATAAATAATAAGTACGTAGTGTTAAATTTTGTACGATGGTACGGACCCCTTCGTGTGCGAGTCCGACTGACACTTTGCCGCTTTTTTGCATTTTAGGTTACTTTTCAATGACGCCAGAAATTATGAACAAATTTGTTTGCCTGGAAAATATTAAAAACAAGAGAACAGATCGAAAACCAAAAATATTTTACAATAGATGGAAATAAAAATGAAATAAAGTGAAATACCAAAGTTTTATATGGCAACATCAATAAGGAGTTTTAATTTTTGAAGTTGTATTTACTATTTTTATGAAAAAGCCATGTAGAGTATGAGCTGAAGGGACTTGAGTTTGCAAATTGTGAGGACTGCATTCTGCCAATTGATACAAGTTCAGAAAAGCATATAGATTAATATTTTTTTAATACCTCATCCCCGTATGTCGGAAGTAAATCGATTGAGGACATGCTATGGAGCTTTTTAATAATTACTTTAGTTACCATTGTTTTTTTTTATTAATTAAACGTAATAATAAGATCTCAGATGAAATTAAAACAGCATTAATTAATAACAAAATTATAAATTGTTGTTAAAAAAGTTATCAGTTGTGCATATGACTGTCATTAAATTTAAAGCAAAGCCAATTTTTTTGTGAAAACAAATTACATCTAAATTCATCCGCTGTAATTTTTTTTTTTTAAATATAGGTGCAAGAAGTTTTAAATGTTTTAATTGTTCAATATTTAGATATAAATTTCCCTAAGATGCTAGAGCTTCTTGTACGAAATCCAATGATGCAACATGTAAAAAAAAAATTTTTGTATTAAATTTACTCGTTGTATCGTAACCACTTATAAAATTCGTTACCAAGAGATTGAGCAGCCAAATGGCATCTTGGAAAGTATTTCTCCCTATAAGAACGGTGAAACTATATACCAAGCATCCAAGACGTGCTAGTTTAGTCCAGAAATAAATATCCAGAATAAAAGCATCTGTATCAGAACTATGCATTATATCATGGGCACATTGAACTTTTGAATATCCTGCTCATCTTTATTGATCCTGGATTGCGTTCATTCATTATGGTGATTGATGTCACTTATGGAGTCCGATTGTAAATCCAGATATGAACAAAAAGCTTCCTGAATGCTGTTTTTAAAGGGATAGAGAAACATGGATCTCTGCACCACGTCTTCATTTTTGGTTATGCTAATCAAATCTCCAGTAACTGCTAAAGATCCGATCTGAAGCTGTTCTAGTGCTACGTCGGGGCTTACCGCATTGAATGCGCCATTATTTCGTTTTATGGACAACATTCCTCTACTCAGATCATTTATAACTTTGGTAGGTAATTGAAACATGTCTAGTAAATATAGTGTTACTCCGCGAATATAATTAGTATGGTACGTCTATCAGCCTTATTGAATTTAAAATAATTTCTACTATTTCGCAGTTGTTATTGCAATATTTACATATTTCATTTTTAGTGCTCCTTTATGACCTTTATCTACCGTTACCTCTCTTATTTCCGTGGACAAAAATTTAACTGCTGTAGTTCATCCTTAGAAAAATTTATGTATTCTATAAATTCTGAAAACTGTATGCTTCGTATTACTTCGTACAAAAGCTTGTGAGCTCTAATACCTCTGCTATACCGAGTACCTTTAAGAATTGACGACTAGGTATTCATACCAAAAACATTGGCTACACGTTTTTGAATACTTTTTGCAATAAGATATGTGGCCTTACCGTATGAAAGAACAGCTATTGTTTTTTTTATTCAATACAAGGCTTACATTAACATAATTTTTCATAGCTGTGTATACGATATCTTTTTGAAGTTGGTGGCTGAGGAATGATCGGGCTAAATTCAATAGTAGATACAGCTATAGTATTTATTTAAATGGAGTCCATCCTTGTATTGAACTTTTTGATAGCCGGGAGAAATTGATTTGTTGTTCATTAACGCTTGAAGCAAAGTTAGGCGAGAACAGGGAAAGGGACCAATACAGCTGCTGGCAACAGCCATTTTTTTTGTTATTTGGGGTCTCAGGTATAAGAATCTGAGCATAGTTGGCAGTCCTCACATTTTGTATACTCTAGTGCCTTTGGCGCCTGGACATTTGTACAAAATTTCTGCTCTCTACGTCGTCAACGTGTTCTCAGACAGTGTCCAAATATTGGTGAAAATTAAATTTTTGTACGCTAGACCTACGAAGGAGTTACCTTATTTGTAAGATTTTTGAACTCAAATCTACATTTTTTGAAGTGAAAATGGCGGACGTTGTACACATTTTTTGCTGTGCAGTGAACTAGTTTCACGATCGTTACATTTCAAAGTGAAACGCTCATTCGGGTAAATGTGGAGTTTTTTCAACACTTTTCAAGATACAGGGTGTTTTGTGAAAACCTACCATAATTTCTTAATCACACTGTAGCTCCGAAACGGTTGATATGGCCCCTCCCCTTCCATATAGTTTTTTGTTTACTAGGGGTACTATCACCTCCGGTTCTATGGACCACCATGGAGGAAACACCCTGTATAACGCTTTCTTGGACAAAGCGAAACCACGTTCGTATGCAAACTATTTGTTTTATATGAAATTTTATTTTTAAATAATCCTGTAAATTGTGAACTTTAATCGCAAATAACCTGACAAAAACATTTTAACATAACATAATAACTAAAGTTAAAATTATGCCTTCAACGGTATAAATTACGGCAACAAAATGTTCCCTAAATAATTATCGGAACCTTTGAGATGCTGGGTGCGAGTTACATGTTTACCCGGCAATTGTATCCCAAATTGAATTGAAGCCCACTTAGTGAATAGAACCATTACCTAAAGAGTTGTTATGGTAGCAGCTTTTCAACGTTTTATCGATCTCCAGATTTTATTGAACCCTCCGTCCGCACAATGCAGTTGCTTTACTGGCGTCAAGAATCTTTGGCTACAGGACGATATTTCAAGTTTTCACATATAAAAAAGGAAGCCTCCATCTATCATCCACCCCTCTGTAACTCTGAATCTGTATATCTTGTCGTTTTGATCTGCTTACCCCAGCGACCTTATTTTTTGCTAAAGAGATTTGGGGGATGGATAATAAAAACTTTCAGTGCTATCGACTAGCTATTTCTGATATTTTAAGTTCTGGAAAGTATAGACTCTATGGCGCGACATTCGTGGCGCCAGCAAATGTGCAATCAGTTTGGTGAGGTATTGAGAGACAAACTCATTTCGAGGATGCTTAAGGAATTTTACGAATGCAATCAAAATCAGTAAGCATAGTGAATTTATGCCATCTATACGTTTAATGCCCATTAGAGAGAATCACCTGCAATTATTGGCTACTTCTATAGGGGTATACTACAGTTAAATTCGGTGTGTTTGTTGATAACTCTCCTTTCAATAAAGATCAATCATTTATATATAATTTCGCAAATAGTTAGATAAGTGCGTATCTCAATCCTAAGGTTTCTTTCATTGTCAAGAAAATACCCTGGCACTTAATAAAATTGAATTTTATTTCGATTCAATTCAAAGCATGAAGAAAGAAAGTCTTAGGGGGAGCAGCAGAGAATTTCTTCAAATCAACAGGTTGGTAGAATTCACCCCCCAAAGTGTAATTCATACCTCCACGGGGAATTGCTATTGTGGTAGAAAATGATTTTCGGTGATTTTTATTTTCTTAAATTTCATCTCAATTTGATTTGGACGTGGACATATTTTTATACGGCTTTTTCTTAAATTGCTCTTAATTGTACTGAAATTTTATTATTTTTTGAACAATATCCTCCTTCAGTTTAAATCAAAGCATAAAAATTGCAAAAATATAAAACCTTAATAAATGTTCAAATAGATTATCCTGAAAGCTACTCTCATCCCAGTAGCAATAAGAGAGAGAGAGAGAGAGAGAGAAATAGACATCCGACATTACGTCAATGCTCTAAGGAATCAGTAGTTACTATTGATATGTTATCGCTAATAAGCCGGAAGACCTTCTTTGAGCCCTCACGCGGAGAATGCAGTGCGTCCAGCTGCTACCGAAATAGGGAAATTATATTCTAATCTAGGGTTGGTATGAGACTTGTAGATTAGCGTCCAGTCTGCTGAAGTAAAATATTTCTGGCATCTTTGGGAGAAGCCCACGCATTTCATCATGTTTTCGGCAATAAAAATATGATTGGACTAACTATGATTGTTGAATATTTCAATGCATAAAATGTTTGGCAATGGTGAGTTCGGCATATATTCTCCAAGCGAGTATGGTTATAAGGTCATAGTTTAGTGAACTAAAAAAGTGGCTTCGTTTGTTAACTATACATTCCCACGGGAATCATAATATAGAGTCGAACCAGTACACGGAATCAAGGGTACTGTCGTCTGCAAACCTTTGAGCAGGATTGAAAGTGAGAGCTAGCAGACCATTAATAAAAATGAGGAAGAGAATGGAAGAGAGAACAGGAACTTGCGGTACGCCTGAAGCTTAGCTAAAAGAGCAGGATGCCAGACACTATGGAAGGCCTTCGAAATATATATTGCGATGATTTCAGATTCACCAAAATTATGGAGACCTTGATACCGACGCTCGGTGGGGAATATTAGTCAGGCTCCATTAGAGCGGCCAGCACAAAAGCCGTGTTGGCGATGGCTAACAAGGTTTTTCGTCTCTGGATATTTCATCAATTGGAGTGTCTCCAAAACTTTCAAAAGAATCGAAGTAAGCAATTGGTCTATTATGTGTGCACCTTGCAATAACAGATTGGACAGTTTATGTGATACAAGCCAGTATAACTAATTCGTCCTAATTATGATTACAGGAAAAGAATCGGATACACAAAATCTGTTCCATCTATTTGCAAACAATTTACGTGTTATAAGTGTTAGTTTTTATGAGCTCGGTACTTACTTCGGCGTGCCAGAGAGCCTGAATAGCAGTCGAAGTTACGTATGCCGAAATAAATCCCGGACAATTTCTGATTATGAAAAAGAAATCTTAAGTACGAATTTACTTGGGTGACATTCTTTATTTTGATTTTAGACAAGTAAAAAAGCAGGAATTCGTCTAAGACGAATTCTTATGATACCCTAGATGAATGTCTTTATGAAATTTCGTATTGTCACCCGTCTGGGCAAGCTTAACTTTTGAAGTGGTTTTTCTCATATATTTCTAGAACAGTTTGTCGGACAGCAAAATGATTAGTACTAATTTTATAGGATTTCATATTCTGAAGAAGTTTTTGGTACAATAAAAATTTCTAGGACTGATCGTTTTCACAGTATACGTAAAACGCCTAAATTTTTATATGGCAACACTAAGAAAGAGTTGCCCGATTCACTCCATTTTGCAAGTATTATTTGCTAGTACATTAACAACACCTTGTACCAAATTTGAGCTCTGTACATCCACGCATTCTCAGGCAGTGTCCAAATATATAGTGGAAAACGAAATTTCGTTATGGCAACCCCGCGAAGGAGCTGCCCGATTTGTCTCAATTTCGAACTTAATTTTACTTTTTTTAATTCCGTGTACAAAATTTCAGCTCTCTAAGTATACGCGTTCTCGAGTTATCGTGCGCACAGACGGACAGACGGACGGACGGACATGCAAAAATTATAATAACTTTTAATATTATGCGTGGACATTGGTGATTGGACATTTTGCTCTACCATCATTATTTCTAGGTGTTATAAACGGAATGACAAACTGAGTATACCCTATAGATTTCATCTAGGGTATAAAATTGGTATGATAAATTAACGCAGCATGAAAATTTTATTCCAAAGGGGGCGGCGCTGTGGAAAAATTAACAGCATAACTCCAAAATAGTACGCAACAAGCATAAAACTCAAATAAAATTCGAAAAATAGTTACTGGAGTTGATTTATTTTTCCCTTTTACATTATAATATTTTTGATATTATGTGTCTCTTTTGGGTTATCTTAAATTTTACGCTTCAATCACGAAAATTTTGGATTCTAACACAACTAGAATTTAACTACCTTTTTTCTGCTTATCAGCACACCAGTTTGCTTTGAATTCTAAGTAGACGAATACAATTGTGTGTTAATTTAAGATAAAGTCTCTGATAGTATTTGAACTCATTACACTTGAGAAATTTTATATTTTCACTTACTTAGATTCATCGACAGAGAAAAGATTTTTCTTATAAACGCCAAAAAACTTTATTCTGATGTGAAAGTTGATATTCATTCATAAATTCACTTCTCGTGTTTACTGTACTGTGAGTTGATAAGTGCCTTTATTGCCACCATCGTGCGGAGGCAGCGTCCTCCAAGGGTAATATCTATACATAACGTCGACAGGAGCCCCTAAATGCGTACGAGATCGAGGAACACTTGAATAGAATACCAATGAATTCCATTTTCTTCGAAAAGCCAAGTGCAAGGCAACGAATAGACAGGAGCCTTTCAGGGCAATGAAATATACTTCGTGGTGGTAGCGGCCTTTCTCGCCTCTAAAAGAAGCTTTTATAAGACTCTCCACCCCACGTAACCATTGAGATATTTGTCTGTTAACGGAAAACTGTGCCATAATAATGGATGACGGGAATATTCTATTATTATTATAATTTGTAATGTTCTCGTTTAGTGACAGCAACAGGAGCTGAGTCTTGAGAAACGCAACCCTCAGTTATGTGACAAGAACAGAAGCAGCAACTGGCTCAAGTGCCCATCATCAGCATTGGATAATTTTTTTCTTAAACCAAAGTCCTAAATTGGCGGGATAAGATGAGGGATTGTCTCCCGAAAAAGAAAAATGCTGATGAAAATTGAGAAGTTTACATCCCTCAAATATTTTTAGGGTTTCCGGTCTCGGGAAGGGTGATAATTTACAGACAGAAAGTCCACTGAGAATTTGTCTTCGGATAATTTAGCACATTCCTGTCAAACAAGTAAGGATTTATAGACTTTAATTCTGAAATATATTCTTCCAAAATGAAGAACTGGTGTTACTATAAAGGAAAAATTGTTTTAAAATATTTTTTTCCTAATTTAAAAAAAAATGTGTAAATGGTCATATTGCCAACACGGTAGGGTATATTTTTATCTAATGTTTTATCAATAATACTAATGTATTGAACAGAAGATATTCCAATAAATATATTCCGTAAATATTAGAACTCCATCTTTAAAAAAACATCCCTGACCCTCGCTTTGCGTCATCTACTAACCCAATAACCCGGCATAATGGCAAACTAAGCGTATGACATATGCTGTAATCTTTCGTGAAATAACCAAACTATGGCCAGTGGGTATATTGCCAACATGCGCATATTGTATTCACCTACCTTATATGATAATGATTTCCTATGGTTTTAGTCCATGAATTAATTAATAGATTTTGATCATTCTAGAGCTTAGTATATAAAATATAGCAGTGTACAAGAACAATAAACCATTATAGAAATATGCAAAGGCATTAAAGTGCAAAATCTTCAAAAATAAATATTGAAATTCTTTAGTTTATTATTCCGATTGCAACAAATTATTACAACTTTTAAAATGCAATGCAGCAAATGTTAGATCATAAATCCAAGGCGGGTGATCTCCTTTATGAATTAAGTAATAGCTTCAGAAGTCATAACCTTCTCTGAACGCTTCATGCCGTTCACTAAAGATGAGCTAAGAATCTTTAAAATCTCTAAGACAAAAGTATTGCAAAAGTAAGAATTTCTTAATTATTTTTCTCTAAAGACAATCCAGGGCGATCTGAACGCACTTCATTATCTTGATATATAGATTTGTGTGAGTGAAGCATGATTTTGTGTTAACTTTCATTAGAATCGTTAGGTTTGGAAAAGTTTGTTTGTTTGGATGTTATTAAATATAGGTAGTGTTTAAGCATTAAACATTAAAAACAAAATTCACAAGTCAATAAATTTTATTGAAGAAAAAAAATGCAACAGAAATCCAATTTAATCAGGTAAATTTCATGTACTTTTGCTGCATCAGCAACACTTGCTGTGAAGTAATAATTTCATGATATCGAATTTCACGTATGAAATTTGTTAACAATTTAATTTGTTAAATTGAATTTGTTGATTCTGCATATTCCTCAAATTAAAATTTGTATATAAATATCAAGCTTTTGTAAATAGAATTTAGAATAAAGTTTTTATTAAATGAAAGCGTTGTTCTGTTGTTCTGAGTTTGATTAGGAAAGCTTCTTAAACCAACCAAATCTGAACTCTGGAGGAATCCTTAACTGCTCCAACAGGTAGAAAAGAGTAGAAATGAATTTAACAGTGCTAGTAAATGATATAGATATAGATATAAAAGACACTACATATGAAATGCTACAAGAGCAAGGTAAACTCTACTATTTTCATCCTAAAGTGGCTTCTAAAGTCCTCCATACTGTAAAAAGGTACAACATTTATAACAAAATCTTCTATTCTTTGTATTTCGTCTCGTAATACAATGTCTTCGGCAGAATTTAGAGAGCTACTTTCATACTCCATATTAGTCTCATTCAAAATAAATTAATAAAATGTAGAACTGTTATTAATCTGATTCATGTTTAAATTTTATACAAAGTACTCGAAAATACGATACAATAGTTGTCAAACGATATGAGATGTCAAGTGTTGTAAAACTCAGTCTCAATCAGATTCAGGTGATTCAGGTGACAGCTGCCTTACATGCAGAAAAATCCAAGAAGAACTTGTTTAAAAAAATTGGTGCATTTAATATTTCTAAAGATTTTTATATCGTCTGAAATCCTGCTCTTGTAGGCAAACCTAGCCCTATTCACGCCGGCATGTCTTAGGGCTCTGTTCGCTCATCATACCTTCTACCGAATTCCCACATCGATAATGAACTTTTACGTTACTTCAAATTATATTCATAGATTTGACAAGACGAATTTTCTTACTGCCTTAATAGTCTTGCAGAATCCAGAATCGATATGGAATTAGATCAGATCATTTAATGATGATGGTGACGTTGTTAGATCCGTGCCACACGAAATTTTCCTACCATAGCTTTTCAGCGTATTGCGATAGTGTTTTGAAAAAATTATAAGAAGCTTACATAATTAATCTTATAGATTATTATATGAAAATGTATCTTACAAAATTATTGTTATTATTTTCATAATTTATCTGTATAAAAATTGTTCACAAATATTTTAGTGGGTTCGAAAATTGTAATGTTGGTTTTTTCTTTATATAGGTACTGTTAATGACATCATAACTTAATCGGTTCTTTTTTTCACTTTATTTTAAAGAGAAAAAATCTTCCATAAATTTAAAGCCAAAACATCGAATAAACCAAAGTAGACATTGCTCTAAAAATATATAATCGCCCTTATAATTTTTTTATCACTATCGGGGGATTCAGACAGCATAAATAATGTTACTTCACTTAAACTGTTACTGTGCTGACAACTAAAATAAGTATAAAATATTGGAAATATTTTGGCCACATATTCAAAAATCCTCTAGCATAGTCAAAATATTATATAACCCTGTAGCCAAACGTTGCCCAAAGAAGCCATTTGCTACGATTGTAGTCAAAGTGACAGCAGTGGTGCTAAAGGCAATATAATAGCATTTCACACTTCTTTTGAATATATCTGAAAATATATAAGATGATATTTTGCAACAGAAATAGATAATATATGCAGGTTAATCATTTTAATTAGAAAATGATGATAAACACGAAAAATTGTGGATTATAAGATTAATATATATAAAAAAAAAAAGCTTAACGATCTCGTTTTCCTTTTGTACCCTTATTAGTCTGTTTGTATGTTATTAATTCAAAAAATTATGCTATGTCTATAATTACAAAAATCCTGCAGGCGGAATCCATAGCTCATTAGTGACAACCAATATTTAGACTCGATTGTGTCCATATCGAACATATTGATTTTTTGTTTTTAATTAGATTCAAATCAGAAAATTTTATATCTGCAGTCACTGAGATGTGAAAAGCCATCAGGTTCATCATGAAACCGGAAATATTATGAAACATAGGTTCCATCGTGTTTTTAAGCTTTGGCATTACCGACCAAAATTCTTCTGGCTTCCGCATATTTATAAACATACGTGTGCTGTATTTAAGTGCCCTGTGCTCTGTATTATTAACTTCTTTTTACCTTGGGGAACCACATACGAAAAATCAGTGAAAAGTGACAATACACTTAAATCTGGCTTTAAACATACTTTTGGTTTTAATAATGTGAAATTTTTAAAATCTGTATTCTGAAAGTCAAATCTCTTTTGAGTTGCTAACTCAATATATAGTAAAGTGTTCAGTTAATGTCTTATTATAAATCTTGTTCTTTGCAATGAATTCATTGGCTTCTACTCCAATATAGATCTCATTCAATGGAAAATAATTAGCACTATTAAGAAAATCAATTTGGGTACTTCAAAGTAAAAAGGATGGATTTGAAGAAAATAATAATCTTAAAATTATTTTCCATAATAGGATATAAGTATAGGTATTCTCAAAGCTTGAGTCTACAACTCCGCATTCATAAAACTAACAATTTTTAAAATATACAAAACAAAAAGGAAATATATTTTAGATCCAGGTTTGTCCATTTGTTCACCCAGATACTTTGCATGTTCATTTTTTCTTCTAATTCACACGAAATAAAATAAAGTGCGGTACCTTCCACTGTTCTAGAACTCTATTTACAACGGTCGGAAAAGAAAGCGATCTATTTTAAGCCAATTCTAAAAATTTATGCCGCTTTAAATATATGGAGTCCTGAAACTCTTGAAACTCTGCACTTATTTTCGCACAGGTGAAGTGAATGCCATATACATTTTGTATTTATTTATTTATTTGGAACTTCATTAACGATCTGATTACTAAATTTACAAAAGTCAAATATAACCATAAAATGACAAAAGTATACATAACCATAATAATGAAAAAACAAGTATAACTTTAACTAAGCTGATCTCTTATTTGACTTTTTAAAGATGAAAGTCAATGCAATCAAACTGGCGGTTAAAGAGACGAGGCATCGATGAAACCGGCTCGTGCATGCCATAGTTTGTACTATGGTGAGGAACAACGAAGAAGTCACAGTTCCTCAAGCAGCGCACAGGAACAGATATATTGAAAGTATTTAAGAGCTCAGGGGATTTTATTACTCCTTGCATACGTTGAAATGCAAAGACAACTATGGAAGTTTTACGTCTATTCTGAAGAGAATCTAATGGAAAGATTTTAAGCCTATCAGCATATGGAGGCAGAATAATAGCGTTGTCCCAATGATGTCCACGCAGGGCAAATCGGACAAATCTCCGCTGCACAGCCTCGATGCGATTTAGATACACAGCATAGAAGGTAGACCAGACAGGACTGGTATACTCTAAAATGGGTCCAACGTATGTGCAGTAAAGGACCTTCGTTATGAATGGTTATGAATGGATCATTAAACTTTTTCTACCATCTCTTTACAAACCCCAGAGTAGCATAAGCCCTGGCCACGATTGAATTAATATGATGTTCGAAGTAAAGACGAGTATTAAGGAAGACACCCAAATCTTTGGTTTTGTCAAGCATCTAAAGTATAATTAAATTCCAATGGCCTCCTTTTACGAGGAAAAGACATAGTAGTACATTGCTAATATTAAGAGGAAGACAGTTAATAGCACACCATTTATGAAAGTTGTCTAAGGCCGCGTTTAAAAATCCACACTCGTTTTCATTAGAAACAATGTGGAAGATTTTGGCATCGTCAGCGTAGCAAAGAATTCTTGAATAAGTCAAAATCAGATACATCGTTGATGTGAATTATAAAAAGAAGTGGTCAAAGATGGCTACCTTGAGGTACGCCGGAAGTATTATCTATTCCGTCAGAAAGAGCTGCGCGGAATATAACTCGCTGCGTAAGATCAGATAAATAGGAACGAAGCCAATTGACAAAGACAACAGTAGGAAAACCAAGAACAGTCAACATGTGAATTAAAATTTTATGATTAATTCGATCAAAAGCTTTACTGAAGTCCGCGAAAATGCAATCCACTTGCTTACCGTTTTCAATAGAAGAAACGCCGAAATTAGTAACTCCAACAAATTAGTCGTAGTAGCTTTTTTCTTCATAAAACCATACTGAAAAGAGCACAGGAAGGGCTTGCAGTGGAAGTACAAAACATCACAAACCAGGGCTTCAAATATCTTACCAATACAACTTAAATTAGCGACAGGTCTGTAGTTAGAAATGTCGCTCTTATTGCCCTTCTTGTGTAAAGGAATAATCAAAGAAAGCTTCCACTGTTTCGGCAAAACACCACAAGTTAAAGATAAGTTAAATAATATATAAAAACAAAAGAGGAACGATGCACGTAGCAAAATGTTTTATGAGTGTGGAAGGAACGCCAACCGGACCACCAGGAAAACTATCAGCCATGCTTGAGATATACTTGGAGACAGACGCTTCATCGAAAACCAGGTCTTTAGGTTGAAGAGAAGTCAGCGGAAGCTTCGTCGAATGGGTAAAATCATTATAACTAATATCACAGTAGTTATCACAGAAGGCAATTTTAAAGAAGTCATCAAAAAGATTGACAGTCTGATCTACACTGTCTAAGTTACGGGTAGTCGCAACGATGAAATGTATCCGTCACAGTTGCACTTAGAGTTAGGAAAACTCCAAAATTGCTTTGTTTCAGCACGCAAAACCGATCTCATTCTATACACGTAATCATTGTACGAGAAAGTCAAACACGAAATGTACTGCTCACGCGAATTAGAACAAATAACGTAATCAGCATCACTCCTTGAGGAACAGAACCTACTCCAAGCTTTATTCTTTAAATTTTTAAGATGCTTCAAAGAGCCATTTAACCACGGTTGACAATTACACAGTACACATTGAGTAAAGCAAAGAAATAATGTGTCATAAAATGATTTAACAGCTTCAACAATGTCACGTTCACCCAGCATACTGATCCAATCGCAAGCGGATAACCATTCATTCACTTTATCAAAGTCAGCTTTTTTAAAGTTATAACAGTAGTTACTAGAGGCATTAAATGATGAAGTTACACGATCAAAAAACAAAACTACATCTAGTGCCGGATGATGACTTGTTCGGGAACCATAGGAGTTAAACAACGCTCAACGAGAGTTCCATTGTAATTGGAATAAAATACCAGGTCAAGAGATTTTCCAGAGTCATTCATAACGCCGCTAGACTGCATTAGGCCTGACGAAATAATGTTGTCAATAAAAGATATGGCATGTTGAGGAGTCGCCGAGTGTTCCCAGTTAACACTGGGCAGGTTAAAGTCACCAAAAAGCAATAATTCATCGGCAGGCAGCAAAACTTTATTAAGCCTATCAATACATGCAGCCAGCAAGTCGAATATCACAGCTGATGAGCATGAAGGGATGTAAACTGTAGCAATATAAACGTTTTTTTTTAAACGCCGATCTCAACAAAATCGATTAATGTGCATGGAAGCTTGCGACGAACGGCACAAGCACTCCACCTCCAACAGGAGCATCCGAAGACAGACGATGGCGGTCACTGCGAAACACCAAGAACTCGGGACCAAAAAGCTCTGCATCTGCAATCTTTTCACATAGCCATGCCTCGGTCAAGTAGACCACGTCAAAACATGAGTTCATCGAGCTTGTAAAAAAACGAGTCGTCTTGGAGCGAAGACCAGTTACGTTGGCATAGTTGACGGAGATTTCGCCAACAAGTGTTTTGCCTTAGCAGAAGATCCAGAGCGCCCCTTTGGAATAAATTCACGCACAATTGAATTGTGGGGCCAAACTCAGGAGAGAGGACCGCCTGAAACAGATTTTGCGGAACCAAAATCCTGAAGGACGCAGAAAATGAGCGTTTCTCAGGATCATGTCGAGTAGATAATTTTTTGCAGCCAATCAAAGAAGTCAGGATGTACTCTAGATAGGAAGACGCATTTTGTAAGCCTGGCTGGCAGCAGCGAAACAACGTCTCCAATTACAGCCGGAGTATCATTGGTGGAGGCAATATCCGCAACCGAATCAGACCGCAATCAATATACCGACCTCCAAACCTGAAGCTTTCGTCCCTTCATCAAACCCTTGGTTCACAATCGGAGATACCACGTATCAGCATTCGAAGATGAAGTCCCGCCAATGGAGGCCACATCTGTATCCAGAGAAACCTCATGTCGAACTGAAGAAATCAAAAAGAGATCTGTATTAATCTGCTTAAGTGGCGCCTGCAATCTATTTTTTCTCCTGCCACTCACTCGCTCCATTAGTCGCTAACCCTACTTAAAGGAATATTTAACGCTTTAAATTGCATCAAAAATTGACCTGGAGTCTAATTTATTTAACTTAGTCTCTTTCGTGCGAACACACCGAAATATAAAATAATATCACCCCTGTATTCATGTACCATTCAATTATAAAGTTGAAGTAGAAAGTAAAACATGGCTAACCATAACGAAATGAATTATGTATAACAAATAAATTGATCAAAATATTAATTTATTTCTCCTCCCGCCAAACTACGGAAAATGCCTAGGAGAGAAATGATATGTTTAAGTAAGAAATTAGTTAGGTGTTTGAAAATGGATCAATTTAAAAAATAAAGGATTAAAGTATCCAAATTTAGTTTAAAGAATAAATTGTATCTGCATACTATCATAGGTGGCACAAGAACTAGATGTCGCATGCAGTACCAAATAAGTATACAAAATTTATATGGCTGGGTGGTCTATTCCGCAATGAACCATAACATTTGAAATGATGTATTCGTCGAGTGATTCATATTTTGTCGTATCTGAAGTGTTGAAGAATGATCGAGGATCGATCAAATGTATTCAAAACTGCTATTATAAAAACATTTGCTTTCGGCATGCTCTAACACATGTTATGGTCCATTCCAGAATGCACTACCCATTCCACAATTTGTATACTGTGCTCTAGTATGCCATGGTATATCTAGTTTTTGTGCCATCTATGATACTATACAACTTTCTTTTTCAGATTTTGCGCATGGGAGAAGCACAGCTTGCAAAAGTTAAGTCTTTGTGCCTTTACAATGTCTTAATATTTTTTTAACAGCATTTTTATTCGATTGATTGTGAGTATGCAATTTAGGAAAAAGTCACTTGTGACGTTATTTGGAAATAATAAATAATAAAAAAAGATCATTGCTTAATCTCGAGATGTGTACGTCGAAACACAATATAATAACGAAGTCGTAAATCTGCGGGCTGATTAAATGTTGACCTCTGTTTAAGATTGCTTATTTATTTCGGCAGTTAGAGAATTCGACAATGAACCTAATATATTTTATTTCGAAGTAGCCATTTCGTAATACGAAGATGTATGTATGATTTTAGTTTCTTTATTCTTATATACTTAGATAGAACTGTAAAACCTGTTTCTCGTATTTGGCTGTAAGTAGTTGCGAGCTGACAAAATTGGATTTTTGGTAGGCAACACTCCCCATCCGTTATTTCGTTGTTTGTGATATAGATATTAACAGATAGCTAAATAGATATATTATAGGGTAATCCGAAAGCTGTGCATTATATATAGGTTTAGGGTGTGTAAACAATTTTAAGTGAAAGTCATATTTTCTGAATTACCCTATAACTTCTCAACTTTATTGAAATGAATTAAATGCCTTTTATACCTATGATACGCATGGGGTAAATTTAATCGGTTAATTAAATTAACCAACTTTTACTCCATGTGTATCAGCAAATATCCCAAATATTCTGACAATTACCCCAAAAAACAAGCGAGTAATTTCGGCGTATTCTATATCCTCAAAAATTGCTGGGTAATTGCAATTACCCCGATAACAGCGCCAATTGGTAGTCGCTAGAAATATAACATTTGTGTGAGCTCATTCAACGATAGACAGTAACACGTTAGTGGAAATGAAAAGTAACAATTCGAAAATTATTATCTGCATCGCCTGCTGCCGCTTCGCTTGAATTAATGCAAATATACATCCATACTAAACGTCAAGCATGCGCATTACCATTCAAATTACTCAGATTTATGTGTATCAGGGGTCTCCAATCAACTAGGTAATTCAATTACCCTGAAGCAAATACCCAGCTATATTTACCCTATATGTATTATAAGCATTAGATTAAGAATAACGGAGTCTAGCGGAGCGAGTAGCCTTTCCACTGCAGCCATTTATTGGCTTATTGTGCACCGCACATAGTTTAGTTTTTATGGTTCATCCAAAAATCCCATACTTGCTAGGAAGAGCAGTATTTTTATACCCTAGGTGAATTCTATAGGGTATACTAAGTTCCCTTTGTAATACCTAGAAATAATGATGGTAAAGGAAAATGGATTAGCACCTTCTTGTCCGTCCGTCCGTCTGTACGCACGATAGCTCGAGATTGCATGTACTTAGAGAGCTGAAATTTTGCACAGGTAGTTTAAAAAAAAAGTGCAATTAATTTCGAAATTGGGAAAAATCGGGTAACTCCTTCGTAGAGCTGCCATACGAAATTTTCGTTTTTCACTACATATTTAGACACTACCTGAGAATGCGTCAACGTAGAGAGTTGTAAATTTGTACACAGCATTTTCATAAACATGGTCAATATATTTTTAAATAAGGACTAAATCGGGCAGCCCCTTGTTGGTGTTGCCATATAAAAATTTAAAATACGACTTTTACGTATACTGTGAAAACGATCAGTCCTAGACGATTTTAATGTACTGAAAAGTTCTTCAGAATATGAAATCCTATGAAATTTGTAATAATGCTCCGATGTTTCATCCTCTTCGATACATAGCCCACATACATCAGTTGGTGATATACCTGTCCGATGCATGTGTTTGTTTAGTTTGCAGCGTCCGGTTAGGGGTCCTGTAATGATTCTGAGTTGATTCCTAAACGGCCTCCAGGCTCTAATTTGGTGACGGTCATTTAATGAATCTTTTGGCTTGTCTAAAGCCTATCATTGAAGTCCATCTCTGGTCCATTAGGATTTGGATCTAGTTTTGCGTGGTTAGTTTTACGGTCATGCAAGAGATACTGCCAAATAGTTCCAGTCTTATGAGAGTCATGGATGCTTCTTTTTCGGCCAGTACGTATGCATTATCATTCCCATAATTTCCTGAGTGTCATGGTACCCAATGCAGTGTTAGTTGGTTCTTTGTGCCAAGGTTTGTTAATTCTTTGATACATTCCCATATTGACTTCGTTTTGATGTCAGATGATGAGATGCCTTTCAATACTACTTGGCTATCTGTGCAGATATATATAATTCTTTCTCGTTTCAAGAACCGTACCAGATTAGGGCTTTATTTCCTAGGTTTGTTTCTATTTTTTTCCTTATTTGGTATCTTTAATATCGTTTATTTTGATATTCACCCTTATGATGCTTTATAGTCGTTATAAGAATGATGTTGCAAAGATATCGACTTATTTTTAGATGTTCAAAATGAATTCGTCATATGGCTACTTCCAAGAAGCTGTGGACTAATATACATTTCCGTAAAGATCAGTCGCCGCTGAAACAGAAGAGAGTATGGGGTAGGCTCAGTTCCACCCTCATCCCTAGTCGACGAAGCAACTCGCAGATTCTCTGACAACTTTGGATATACCCAGAGGAAACAGGTGTAAGGAGTATAGGCCAAATTGGTGATGTTATGGCCACCCTAGTTTAAGAAATTTTCTCAAATTATTAGATAGGTTAAGGCAAAGATGCATAGACTAGTTAAATATATCGTATTAAGTAAATGTATAATGAATTTAGCGATAAGTTGTTGAAAATGTCGAGCTTTCTGGAAAGCAAATAAGGCGGAGCACATAATAGAATGCAAACAAATGTATATAATGATAGGAAATCTCAGGGTGGTACTTATCAGGTAACCTCAACGTTTTGATCTCACTGAACACGGATTTTACGCTTAGACTTCATGAATCGGAGAAAGTAAAATAAATAAAATCGACTTTCCGCAGCCCAAAGCTTAATAGAATAGGAACTAGGACCCCTAAATAGGAGTTCATAATATAAGGAAGATAATATTTAGGAAGTCGACAAAAATTCTCCAAAATACAGGGCGCAAGTTCAAAATAGGGGCAGTTCGTTGATAAAAACCCCGGCTTTGGTAAGTGAAGCCGAGAGTCGAAAACCGGAGAAAAATCGGGAAAGAGGCCTAGGATAAGCTAAATAAAATCGCACGGGCACGAGTAAATAATCGGCCAAGTCCGAGTCGGACTCGCGCACGAAGGGTTCCGAACCATCCTACAAAATTTAACACTATGTACTTTTTATTTATTTTTTGAAATGAGAGTAGGCGTCGTGAAAAAAAATAATGCCGTCATTTGAAAAAATAATACTAATGCAATGCCTACTTATGATAATAATAATGAATGAAAATAAAATGAGGAAAAAAATGGCGAAAAAATCACGTTTCTTGTATGGTGGCCCCCTTTAATTTTTTAATTTAATTTTATTTTTATTATTTGTTTTTATATCGCCAATAGAAATACACAGTCTGTGAAAATTTCAACTGTCTACCTATTACGGTTCATGAGATACAATCTGGTGACGGACGGACAGCGAAGTCTTAGTAATAGGGTTCCCGTTGTTACCCTTTGGGTCCGGAACCCTAATAAAAAGGAAGAGGATATTAGTGGCGGAAAGAAAATAAACGAAAAGTCGAAGCCGAATTAAAGTTATTTGGAGAGAAAACTGGCAGAATTGTTGGAGGAGGAGAAAATGTCCAGACGAAGGAATTTCTAGCGAGGATCGTCGGAATTAAGACAAGTACGGCATTGGTTTTCCTTACTACTTTTTAAAGCAAAAACGGGTACTCACAAAACAAAGAAATTCAAGTTTTTTTTATCTTTATTGCTCGCAATTATATAATACATATTCCCATATGGC
Source organism: Dioctria linearis (assembly GCA_963930735.1). NCBI lineage: Eukaryota > Metazoa > Arthropoda > Insecta > Diptera > Asilidae > Dioctria > Dioctria linearis. The sequence goes on from OZ005744.1 coordinate 38,925,152, forward strand.
GCATGTGCCGCTTTAAGTGCTGTCACAGTTTTTTGCTCTCGAATTCACATACACATTTTGTTTAATAGCTCTAAGTTTTCTTAAAAGAAAAAGGAGTCATATATTCCACCCGCTTGCGTTTTCCTGTTGGCTAAAATATCATAAAATGATTTTTTTTGATACTGGGGTCGAAATTTTGTTCTTCTCTTTTTTTATATAAGTGACTTGTATAACTTCGCCCTACATGCGTATTTGGAGTTCGTGGACTCTGAGGCCAATGTCACACGAGCTTCCAAACGACCGCGCGTCCAATTGTGCGCGCGTTCTGATGAAAATCTCGTTGTTGTCACACAAGCTTCAAAATGACCGCGCGTCTTGATGAAAGACTCGTTCTTGTCAACAAGAGCGTAACTTTATTCGCATAACAGAAAATTATGCTGCTCTTTGCCTTAGCTATTTAGCTTGATTTTAACTTTTGATCAAAATAAATGTTCCAAATAATGTCCTATTTTTATATACTGTTGGAAAACTTTTAAAAAATCAAAAAAGGAAAGAACTTTTTGCCTCCACTAAACAGCGAAAGATATTTTACCAGACATTTATCTTAGAAACATCCTAAATTGAAGGAATTTTCAGAACTACTATTATCACTATTATCGTATGTTTTATTAAGATCTTTGTATATTTCGTTTCTAGTATCCCAAAGATCTGGTCTCTGGCGTATGTCCTCTATCAACATCATTTTTCCTATACATAATGTAAAAGCCTTGGACCATATTGAAAACATTACGCTTCTAATTTCAAATGACGCGCGACCATTTGGGAGCTCGTGTGGCAATCCAGATGCCTATCAGTAGTCCTCATGTCGCTCTACAGTTCGCGCGTCTTGAGGGGAGAACGCCAGACCAAATTGGTTCGCGCGACCACAGCGCGGCCTTTTGGTCGCGTGGAGCTCGTGTGTACAGCTCAAGTTGCGAGAGGAAAAAAAATTGTTTCTAAACCTTGTGTTGGCAACATTGTTTCAAGGTTGCAGTTGTTTATACTCAGGGGGAGATGTGCTGACAATTGAGAAGCTTACCAGAAATAAAATATCCAATTGTGTAATTGTTAATTTGCGGAATCCATTTATCCTTGTTTTCGGATCACTGTATATTTGTTTTTGTTTATTGCTTGAAATTTTCTTTTATTTGCAGTCGTGCACATAATTTTATTAAATTACCTGTACCTCAGACCTAAGTACAACTAAATATCAAAGCACTTTCAATTCTTTATGAAATGGCTATTATGAGAAGAATATTTTATTAACTTTTGTGCCGACTCTAAACTGACCGATACTCTGTGACATATGTAGTATTACTGAGGAAACTGACGCGATGTTGGCTTCTTTTGCTATGTACAAGTTGTTATTTACTGATAAGGAAAATCATTTTAAGAGATAAGTGTGAAGATGACCCTATTATATACAGAACAGATGGTTTAAATTTAGTTGCCAATCGATTTTGAGTTTCAAGTTCATGGAGCGTTCGAGTGGAATTGTGCATGATTTTTTTTTGTCAATTCACGAAATTTAGGCTGGAGATTTTATAACTATTGGCTTGCTTGCTAACGAGCTTTGAACAATCATTGAACTTGGATGGTTATCTTACTTAATCGACACATATGTATATACGTGCATATGTTTTGTTTCGCGTGTAGTCAACCTAGGGAAACTATAAGTTTGCAATTATTAGTATTTCGGAACTGGTCGAAGATAATAGGTACATTTTTGGGTTTTCTTTATAAGTATACTTCTGTTGAACGCCTTCAAAACTAGGGCTTTTGGATTTTCGTATTAGATTTTTCTTCGCGTATGGAGAGTTGTTAAAAGTTTTGTCGGACCGCGCGGTAAAAACAACCCCTACACACTTTTCGTATTTATTATGATAACTGCAAAGTGGAAGGAAAACTGTAAATAAAATGGAAGTCAATCGGCTAAACTAGGTGGAGTTAACATATGAGCTCACAGTTAGAAGTTTACCTGCGTGAATAGTGGATGAGATGAGGATAAGTCTCCGATCAGCATTTAAGGTAGAAGAAGAAGGGAACCAATTGTTCGTCCATCCCTATCTATTTAAATTCACAGATCACATGGAAATTCTTAACAGAAAGGGCGAGCAAATCAAGAAGCTGGTAGATACTTTTGTAGGGGAATCTGGGTCCGGAGATTATCGGAAAATTGTCACTAAGATCGAGTGGGCTTAAGGGAGGTTAGGTAGGGTTAAACCGGAAGGTGCAGAACAGATCAAGGAAAAAGCACGAGTACGAGCCGACTTAGGTTCTAGCTTTGGGCTCATTGTACAGCAAAGCAAACGGCAAAGACGAGAATAATTCTTCTGAAGAGTTAGAAGACTTATGTATGGCAGCCACGGTCTTAACAAACACCTGTTCTCACGTACCCTTACATAAGTGAGACATTAAGTTTTCAGGGGAACACCGGCAGAACCTGAATTCATTTCTAGAAAGAGTAAACCGGTTGGCTCGGGGACTTATTAAGCAGCAATTATCCCGTTCCGCTCTTGACTTGTTTTCAGGACGTGCACTCATATGGTACAGGGCAAACAGAACAAAATTCCATTCTTGAGCAGAGCTTGTAAAGGAATTAAAAAAATAATTTCTGCTACCCGATTATGATGACCGTCTCATCGAAGAAATCAAACGAAGAACACAAGATTAGGACGACATCGCGATGATGTCGAATATGTTTACCCGTCTAATTGAACCATTCTACCAAAGCCGGTTAGGCTTGACCGAGGTTAAGACAGTTCAAGAGTTGGTAGGGTTAGGAAGACAACTGGAATCAATCCGAGCTTCGGTTAAAGCTTTTGTTCCACCGCCCTCAAGACGTAATAATCAACTTCTCGAGCCAGATCTGACATACGCCGCGACCGAATTCCAGGCGGCTTCTATGGTGTCTAACGCGATCATGGTTCGGACATGTTTCAAGTGTGGGCTCACAGGTCATATTGCAATGTTCTGCAGAAATAACTATAGTTGTTTTGGGTGTGGTACTCCTAGTGTGACACGTCCAAACTGTTCAAGATGCAACCCTAGAAGAGAAATGCAGAGTATTAATGTAGAAGAACAGCAATCACCCCAATTGGAAAACGGGAACGGAGCTCGGAATTAGACAGCGAGTCGAGTAATTGATAGTCATCATTCCTTTATCAAAAAGTTTATAAAATATGAAACCTAAGCACCACTTCATCTATTATGAGGCGAGTTGGTCCGCTGATAAATTTATGGTCGATAAGATGTGAAGCAAAGCATAAAGTTTTAAAAGCTATTGCTTCTTCTACAACTTCAAGGAGAAATATATGCCCAAATGATACTAAGTGATTTTTAAGCCACTCTTCCCAAAAATCGATACTTACGGAAAATTGATATGACAGTAAATATGTTACTTGTCATTCTTGGGTTTTATTGGGTAGCTTTAAACTGAAAGTAGGTTCTGTCATTGAACTTATTGATAACAAGGAAGAATTAGAGCCAATATTTGCGAAAGTTAAGACTATTTTTCGAAGCTCTAGCAATATTATTTCTTCAAAATTAAAAGTATTAGAAACTCTTTACTTTGACTATAAGTTATACGCACATGTTGTTCAAAATACTGAGTTGGAAACTGAATTGAAAGTAAACCATGATTCTTATTTTAGAATTCATGTATTAGATAAAATAAATACTATTCTTTATGTTGTTTACGTTTTCATGAATTACGTATATGTATTTTGCCTTGTCATATATCTTAATTTAAGTATTATATCTATAATAAAGAAAATCATGATTATAAACATATTTTGTTTAATTTATTTTTACAGATAAGATACATTTTTAAAGTTCTAGTGGACAGCCCACTACAGTCAATTTTTTTAATTAGAAGAGATGTTAAATTATGTTTAGTTTATTGGCAGCAAAGTTCTTCATTGTTTACGAAAACTTTGGCATTGTTTCTTACTTTATATTTATAATTGTAATACCCTAATTTCCATTAAAATTTCTAATCATTTTTCAAATTTTTCTTTGGTCATTCGGAAAAATTTCCATGGCTCAATAGTATATCAAATTAGCAGTGATTTAGTATTTACCTTTTGGATAGGAACTTTTTATTACAAGTAAAGGTATTTTTTCTATTTATGCAATGAAGAGATCACTGTAATTCTTTTAATATTTGCTAGGCTTTTGGTATGTGTTACTATATAAAATAGCATTGCTTCCTAGAAGCTCATGCGTGCTTTCCTATATTGCATTCTAATACGTACGTGTTATTTCGGAAATAACACCAAAATTAAAAATTAGTTTTCCAAAAATAAATGGTATGAAGTACTTTTATAATTCATACATTTACCTTTTCTTTATTGTATTACTTCCATATTTGATTGCGATTTCTCCGAAAATTTATGACAAAATTTGCAGTTTTACTGGTAATATGCAACATATTTATTTTGTTATTTTTTCTAAATTATTATTAAAATTTCTTCTATAAAACGCATTGGCATATATATTCCTAAGCATGTTGTAAATTTTGTAGATAAATTTTGGTAATATTTCCAAAAACTTTTTTCCGTGTAGATAGGCGTTAGTATTGTACACATTAAACATTATTCATGTGATGGCATATGAAATTTTAACTTTTTATGCTGGCTCCTGTTTCAATTAATTAAAATAAACTACGTTTCGAAACAACAGTACTTCCTGCTAAGCGACCGAACGTACCCCACACAAACAATTAAATTAAATTTTCTTCTACAACAAAGTTACTAGCTTTTGAAGCATCCCATTGTTGCGGAAATCTAATTACGTTTACCCTAAATAAATTTACCAGTCTCAATCAACCCTCTAAAAGCTTCTGTCACAGTAGATTACACGGGGTGTGTCTAGTGCTGGCTCAACTGTCCTACCGGCGTCTCTTGGAGATTAAAAGTCTGACTGACAATTACTCCCAAAAACCAGAAGTACTCCTGGGCGAGACTTTTATGAAGACTTCCTTATAAAATGCTCTTTTTTTTTAAACTTCTATAGGTAAAATCGCAAAGAGAGTGTCTACTTTTTATTATAAGTGCACGTGCGAATTACGTGCATCGAATATTTATAAAATTCCTACCAAACTTGTCTTACCATTAAAGTATGTTAAGGACAATTAAAGTAAGATGAACATGCAGAGAAGGTGGTTCTTCACTTAAGAAGTTATCGACGTTTAACGGGTACTTTAACAGGCAATCGATCAGAGGGCTGCATCTCGTGAACAGGACAGTCAATATGAATCGAGACAGGAATCCATAAGCAAGCCATGTTATGTCTAAAGGGCAAAGTCCAGACAATCCTGTAATGACACCATGCCTAAATATTGTATTTGGGTGGGAAGTTATGCAAGACTATGACCCTCTCACCCAGCTGCCCTGGGTAGAGGCACTTTTTACTAAAATGAGTTATGACCCTGATGGCATAACCAAGTTTAGAATTTTTCGATTGGGATTAACCCGGAAATGGGTACTATCATGCAGGACCACTGGTCCGTTAAATTAAATTTTATTCATGATTGGTACTTACCCAGTAAAGACACCCGCTGCGCGCTCCTTTAACGCCCCTAATCCTCGCATTTTGAGGTTTTTGGTTGTTACTGTTGTTTGCCGGGAAGGTGGCTGATTTTAGTTTTGAAGATTAGATTGGCAGTGTCGTTTCACTTTATATGTCCTTTGCTGGAAATTCTGCTTGCTGTGGTGGAGCAGTGATTTGCCAGTACTGCTTCAGTGATTATGAGAATTTTATTCCAATGACATTTGTAACGGATTCATCGTAATAGTCTGAAAATATTAACACACATAAATTTATGAGTTCTTGAAAGATGCAAAATAAAAATTGTAATTTCTTAAGATAGTTAGGAAATAAAGAATCTAAGAATGTATAGTTTGCCAATTTTATTTCTTATAGTTAATAACTATATATCCTGTCCTGAGAGATCTGATAAATATGCCAATTCATTATGACATTTATAAATTTGTGCAGTAGATTTCACACCTTAGAATTAGATGGAGAGATTGAATATCTCAGGTGAGGAAATTCAGGAACGAAAGTGGAATCGGATTGGTAACATTTTTCGAATTTGCGAAGTGAAAACAAAAACAACAAAAAATCTACAATGCTTTTGCAATATAATAATATGTAATATGTTTTCAGAAGAAAGTAAAAAGATTTTTCAACGAACTAACTAGAGTTGGCTTCCTAGTATACCAGTGGAAAGTCTAGTGAATATGAATATGAAATTGCTGGGATTCTATTTATTTATATAACAATACAAGTTTTATTTTTTTTTAATTTCTAGCATAAAAAAAGATTGACTAAGGTGTCATCACTTCAAGAATGATTATCTGCAGATTCTCCTAAGAGGGCATCGAAGGAAATGCCAAAGGTTGCAAGATACGCGCAACACCTCCAAGATGTAGCTATATGATGAGAAGAGGAATCTTCAGATCTTGATAGAGAATTTATTTAATGCGGCTAAGGTGATGATATTTGTCTGATAGGCAGATATGTAGTATCCGTGTATCAGTATCTATTAAGAAAAGCAGTAATATGCTGCTATCGGAGCTGTTTGTCTTTTTACATGACTATCCTGAATCATTTAGTTGCTGCGACCATGGAAACAAACATTTTGCCATTTTCGGATAAAAAATGTTATTTCGAGTTGGATTTTTTCCAAAATATAGCGTTAGGATATTTTGCGTAATTTGTTTTATTTTCGACTAAAATAAATTTAGTACTCAATAGCTTTCAAAAAAGACTTGCATCTTTTACATTTGACATTCAATTGTTGAATTTCAAACGGGACATAAAAAAGTCTCGTGAGGGAAAAGTTTTGGTTTTTTGTAATTTTAAAACTATTATTACATTTTTAGTAAGTTGTCTTGTATGGTGAATATTTCAAAATTTAAAATGTTGTTTCTGTATGTTAATATTGGCCAGTCAATAAAGACAATCAATTCACATTAATTGGAAAAGTTCTTAAATTTTGATGGAATGTTGGGTTAGGTAAATTTAATTTTGCAATTATCACCGAAGATCAGAACATGCGCAAAATTTCAGAAAAAAAAGTTCTTATAACGTCTATAAAAAAATTCCAAAATTCCTGCAAACTTAATGAAATGTATACTCTAATATTTTCCATAATGTGTTCAATTTGGAACTCTTTTCGCCCCCGCAATATCATTTACCATTGAAAATAATGCTTCTGTTAGTTACAAATACCAAAATAATTACAAAAGTCCTGCAAAATGGTAGAAAAACAGTTGCAATTTACCTGTACTAATTTGCAAACTTTTTTGTGCCCGCAACTTATGTTTTTCATATCGATGGAGCAAAAAAATCCCGATGACCCGACTACATAGATGATGTAAGCAAATCGTAGTCAGCAATGCTTCACTTCAATATATAAAATCAACGATGCCTCCCTACATCAGAGGGAAGCCCTGAATTTTATCTTAGATATTTGCTGAAAATTTTGTCTTTGGAATTTTTATATTGTACATTATTGTACATTTGCTACCCTCAATTGATACACATTTGCAAATTTTCGTGTTGTGCGATAGAAACGAAGTATTCTCTTATTCTACCTTGGTAACCAATAATTTTCTTCCCGTGCATGAAATAGTTTCTAAATGAATTATGAGCTGTGATTAATCCCGGAAACTAAATATTTATATACGTATTGTTACGCGCCACAAAGTGACACAAGCGATATCTGTTGCAAATACAAACAACTTTAGGTTATGTCATTTTAGTAAACTTTGGGTTTGGAGAACGGACTTAGACAAACCTTGATAGAGGAAGAAAAGAATCCTGACACATTTGTTTTTGAAGAAGCTGAAACTGAAGAAGAGCCTGCGATGAACATAACACAGCTTTTGGGTACCTTAATGACCAAAATGGAGCTTGCAGCCCTGCAGATGAAGAATGCTCTTGAGGAACAAAACCAATCTCTGTTGGAGGAACAAGAGAATGCCCTTGAGGAACAAAAGAACTCTCTGCAAGCATGTTTAGAAGAGCAAAACGAATTCTCTCGAAACCAGTTTTGAAGAACAAAAGAATTCTCTAGAAGCCCGTTTGGATGAGCAGAAGAAAGCTAATGAAGATCAAAAGAATTCTCTGCAAGCATGTTTTGAAGAACAAAAGAATTCTCTGGAAGCCCGTTGGGATGAACAAAAGAGTTCTTTACAGAATTAATTGTCTAGAAACCTGTTTGGAGGAACAGCAGAATTTTCTTAAAAACAAATGTGAAAACTGAAAGAATCCAGCACTAAGTGCTAGAAGTTCAACAACAAGTGTCGGGAGTACAACAAAATGTTACTGAGCAGCTTGATCACTTTAAAGCAGATTTGGAGAGGATAAAGCATCGACAACCTCGACAGGAAGGAATTGAAATAGCCGGTACAGGCAGAATGAAACCTCCAATATTTGATGGATAAAATTCGTGGCATATTTTCAAGAGACAATTCGAGGCAGCTTCCGAAGTAAATGGATGGAGCGATGCAGACAAAGCTACAGCTCTGGTATTAGCACTTCGAGGTCCTGCGTCAGAGTTATTACAAACTATACAGATTGAAAGGCAACGTGATTAAATTTCACTAGTACAGGCGATAGAATTACGTTATAGAGATGAACACATGCAGCGAGTATATCGCCTGCAGTTACGCAACAGGACTCAAAAGCATGGTGAGTCACTACAACAACTGCAGGCTGATGTGGAAAGATTAGCTTATCTTTCATACTCCAGCGTTAATGCGGATTTCCTTAATGAAGTGGAAACAGAAGCATTTGTGAACGCTTTAGCAGATCAAAGTTTAGAACAAGCACTAAGGCTAGCAGGAAAGAAGTAAACGGCAGAATCGCTAGCCTATGCATTAGCATACGAATCTGCTAGACAAGCTTCTCGGAATGCAGTACGAGTGACAGAAATTTCGGTGGAATGTACTTGCAACATATTGCAGTCATCAGAGAGCACAATAGACCGGGACACTTCCAAAGGGACTGCAGAAAACCCGACGAACAGAAGCGCCAGAAGAAGGGCAAAGATATCGAGCTGGGCAAAGATATCTAGCTGGGCAGCAGACTCGCAGAAGAATGCCGTCATCACAGTCCACTTCTTCCTGTGGTCTCCCTCGATGCTGGAAATGTGGTAGATTAGGACACCTTCAAAACGGCTGCAGGAAACGCGGACTAGTGCAATCAAAAGGAGAAGAGGGGAGAACATGGCGAGTTAAAGAGCAAGCTATTCGTGGGGAGACTAGACTGCTACCTCATGACTCTGAAATCCCACACCGTAAAGGATGTATCCACGAAAATGCAGAAGCCTTTTCACAACGTCTATGCAATCCTGAATGGAAACATTGTGGACGAAGGGAAGAAAAAGATGACGATGCCTACGATGATAATGACGAAAGTCGAAAGAAGAAAGGAAAGAAATCCAAAGACAATTATGACTGTGATGATAACAGTAAAAAGGTGAAAGGAAAGAAAGCCAAAGACGAGGACAATAGAAGAAAGAAAAAGACGAAAAGTAAAGGGTCTAAAGATGCTGAAAATGACGATGGTAAGGGTATAATGAAGATAGGAAAAGGTAAAGGCAAAGGTTCTGACGATGATGATGAAAAGAAAAAGATGGCAACGACGATGAAAAGGGTAAGAAAATTGAGGGCAAAGGAATCAAAACCAATGATGATGAAGATGATAAGAGAAAGAAAAATCAAAGCATGGAAGAGTGGTTCAACATAACATAATCGAACATCTCTGGAACGTAGTCGACTATAATCCGCGCGATTGGGATCGACATATTCCTATATTTCTAATGGCTTATATATCAGCTGTTTACATACGACCGGACAAAGTCCAGCTAAGGTCATATTCGGAAAGAAAATGTGCTTACCTAGCGACCTTAGGCTTGGTATACCTACCCAGAGGCGAACAAAAGTTACCAGAAGACAACGCAACGAAGCTCAGACGACGATTAGCTATGCAGTTGAAACTAGAATTAATAAGATGGCATACAAGATTCAGCGCGGTACAAGATGCAAAAGAAAAATCGCTCATCTGGATCACTTGTCTCAATTCAGCGATCATCAAGACTGTGGATCACCTTTTGTTCGGGACGAACAATTTTAAGAAGAAGTGACACAACCGACATCTGTTGGAAATACAAACAACTTTAACAACTTTAGGTTATTGTCAATTTGGAAAACTTTGGGTTCGGAGAACGGAATATTCTGGAATGTTTCTAGGATAATTCGTAGAGCATAATATGGCGCTTCTCACATCCAGGAGACGGAGTCTTCTTTCAGACAATGAAGTGAACGAAGCAAACTATTAAGATTGCGATAATTAGAAGTACAGTACTAGTGATTACTTTAAAGAATTGATTTGATAATAATTTCTGAATTTGTGAGAGTAAACGGTAAAGTTAAATACAGAAAGAACTTTTGAATTATATCCGAAATATTGTGTTTTTAGTAACGGACCAAAGCCACGCTCGTAACAGTATATTTGTGTGTCATACTTGACAAAGTTTTCACCTAGCCTTTTTGGTTAACTTCACCAGTTGAAAGCCTGGCTGGCTATTTGTGAATCAGGGACAGAACCTGTACCGAGATTCAGCTTAGTTGACATTATGAAAAAAACAAGTAAAAAGGCTGGACTAGGTCTAAGTCCAGTTCCTTTGATACCCTATATTAAAGTGGTTTTTCCAATATATTTCTAGAACGGTTCGTCGGACAGTCAAAATGATTATAACCAATTTCTTTAGATTTCATATTGTAAAGAGCTTTTCAGTACAACAAAAATGTCTAGGACTGATAATTTTTACAGTATACGTAAAAAACCTTTAATTTTATATGGCAACACCAAGAACGGTTTGCCCGATTTAGTCCATTTTTGAAGCTTTATTTACTACTACTATGAAAACATTGTGTACAAAATTTCAGCTCTCTACATCGACGCGCTTTTAGGCAGTGTTCAAATATATAGTGACAAAGGACATTTTTGCATGGCAGCCCTACAAAGGAGTTGCTGGATTTGTCCCAATTTCGAACTTAAATTTACTTTCTGTGCGAGGTTTCAGATCTCTAAGTGGACGCATATTCGAGTTTTTGTGAGGATGGAGAGACGGACGGACGGACATGCAAAAATCAAAATAATTTTTAATATTATGCGTGGCTGTCCAACTCCTTTTTCCCTACTAGCATTATTTCTATGCGTTACAAACGGAATAACAAACTTAGTATACCCTATAGATTTCACCTGGGGTATAATGAAGGGAGTCACGTTTCTATAAATTTGATTCTGGTGTAAAGCGGCCCATGCACGGCGAACATGTTATCCAACTTTGTGTGTCACACATGAAACTCTTTTTCCTGGCAAACATGTTGACCAACATCAGGACAGAAACATATATCAGGAGTTGCTAAAACTTTTAACTGTAAGGTCTAGTATCGAGTTCGAGAAAAATGTGACATTTCCGTTCAAATTTTAGATCCGGTAAAATCGCAAGCAGATTTATTTTAATGATGAACTTTACTAGTGCATTACGGATTTCAGCAGTAAAAACTAATGGTTACCTCGTTATATAAAAGATGGCACTATAAATTCTCCACACATTTTACTAGGCATTTAAAATGCACAAAGCATTAAATAACCGAACAAATTTTGACAGTCCCTTTTCTATAACAGTTTGCTTTTTTTTTTATTGTAGAGTTAAATTTGTTTTATCAAAATGTAAAAATGAATTACTTTGTCTTTCCAAATTAACATACGTAACAATTTTACTAGCGATTTTAATGTTACTTTGTCCGAACTTGATACTAGACTCTAACTGTTATCTTTACTTTTATAGAGCTTACTCAAGAATCACGAATGCATGACAAACATCGCCCTATACGGTACAATATGCTGTCAAACACGTAGCCCCGCCTCCTTAAAATCAAATTAACTTGATTCTCATCCCACCGCTTGGCATACTGCGTGTCACACCGTCAAACAGACATACACACGGTCAAATCTGCGTGACAACGTCGCTGCCCTACTCGAGTTGGACAGCATGCTTGACCGTGTATGGGATCCTCTAAACTATTTCGAAACATCTTTTGGGAATGCTGTTTACCACATCTGTAACATACCTGGGTTCTGCTCGTACTCCTACCACTTATCTGATTCCGGTAGTTGAGCTATGCGGATACGGGCTCGCTTTTTCCATACATATAGTGTCCGGTTTGTTCCGGCACATTTTGTGTCTTCTTCTTCTTGTCTATGTAGTTATCAGACTGCAAGCTTTTTTTGGGGAAAAGGGGAGGCATTTTAGATTTAAACCTTGGCGAAGTGCAGTTTGTGCTTCCTGCCTACATGTAGGCCATAGCTTTGTTATACTTAGATAAAGTGCTGCCACCACCTGTTGGTGAATTGGTAGAAACTTCTGTATTTTATCTAAGGTTTCACCACATACTATATACCAGGGGTGGCCATAACGCGGCTCGCGAGCCGCATGCGGCTCTTGGAGTCGTGTGGTGTGGCTCTTGTGCATAATTTTGATATAAAAAAACTATAACTGATTAATTTTAAAAAAAATATTTTATTTCATTACAACAAAATTTTAGAAAATATTCATAAAAAAAAATAGAAAATCTTTAAAAGTTAGATCTGCTTGTTGATGCCTTACGGTTATTGTCCATTTTAGCAGTTAGTCGCTGAAAGTTTGGTTGATGATCAGTTAGGGCAGTTCGCACAAGCTCAGTTAAATGTTTATCAGTTAAAACAGACCTATACTTATTTTTAATAAATTTAAGAGTGGAATACAATGACTCGCAAGAATAGGAAGTGCCGAAAATAGATATTATTCTGAGTGCACAATCTTTGGTTTTAGGATATTTTTGTTCCGGAACCTGTTTCCAAAAGTCAATAGTTGAACAACTATTCTGTTTTACTTGCTTCAACCCTTCATCTTCTTGCAGCTCCAGTAGTTCTAATTCTTTACTTTTAAAATTATAATAATCTTATATTATTGTTTTCAAAGATAAATAAATGGCTCTTTAAAATATGCATTTCTAAAATGTGGCTCCCAAAGTTACTATAGTTGGCCACCCCTACTATATACAGATGGAGAAATGAGCCAAAGGCTCAGTGCAGAATTTATTTTCTACTCAGCTAACAACAGCCAGGCCGCGTCGATGTACGTTGCAGAATCAGAGCTAGCCACAGGCATTAAGCAGGGCGATATCTGCCCATGCAGCGTACTTGCATATATCGTAGCAACAGCAGAGCCAGCCACAGTCAGTGATTAAGCAGTGTGTGTTCACATAAAGATTGAAGCTGTGTGCGCGATGAGCTCTGAGTTAATACGGATGATATTTTGATATTTCTTAGAATTACGTGATTTTACGATGAACCGTCCTAATCTAAAATTATATCTCGACGTCACGTCGGAGCAACCAATTCTCTGACTCAAATGCCAAATGAAGCTTAATACTTTATATTTTTCATAAAAAAATGTAGCGGTTCAGATCAAAAAAAAAAAATATTAATAATAGCATTTTTTTTGCAAAACAATAGTATTATTATTGAGGACATCTTGTACTTTGTTTTTTATTTTAATTTTGAAGCAGAAAGCACAAACGATGCACAAAAACTTGCGATGGTGCTCTGCCTCGTTCTTGAGATATGAATTTTTAAAGTAACCGTATATTCATCTTTGTGACTTCGAAAATTTAATAGATATATCTACGTCGATTATCTATGCATTCTTAACTAGCTGTAAGATCTGCCTTTGTACCTCTTGCAGATACAACAGTTGTGTGTATGGTTTTAATTTGGCTATCAGAAAAACAATACATGCTTTTAATCACTTAGTCATTTAGTCGGTGTTAGTATCAATATGTTAAACTAAACACAAACCAAGCAAATTTTCAATAAATTTTCCACCCTATGAGGGAAGAATCAATGATTTATTCCAGGGTACGTGCCTAAGAGCAAATCGTGGGAAGTTCCCGTAAACAAACTCGAAATGATCAACGCGTGTACAGTAAAAAGGTGATCAGACCGGGCTAACGTATTCAAGACGTTGTCTAACAAAACAAATGTACAAACGCAATGTTATGGCGGGATTCAATAACTCTCAGAACTAATGTTATTTAAAGCCCAGCATAGAGCTACTCTTTGATATCATGTAGTTTATGTGTGAGATAAAATTCAAGCTAGGCACTCATTTGACATCCAAGTCACAGACAGAACCCACACGGCGAATCGTAAAAGTAGTGAAAGTAACAGGAAATTAATAGCTGAGAATAAATGATAGATTGGAATAATTTAGACATGCAAGATAATTTTGCAATAGGCCTATAGTTAGAAATTTCATTTTTACTACCTTTATTGTAGATAGGTATGAAAATGAATTTTTCCAGAGTTGCGGTAACAACCTATATTGAGCGATTCGTGGAAAATCATTCTCACCCGAGCTGCCAGGGAGAGACAGCAATACTTAAAATAGACTGCAGGACCCGTTGTGAAGCCATTTGGAAGTCCATTAATATGATCACGTATATCCTCTTGTGCAATTGACGGCATAGTGAATGAAACGGAGTCTTTCATATGACTGAAGCTGTTATTTCGAGGTTGAAATTTAATGGGTCAAACGCATTGTCAAAAAATGAAGCGATGAATCGTCACTAGCAGAATCTTTGAACCTCATGACATCGGGATAGTTGTTCGGTTTTCTCTTCATATTTGTTTTTTAAAGACAGCGGGACAGGAGACCCTATCCCAAGCACGGTGGCGATAGCGGCCAATTGTGCTGTCCTGCTAGAAGGCCATTCCCCAAAACCTTCCTGTCCTCTTAATGAAGTGCATCACGCCTTGGTGAGGCAGGTTTTTCACCTCATCCACAGATAGAAGGGCAGATCCTAGAGTATTCAGCCTGCACCGGGCGAAGGCCGGACATGCTCACAAAAAGCGTTCGGTTGTCTCCGGCTCTCCCTCCAGACAGGACAGACACTCAGGGCTGTCAACAACTCCCATCCTTGTTAGATGAGCGTGAAGTGAGCTGTGGCCGGCTTTGACGCCAACTACAGTTTTACATGTTTCCTTACGAGGCCCATGAGAAAATTGGAGATATTCCCATTAGGCCAATCAAGAAACAGTTTTGTACACCTGCAAGTCCTCAGGTTCGTCCATCTCTTCTGATGCTTTCTATGAACATCCGCTTTGATGAGAGACCCGATACTCCAGGTGGCAACGCTTACTGCGGGTTCCGGTCCGAGAAACTGAGAATCAGAGCCAACCCTCGCCAAAAGGTCAGCGCTTTCATTCCCCATGATCCCCATGTGACCAGGAACCCCATATTAATAAACTTAAAAATTATACGAGGGTCGCTGAATAATTTCGTACGCACGATTTGAATATACTCATCATAAAGTATGCAGTACTCTTTAAACTTCTGAGCGCTATTAGCGACAAATCGAATAACTAAGCCGGAAAGGAGTTGCGAATGAGTATAGTGGAGAATATGAGTAAATTTTTGTGATTTAGTCTTTGTCCCTCATACAACTTTTCCACAATTCACTCTTTCTATTTATTTCTATTTTATTTATATATATAAGTTTGAGTTCTTTATTGAACCATGGCGGAGATTTTTTAAAGAACCGCTGACGCTCGTGGAGATCATGAGAAGAAAATAAATAGAAAAGGATTACGTAAATCTTCGAAACGTCTTCATCAACACTATTACAACACAGCAATGTGCAGAAATCAATAGAGGTAAGTCTACTGAAGGTAGGTTGTAGAGGAGGTGATATTTGTCAAGAGTAGACATTCTCACCGGGCTAGGTTCAACTATTAAGTTAACCGCATCATTAACAAATACCAGGTCTAACTGCCTAGCCATATCATTCTTAAAATAATTGATTTGACCATAGATAGAATTAGATGTTTAAAATGAGTAGGTCATAAATATTCTAACCTTTGTCAGCAACGTTATTTATGGAGTCTGGAGGAATATAGGAACAAAGTATGTATAACTCATATTTGAAGAGCTGCAAGCTCAATGTCGAGAGTGTTGGAGAAACTGATCTAACACATATCATCTTGGGTTTGGAATCTTTTTCGATTTAAGTATAAGAATAGAATATATTTCCCTAAATTTCTCTCTTGAAGGTTAAAGTAACAAGAAATGGAACTTTTTAATGTCAGCGACTGATCAAGTTTTAATTCCTTCGGATTTAAATGTGCCTAGCTTAGCTCCTCCAAAGGATACAAAAAAGCCAGTGATACATTACGCATTTTTAATGCCAATTTAGTTAATCACACGAATCTGAATATGGTGTTGGGTAGGTAAAGAAGTGTGTTGTATTTGCTAACTTAAAATATTCAAAAAACAATGTATCGTGCTATACAGCCAACCACTTCAAGAAACTGAAGGGCCATCCAATCATCAAGAGGTTGCTTTGGGCTTCCCTGGTCCTGAAATTGATTTGCTTTAGTCATCAAAGAGGCTCTCCATTCACGTACACCGGAAATTCCGAGGAACTGGTCCAGCCTGACTTAATAAGGCGTATAGTTTCAAAATATAAATTCAAATAAAAAGTACTAGAGGACCCCAGTAGAAAATCAAACAACAGCACATTCTCCTCAGTGCAGTGCTCCAATATAAGATACCTTGGGTGTATGGTGAATTTGAAAAGTCAAATCTCAAGAACGAAGCAGAGCACCATCGCAATTTTTTGTCCATAGTTAAATAAGGCTTTCAGCTTCAAAATTAAAATAAAAAACAAAGTAGGAGAAGTCCTCAATAGTAAATAACAGTATTGTTTTGAAAAAAAAATTCTAGTATTAATAAAAGTTTTTTTCGCTCTGAACCGCTATTTTTTTTTTTTTATTAAAAATTTAAAGCATTAAGTTTTATTTGGCAATTGAATCAGAATTACCGGCCAAGTGCGAGTCGGACTCACACTTGGAAGGGTTCCGTACAATCGTACAAAATTTAACACTATGTACTTTTTTTTCAAATGAGAGTAGGTGTCATGTAAAAAAATAATGCTGTCATTTGAAAATATAATAACAATGCTGTCATTTGACAAAAAATGCCTACTTATGATGATAATAATGAATGAGAATAAAACGACGAAAAAAATGCCTACTTATGATGATAATAATGAATGAAAATAAAACGACGAAAAAAACCGCCAAAAAATCATCTTTCTTCTACGGGGCCCCCTTTAATTTTTATTTAATTTTATTTTTATTATTTGTTGTTATGTCTACCTATTACGGTTCAAGAGATACAACCTGGTGACGGACAGACGGACAGCGAAGTCTTAGTAATAGGGTTCCCGTTGTTACCCTTTGGGTACGGAACCCTAAAGATCGGTTGCTCCGCTGTAGAGATATGATTTTTTGAAAAGGACGGTTCATTGTAAAATCATGTAATTCTAAATCTTTATGTGAACGCACACGCTTAATCACTAACTGTGGTTGGCTCTGCTGCATGAGCAGATATCGCCCTGCTTAATGCCCGTGGCTGGATCTGATTCTGCAACGTACATCGACGCGGCCTGGCTCTTGTGAGCTGAGTAGAAAATAAATTCTGAACTGATTTTTTGGCTCAATTCTCCATCTGTATATAGTTTGTGGTTTCACCATATGTGTTTGGAGCTATTGCACGTTTTGTTCGTAGTTAAGGTGCTGCAATCTGTGGGGAGGTTGTGCTAAGGTGTTGTTTGTAACTTGCTATGCTCTGTTAAGTTCACTTATGGCTCTCGGCAGCAAGTGGTACAACTCGTATGAATAGTTGCAGTTCAAATTAAATTAGAAGCTCACACACGCCGACACACATACAAAAAAACGCGATTTTTGGACTTTTCACCTAACTATATAGACTCTAAATATAACCCCCTTTCCGCTGGATCTTCACTCCTTCAGGTACAACCTTATGAACTTGCTTCATTTTGCTGCATGACTCAGCATCTTTTGAGAGATTTTCTACCAGGCAATGAGTTTATTTATGCCTAAACCCCCGTCCCCACAACGCCATACTAAAAGATTTTCTACCAGGCGATATTCAATATTGCACCATGACATAAAATTCGCAACAACAACAACTAATGTAGGTAAATGACTGAGATAAGTAACGGAAATTAGTAAATGCCTAATTTTTGCTCTTGAGGTGTAATGCTTCTAATTTGATTCCTTGCATAAACAAATTCGCACAGCCCAATAATGTAAGCAAATTCGCAGTCAAATAATGAAAACAAATTGAACGACTTATGTTTTTATGTCTAAATGAAAGATTCCCATTTTCTCTAGCTAAAGAAAACAACAACAACTGATATTAATCTGTAGGATATGTTGTCTTAGATGAGTAGTGGAAGTTATAATTGAAAAAAAAATGTTTGCTGAAAAAACAACAAATAACGTAAATTGTGGATTAAAAAGCTTTTATAAACAAGTGCGATCATGTTATGATATTCGATATCTAAAAATAGATCACGGCTGCTTGGGATGGTAAGGAACATTAAGTATAATGGAAAATAAAGCATTATCACAAAAATTTTCGATGGTCAGGTGGGTGATAATTTGATATCACCTCTTACATTCGGACAGCCAAGTCAAGTAAACAAGTTGGGTGATTAATGTTTTTTTTTTTTTCAATCTATGAGTGTGTATTGAAAAGTCTTAAGTTTAATGAATATTCGGTTTTATATATATTATTACGAGCGTGGCTTTAGTTCCTTATTTGAAACAGAATATTTCAGATATCATTAACAAATTCATCTTATATTGAACTTCACTGTTTACTTTTATAACAATTTTAAACAATTATCAAATCAACTCTTTATAGTTATCGCTAGTACTTTACTTGAAATTAACGCAATCCAAATAGTTTACTTCGTTCAATTCACTGTCTGAGAAATAAGACTAGCCATCTGGATGTGAGATCGCCGTATTTATACTTTACAATTTATGCTAGAACCTTCCCATAAATTATATTCTCCGAACCCGAAGTTTACTAAGATGTCAATAGCCTAAAATTATTTCCATTTCCAACACATGCCGCTTGTGTCTTTTTTGGCGCGTAACAATATATATAAACATCAATTTCATTATGTTTAAATCTTAAATTATAAACTGTTTCTCTGTGCTTCATATCCAAAGTGAATCTGGTTCAGCTTACAAAACACAAGTTTAATCCTGTTATAACCAATTCGCGCAGCTGTGTAAAATAAACAAACTTAATCGAATCATCATCTTGTAATTTGATATCACCCTACATTCTGTTTATAAATTCGTATTTAAACTGAATGAGCCATACACACCTGCGTAAACAAAACATATCAGCGCAGTTAAATAAAGTAAATAAATTTAATCGACTGATTCGTCCTCACGTAATCTAATATCCTCTACACAGGTTTACAAATAACTTGAACGAGTCGTGCAAACCTGTGTAAACAAATCCGCGCAGGTGAGTAAGGTAAACAAATTTAATCGAATGAGTCATCCTGCTTATCACATACGTTGAAGGATCATTCATGTTTGACACTCCTATAAAAGCGTAAGCAAACTTAGAGGAGTCATCAGGAAATTTTTGTGATTCTTCGTGATAGTACATACAAATTAAATAAAAGTTTTTCAGTACTTGAAAACCTACGACGAAATGTTATGATGTGTTTAAGAAATTCAACGAATAAAGACAATATTGTTTAAAAGTGTCATAGAAAAATTCATTAACTTCAAGTTGCATTTCGAGAGTGTAATAAGAACGCTAAGAAAAGGCATTTCGAGAGCTCCATCGCGCAAATTAAAGCATTGAGAGCGCTATTGAGAACTCCCGCCGAGGTGGAGCAATTAAACAGGGCGTAAGAAGAAGTGATTTTGTAAAGTGGGCGGAAATGAAGACAGCGTTCGCAGGTAGAATTCAGCAAGGACTTATAGCAAATGTAAAATATTTAGATCGTAAGCTATTTATGCACCGGAGATTGCTGCTAAATAGGCTTGCGTTAATGGGAAAAATAGTGATGGAGCACGCTTCGCATGCGCCCTATATCCAGTTTATCCTAAAACCGATAGGACATCATCCACATTATTCTACTGTATTGAATTTAACCGGAATAATATTTCCTATGACGCTTAAACAAATTAAACAATTTGAGGAACAGAACAATTTCTAAAGAAAGAGCGTTCCTTCATCATGGTTCCAGTTAGACTTACAGAAAACAGAATGGAGCGGCATATAAATCTTCTAATGATACAGGATGATGAGGATGATAATGATGATGATGAGTGTGATAACAGATATCATTTGAGCTGGATTATGGGTCTTTCACGCCTGATATCGACTCAATCTTCAAAACTTAATTCTAAAGTATATATATGCGAGAGGTGTTCTACTTTTGGTCCCCGGAAAAATTTCCATCATATATTCCTGAATGCGAGACACAAAACGAATGCAGGATTATGTTTCCATCAGAGAAAAAGAAACGGTTAGAATTCAAAAATTAAAACCGTAAAAATGCAGTCCCGTTTTGTGTGTATTCTGACATTGAATCAATACTATAGCCGATTCAAGAGAACAATGATAATCAAAATACACAGCGCATTCAAGAGAATGAAGTGCACAGCTTAGGATTTTATGTACACTGCAAACATGATGCTCAGCTATCATATTACCGAGCATATCGAGGAGAAAATTGTCAACAATAGTTTGCATTAGAGCTGCAAAAGATCGCATCTATTGCAGTACAGGAAAAGCTTAACATCAGGCCGATGCAACCACTACCAAAAGATCAAAGGCGTTTCCAGATGTAAAATGCTTACTATCATATTTGTGGAAAAGCATTTGCACCGAATGAGGAACGAGTACGGGACCATTGCCACTTCACAGGTAAATATTGGAGATCATAATATTCCAACCATTTTTCATAATTTAGATAACACAGATAAATACCAAGGATCAGCCCGCAATGCGTGTAATCTCAGCTATCAGGATTGTTCCACAGTTCCGGTCATTTTCCACAGTTAGCCGGATATGATGCACAAGAGCTGTATGGCATGAATTAGATCAATACGCGCAAAGTTGCCTTTCCATACCACTACATTGACGATTGGACGAAATTGGATTTCCAACACTTACCAACACAGGAAGTAATTTACAATATAATGACTGACAGTGGTATATTTGCTGAGGATTGCAGCCACTCAGAAAAGGTCTGGCGAACATTTGGAATACAGACACTTGGCGAAAATTCCGATATATTCCTAAACTCTGATGTTTTCTAATTGGCCGACGAAAGAAAGCACCATCAGGTTCAAAATTAGAAAAACTTTTAACAACATTATACCATAAAGAAAAATATATTATACGCTATCGAAATTTGAAACAATGCTTATCGCGTGACCTCATACTAATAAAAGTACACCGGATCCTGTAATTCAACCAATCAGCTTGGCTTAAACCATATTTTTATTTTAATACCTCCAGATGGAAGCAGGCTACTAACGATCATGAAAAGGACAGCAATGAAAAGATGAATAATACTGCCTTTAGTAAAACCACGAAGTATAGTGTCATCAAGCTTTGCATAAAATGGGAAGGTCGCTGTGGTGCGACAGCTCTGATTGCAGCTCCCAACTTCCATAGTACGACCATATTTGACGAGAACCTAATTGCTGTGGAATTAAAGAGACTGAAAATGCTATTTGATAAGCCGCTCTATATTGAAATGGTGGTCTTGGAAAATATGAAAATATGCCTTTACGACTTTCATTACAAATGTACAGTCATGTATACAGATACAGTTTTTCTAATATACGAAATTGAAGAGAAATATAAATATGACTTCATGGTAGAAATTATTGATAAATTTGACACAAGTGATTATCTTGTAAATAATAAGTTCAATATACTCATGAATAAAAAGATTCCCGGTTGGATGAAGGATGAACTGAATGGAAGAATCATGTGCGAATTTGAAGGCTTGCGCTCGAATATGTACAATCTACGCATAAATGACGGAAAAACTGTAAAGAAAACTAAAGGAATAAAGGCAAATGTTGCCTGTGGACAATATAAAGTTCCAAGACTACGTAGAATGCCTCAACAACAAGCGGCTTTTAACTGCAAATCAGAGCACCATTCGATCGCATAGCCATAATGTGTACACCATCAGCCAAAAGAAAATATCATTGAGTCGAAAATATGTATACAACTGTAAAATAAAGAATGCATTATAGTTATGATTCCATTTATAGTATTATAGTTATAGCTTATTTTTCATACAATTATAAAATATCTTCTTTGTTAATCAAGCTGATATGTGATGGGACTTGTGTTTTAAACTAGTGCAAATTTAAAACACTCAGATGTCCAGTTTGGTGTGTAGCCTTTAGACTTTGTAGAATTGGCAATTTTATACGACTACATACAGTAGAAGGTAGTTGTTTCTCATTGGCTGCACTGATATCATGCAGCCTCATTTTTGTAGTTCGGTGTGTATTTGCGTTGTACTCAGCAACCAGTTTCTTTACCATACCAATCCACTGATAAATTCTATTCACGTTGAATTCCTTCCACATCATGTTCTTCAGAGTTCGGTTAAATCATTCCACTATTGATGCTTTGGCGAAACTATACCTAAAGTAGTGATTAATTGCGTGCTTCATCATCCTTTCCGTCATCAATCTGCAGGTTTTAGGTTTTCGGTCTTCGCTAAATATAGAGTGCATGGCGTCTCTTACTTCTGCAGCAGTTTTCTTTTAAATGGAATTGGCCATGCGTATTTGGAGAAGGTGTCAATGGCTGTCAGTAGGTAGCGGTAACCCTTGAATTTGTCTCTGGCACTTAAGCCTAAAGACCAATAAAGGAGGATATAGCCTGATCTTCAGAAATATAGCAGCATAGGCAATATATCGGCATACAGCCTGCCCTATAGCTGACTTGACGAGCGGCATTCGTAGCCTAGTCTAGATTACGATTTGATTACCTTATTATCCTTGTCCAATTGAAGTAGCAACACTACACTGTGGAACAGGAACAAAGCTACATCAAAGCTTGGCGAGAGGAGATCCGGGCATTAATCCATGGGACGCAGCCTGCAAGGAATACGACATAGCATACTCGCAGCGTACAGACACATGTGATCGACATATAGCTGAAAAAGCCTGCAGCACGGAAAATCTACGGACGCAAATTTCAGTGAACTTGCCAACACCTGGCTTATAGCAAATGCTATTAAAGCTAAAATTAAGTTGGGGATGGGCCTTAAGGTTAAAAATACCCGTCAACCCACATTCCGAGAAGCAGTACAAAATGCTCGAAAGGTTTTAAAAGTCAAGAGACTTGATGGAAGCTACAAATTAGTGCAGCTAAAGATGTCGTACAAAAATGGAAATCAATTAGAACTCCACAAGTGATCCCTATACAAAACGTTGGTGGAACACTTCCGTTCCTCATCCCGCTCTTTGCTGGACCTTCAGTATTGGGGCACTATCGTGAGGTGCAGCACGAATAACTAAAGCGTAAATGATGTTAGAGCACAAAGGCAAAGTTGGAAAGAGAAAACTTCATAACCAAGCAGTAGCAACTATAGCGGTTTGTAAAGAAGGAAACGGGATGTTCCTGAAGCCATACAGAAAAGGACTTGACCTCTATCTGTAACCTCAATCAAAGGACTACTAAAGTCGCTGCCCAAAAGACCACTAAACGAGTTGGATCTTCACAATTATATCACAAACTTTCCACACTGCAGAGGAGTGTTTACGCGCGATAGCCTATCTAAACAACCTCGGAAGCAAGAAAGCGGCATTGTTTACTGACAGCTCAACTGGAGCTGGTACACACTGGGAGCGTAGTACAAGAAACGCGATACTATCGAATATTTTGATAGTCTTGGCAATCTCCAATAACCAAGTGAACTCATAAATCACGTGGGCAATAATATAGCGTACAACTACAGTTCTTATCAGAACTATAATGCAATAATTTGCGTCCACTTATGTCTAGACTTTGTTTATAATTGCTATTGCTATTGACGCAGCCGATTATGTTTGTGGATTAATTGATTTTCAAAAATAACAACTCTAGTACCCAATATTTATGTGAGCATTAATCTAGTTCACGTAGGGAACCAGGTTGTTGAGATACCTGTTGGATTAATGATATCGCAGAATATATACAAGGATATTTGGATAAAAAAGGGAAAAAGATAATTGCGACGATAAAGGTCAGCAAAAATACGTTGAAAAGTCAAGTCAAGGCAACTTAAGAAATGCATTTTTAAGAAAAGAGATCCATAGCTCCTCTGCTGGTGTACAGTAGAAGAAACTTATCTGCTAATACAGTGCATACATCAGAGTTTCCAGTCATCATAATTAATGAAAACACTGTACGCATCGAATGTAATATTATATCAGGATGGTTTATGAACAACACACATGAACACACTCTCCACGAGTTCTCCTCGTACGTGGAGCCAGGTATAAAATAGTGGAGGTTCCCAAAAATGTAATCTATTTACCTGTGAACACCAGACGTGTAAGTTCTCTAACATTGAAGCTCTTCAGAGGTAAGACTATAATCATCAGGCTACATTTGAAACCACAGCATGCTGATATCCAATTATAATAAAAATAAGTGCATGCCAGTCAAAGTCTTAGTCAGCGCACAACCATGAAGCGATCAAGACCTACATTAATACCTGCAAATACAGCATATTTACAGTCGATAGGCTTAATACTGAAACAATGAATGCCGGAATACTTGATATAACACAAGACGCTCACTTTGATAACAATATTACTAAATTCGAACATCACTCCTATTCACCGTTTCTAATATCGTTTAAAACAGTGATGAAATCCGTATCTCTGGGCAACATCAGGACTTGAATCTTCTACCCAACAGGAGTTTTCTTTACACTTAGGGGTCGCTAACAAAGCTAAACGGAATCGTTTCAGCAACCGCAAAATTAGCTAACAACGCTCTACCCTTTCTTTTTGAGGAAATACGCTATGAATTGAACGGAGAGGAAATCGATCATAAAAAAAATGTTGGGATTGGGACAACATTAAGAAGCTACGTAACACTAAATGCAAATGCAAGCAGGATACTACTCAATGGCAGTTGGTCCCCGGATTCATCCGTTATACCAGCCAATGTACTCTTCAACTATTGTGAACCTCTGAAATATTTATTGGGATTCGCTGAAGAAAATTCTTATAAATTCCAACCACGAACTCTCATATTGATCCGTAGCAGGACAGATGCTAATGCCATAATATCACCCACAGATGAGGTAAAAATTTTAAATAATCAAACTTCAATGGAGCATTCCGCATGTTACAGTGTCCGATGATGAAAAGCTGCAACTATTTAAAATTATCAAGAGAGGTCGCCTAATACAAATACCATTCCGCAGCTGGGACATATACGAGTATCCAGTACTGTCAGCATCGACTCATCAAACCTGGTCAGTTAAAACTTTCACTAAACTCGAAAAACCACGATTTATCATCGTAGCATTACAAACGCATCGAAATAATGATAAAACCAAGAATACCAGCAAGTTCGATCACTGCAACCTCATCGCCGTCACAGTTCATTTGAAATGAGAATCGTATGATGATTTGAACCTGTAATTTTACCAGAATAGATACGCATTGCTATGTGATATGTAAATAAAGTTTACGCAATCATACTATGGCCATCAGTATCAACCGTTCCTGTCATTGGAGAAGTTCAAAACCGATGCTCCGAACGCTGTCATTAATTGTTCACATATAAATATGACAATAAAAACTGGACCTGTCGAAATAAGACTTGAATTCAAGACATCTGAAAATACCCAGGCTAATACAACAGCATATTGCCTGCTTCTACACGATAGAATAGCGGAAGACAGTTCATTGACAAGTGAATTGAGAATATTAAATTAAAAAGATCGTAGACGTACGAGTATTCAAAACAAACCTCAACGAATTCATCACTAAAGAACTGGCAATTTTAACTGATGAGAACCGGATGTAGCACTTTATATTTCAACGTCCGTTCAGATACATACATAAATAAAACGGCTTCAGCGAAATTTTCGTGAATTTCACTAGGATGATATTTATATACCGTATCACAATAGTTGAACCACTGCTGCGAAACAAGACCATATATGTAAAAGGAGCTGACAAAGAACAATGGATGCAGAAGATACTTTGAGAGGATGAAGTCATTATCAACATTGAGGATGAAGTCATTATCAACATTGAGGATGAACACAATTGCAGAAATCTAAGGGAGGCTAACACAAATGATAAACCATCTTGCCTAGTTCATATCGACCAATATGCTATAAGATATATTTCTGTAATAAGAAATTTTATTGAAAATAAAACACACTTTTGTAAAAAGAAAGTATATTGAAAATAAAAAACAATTTTTCAAAAATGTAAGACTTTTCAATACACACAACCCTACATCGAACAATTTCTGATAAGGGTTTAATTTTCATTACTTCATATTTCTTACCATCGCAAGCAACCGTGATCTATTTTTAGATATCGAATATCATGTTTATAAAACCTTTTTTATCCACAACTTACGTTATAGTTGTTGTATAAAGTGCTCTTATTGTACGTTTGTTGAAAAGCCAAAGGTTCTTGTATCTTAACTTGAATGAAGAGTTCTGCGCCATACTTGTACAACCACACCAGGAGTTTACTGAAAAGGAAGTTGATTAACGCGAATAATTTGTACTAATGAATAACACCGCCGAAGGTTTGTGAAAAACTGATTTAGATTGACTTCGAAATTCTGGCTTTTATACAATATACAATAAAATACAATAATATATAAGAAAACCCAAATAACAAAAAGGATATTCAGCAAAGAAAGAAACAAATTTTACCAATTACATAAATTCTCACGAGCCAGTGCCGAAAAAAACTAAAGTGGCATAAAGCTTTCTGATTTTGTTATCAGGAACTCTTCTGTGACTCGTGAGAATTTATGGATTAAATGAGTGCAGCATTTGCATGAATTTTATTCAATAGGTTGAATATGTGTGGATAAACACTCTACCCCGCATTGAATGCCTAGTTCACTTAAGCCTCAAAATTGATGCTAAAATCCGGGTCTTCGTTGTTCGAAGTGCTGACACAAGATCTTGGTGCAGGTTTAGGTTTCTTCTTGAAAAAAGGCTGACAAATCGTTGCACGGAATCTGTAGCCAATGTCGAGAAGGACGGCTGCGGCTAGTAGTAGTCCAATATATGATACTGCAAATTAATGGACATGATTTCCGTGAACATGATTTCTTATTGGCTGAAGCTGTCCCTTGAGGTCATCTAGGTCTTCCCAGGTCGGATGATAACGGTAGGTCTCATTAGAAGAGAAGGGTATTTGGATTGGCATTACAATTTAGTCAAGTTGCCTGAGGTGAGTAAGACATCCTTGAAGTTGTTGGGTAGATGTTGTACCATTGGATATTTACTAGTTCCTGCTTGATGACACAGTCACCTTGGATTTTTAGGATACCTGCCGCATTGAATACTATGGTTGTCACGTTGCTCCCGCACACAACATTCCGTTTCCGTTTGATGACATAAATCCTTTCATTAGGATGCTAAAGATGTATCCAATGTGAGCCATCTCCTATTTTTATTACTCGACATGTTTGTGATTGTGGAAGTTGGTTAATCAAATTAATGTCACACGCGCTTATAGTTGATTCCTTCCGATGAATTGGATGTTTTTGTCGGAAAAGATATTTGTCTTCTGCTACGGATGTACAAGAATTCAGAACTTTCTCTGTAAGCGGATAATATTAGTCACGATGCAGGCTTATTAATAAGAATTGTGAGGATGGTGTAATTGTCAGGAAAGTGTTGTTGACCAGTACTGGTACTGAAATGACCTTAAAGAGCTAAAAATTGGTAAATTAATTTTGAAGATTACATGCCTTGTGGATATTTTTCCTTCAATGGTCATTAGATTTTACAACGTTAGTATATCATCATATGTTGCTTAATCGTAGACAGCTCTCTTCCAAGTTGCAGGGGCCCTATGAGTTGTGGGTTGATTTTCCCACGATGAGTGTCGATAAGCGCAAAGTTGCTTGTATCGTTAAGACTGTGAAGATTTCAGACATCCTTTTGTTGATGAAGCTGTTCCTTTAAACCGTTGATTTGCTTGGTTAGCTCATTGATGTGGAATTCAAGGTTTTTGAATTGCTTGTCTATGATTTGCTGGTTTTTCTTTATTACATTTACTGTCACATCTATGAGAGAAGTTTGGTCTTTAATCAAGCTTGTGATGTTATTCTCATTTTATTGTACGGTGTCAATGGTTTCAGACTTATTTTCTGCATGGTTGGAGTCTAAAACTCCGAATAACCCATTTGCAATATTGCCTACGAAATTCAATGTTTCTCTCTTTACGCTGGCTGAGTTTTTCGGAAGAAACAGTTCATTATTTCTGGACAATTCATCACTTAGGTGTTGAAAGTGACCAACAGTTCTTGCGCAGATGTCCCATTCCTTCATTAGAGGACAGAAGTAATTTAAAGTATTGGTGGAGTTTGAAAATACTTCATATTTCATCCAGTAAGACTGCATATCATAATAAGCAATGATATTCCATTTGCTTGAGGTTCCCAAATTCTCAAAATATATGCGAGGCTGGGATTGAAACGGCCTTAGCTCTAGCGGAGAAACATGGGTTGCTGGTAGCATCTAACCAGTCAACAATAATGTAACTATTGTGCTGCCTAGTAACCGCCGAGCCTTTTTCTTTGGATTCATATTATCCTCGTTTGAGTTGTTTCCGTCTTTATCGATGGGACTTGAGTTATCATTGACATTAGTCTGCGTTTTTGAGGAAATGTTTTGTCCATCATTGCTGTTACACTTGATCGGTTTTAGTAAGTGCGGTTCGCCGTCGACCGGCGTCGTTGAAGATTGCTCTTCTTCGACAGGAAGAGGTGCTAGCTTATGTATTGCTCGTCAGAGAATACCACTTGACATTCAAACATCTACTACTCGCAACAGACCATCATTGCCCCCGATGACATTAATTACGTCTCCGTGGCCACTTCAAGGTGGGCCTTATTTAATTATGACCATGTGGCCTGGTTGGATTTTCTGACACCTCTGTTTCCAATTATATCGGTGTTGAAGCTGGCTTAAGTACTCCTTGACCAGCGGCACCACAATTCATTTTTGATGTACAAGAGGAGCTTCAAGCGAGTGATGAGGTTTGTATGCTGGGGTTGCGCGCTAGGATCGATGGAACTTGTCAAAGGCTCCCCAATGAGAAAATGCCCAGGTCTCAATGCCATTAAGTCATTGCGGTCTGAGGACATTGGGGTTATTTGCCTGGAGTTTAGTATCGCTTCTATTTCCACTACGGTCGTCTCAAGTTCTTTGTAAGTCAGTGCGGTTGAAGCAATTGTTCTTTGCATCATGAACTTTACCGACTTAACTGCCGCCTCGCAGAGTCCGAAAAGTGCGTTGCGCGCGGAGGTATAAAGTGAAATTCACTTTCTTTGGAATTGCAAGTTGCTGCTATGGTATCTCTCTTCGTGTTATCTGTCATCATGTCCTTAATTTCTTGTAGTTGGTTTGTGGCTCCTACGAAGTTTGTGGCATTGTCACAGTAAAGGTACTTGGGAGTACCTCGGCGTCCTATGAAGTGCTTGAGAGTTCCCAAAAAGCCCGCTGAAGATAAGTCACTCATTTCTTCCAGATGCGTGGCCTGGGTAGAAAAGCAACAGAAAAGTGCTATAAACGACTTTTTTGGTCTTTTTCCTCTGATTTTGAAGTGCGTGTATATAGGGCCACAGAAATCAGCTCACACATTAACGAATGGTCGCTCTGGGTGCACCCTATCTTCGGGCATTAGCAGAGATAAAAACTTATGCTTTTCTTTGGCGCATTGTACGAATCGGTGCACTACCGATCTGACAAGAGTTTTCCCTTTGATTGGCCAATACTTCTACCTAAGAGTGGCTTACAATGCTTGCGACCCAACGTGACATCTCTCTATTTACGTGTCATGTGTCAACAGCTCAGTGATTTGATGAGAATAGGGTAGAAGCTGAGGGTGCTTAGCGTCGTAAGATAAGCTAGATGCCTCTAATGGTATACCTACTTTGATGATTCTCCTAACTAAAGCTAGACAGTGTGCTGATCTTTCCCACTTCTCCTTCGCTTCGTAGAGCTCCGGCAGGCTGATATGGGGTTTACTCATAGTTCGACAGGACTGGCGTCTGATCCTTGAAATGAAGCGGAAAACATATGCCATAATTCTTTTGAGTCGAGCGAAGGAATTTCGATGATCCACTGAGTATACAAATGTATATCAGTACTTACTTTCGGCAGTCATTTGATGTATGGGACTGGCCATGCTGCTTACTTCCGTGAAGGAAAATAAGTCCGTAAAACCAAAAATTGCAAGAGCTTAGCTGTTCTGGTGCGATTCCCCTTTATAAGACCTCAGCTAGCTTAGCTGTTCTGGTGCGATTCCCCTTTATAAGACCTCAGCTGGATTATCCATGGTCCCAACATGCCGCCATTGCTGGGGCGCAGACAGTTGTTGTATTGTGGACACTCGACACTCAAAGAAGGTGTGAAACGACGAGCATGGCGAGTTGTAATCCGTTCTGAAACTCGACTGCCATTTTGGCTGCACAGAGTTTTAGCCTCGGAAATTTAGTTTATTTTATTGCAGCCACATTTGATTGTGCACATAGTAATCGCACTATTACAACATAATCCTTATCACCAGCCCTTAGGTATCCTGCAGTGCCATACACCTTTTCCGATTCGTCTGCAAAAATATGAGTTTGAATACCCTTTGGCACTCTGTGAACTAGCACGTGCCTTGGAATTTTTATGCTGCTTAATGTTTTCAACCTTTCTCGGTATTCAATCCATGACGAGTGCAGTTACTGTGGTATAGCTGCGTACCAGTCTAGCTTGGGAGTGTAGAAATATTTTTGCTATTACTATAACTGGACCCATTATGTCTGGAGGGTCAAAGAGATGTGCGATTTCTGAGAGTGCTGACCTTGTGCATATTATTCCACGATGATCTGATTTAAAACTGATCGGGTTTAGGTAACCAAGTTAAACCAATGGTCTTGAAGTCTTCCTCAGATTTATTGGTGAAATCTAATTGTAACTCGCGATCTTCTTCCGGTATATTCTCCAGTAGTTTTGGGTGATTTTGATTTGAATTCAGCTGACTAAAGATGAACCTCAATTGCTTCTGCATGGCTATGGTACTTATTAGACTGTCTGAGCCGGTAAGCACGTCATCAACATAAAAATCGTGAAAAATTGCCTTGGCGGCAAGAGGACATTCTATAGCTGCTTCTTCTGACAACTTTTGAAGGCATTTTGTTGCAAGATAAGGAGCACATGTTGGGTCGTAGGTACGATTGACAGTTTGAAGCATTTGAGCCTTTCATTTGCATTTTTTCTCCCCATATTAGTTGAAATTTCTGGTCAATCTCCTCAACTTGTATCTGCCGATACATTTTTCCTATATCGGCAGTGAAGACGAATCTTGGTATCCGGAATCTCAAGAGATTTGAAAATACATCATCTTGAATAGTGAGCCCCATGTATAGAATATTATTCAGAGAGACGTTGGACGACGTCTTCGCAGATACGTCAAACACAGCCCTGAGTTTTGTGGTAGTGCTGTCAGGTTTGGTCACACAATGGTGAGGTAGGATGCAGTATGGACGTTCGACCTTATTCAGATTAAATCCCTTCATATGACCGAGGTTTATGTATTCCCGCATAAATTGAAAATACTGATCCTTAAGCTATGTACTTTTTGCGAGTCGTCGCTCTAGGGCTATGAAGCTTTGATTCTTCTTGTTCTTTGGAATCTTTTTGAAATGGCAATCGTTCAATGATGCAACCGTTGGAGTTTCTTCTTGATGTTTGGTTAAAATGGCTTTCACAGCGTGTTTCTACAGGTGTGAAGTTATTGGTGTTAGTTGTTGTCTCTTCCAATCTCCAGAAATTTTTTAATTATTGCTCCAACTCTTGTTCCGCGAAGATCGCGCATGTTGCCTTAGTTTGAGTTTCGTTTGTGATCTTGCCACCTGCTGTCCACTCAAAGGCGGTATTCTGAAGTGTTGGTAATGTCTCACCTAATTTGATTTGCCCAATGTATATATAGTATCAAGTAGTGTAGCTCTGCGCCGATCAAGGGATCTATTGACTTTGGTGTACTGAGGTCGATCATCTGTGTCGGCTGAGGAGACGTTTGCCTCCAATCATGTGTTAAATCCATTGATTCTTGATTGCAATACTAGACTTACTCAGTGCTGAGCTTGTTGTTTTCTTTGCCCGATTCCTTCTGTGCACATTGATTCGGGAATTTCAATTAGTCTCAATTTATTGCCCATTATTTCAGTGATGAGGTTTATTTGCGATCCTGAATCGAAGACCGCTCTACACTCAATAGGTGGTTCGTTTACACCACTCACCTTGATCAAGACTGTGCTTAAGAGTATATATCCCCTTGTTGTTGCTGCCGTTTTTGTTGTTAGTGATATTGACGTAATTATTTCTGGTGGACTTGTTCTAGATTTTTCGCAGATCAGTTGGTAGATGCTAATTGTCGGATTGATGTCAGCACTTTACCTGAATTTTCGTTGACTTTCTCTGTTCTTTGAGTTATGTCTGGAGGATGCAACAGTATATCGTGCTTACGAGAGCAATGGCATGCATAACGGACTGCTGTTTACTGATAAGAACACGAGGTTGGTTTGTTTTCACAGTCGAAACAGGAGTTCCTTTATTACATCCCACTACCCTGGCAGCTAGCTCTTCTTGTCTGGGCTCCGTCAACATATTGACATCTGTTGTTCTTTCTTTTCTCTTAAGCTGCATCTGAGCCGTATCTTGTTCCTTGATACTGGTTACATTGAATAATTTTTCTTCGATGCTATGAGTCTCTTTACGTAATGGCAACTTAGACATAATCTGTGCTCTAAGTTTCTCATAGCCCGTCTCTATACCGTCATAGTAGCTCTTTGTGAAGTAGCTATATTCCAATCGTTGTACGTGTAGAGTTCGAATTTGACTATCTGTTTCTTCAAAATCGGCCCATAGATTATCAATAAATTCTAGCCTCTGTTGAAGGTATGCTGCAGTCTTGCGGTCATCTACATCTTTCGAATAATTGATCGCGAGTCGCTAGATTTCATCACATGTATCCGTCTGGCATTGAGTAAGCTGGTCTATGCTCATGTTGATACAGCACTGGGGGTATGCGTTGGACACGTGAACGAGAGGTGCGACGTGAATCAATGAACCCGTCGGGGTCACCAAAATGTATAAAGTGCTCTTACTGTACTTTTGTTGAAAAGCGAAAGGTTCTTGTACCATGACTTGAATGATGAGGTGTGCGTGGTACTTGAACCACCCCACCACGAGTTTACTGAAAAGGAAGGTGGTTGACGCGAAAAATGTGTACTAATGAAAAACAGCGCCGAAGGTTTGTGAAAATGTGAACTATATTGACTTTGACAGCCTGCCTTTTATAAAAAATACAATAATACATAAGAAAACACAAATGACAAAAAGCTTATTCAGCAAAGAAGGAAACAAATTTTACTATTTACATAAATACTTACGAGCCAGTGCCGAGAAAAATAACTGTCAGTTTACTTCTGGCCTGAAGCTTTCTGATTTTATTATCAGCAAATTCTTCTGTGACTCGTGAGAATTTATGGATTACATGAGCGCAGTTTTTGCATGAATTTTATAGAATAGGTTGAATATGTTTGGATAAAAGGTTGTTGTTTTTTTTTGGCAAACGAAATTTTCAACTATACTTCCTCTACTCATCTAAGACAACATATCCAACAGATTAATATCAGTTGTTGTTGTTGTTTTCTTTAGCTTGAGAATTTGGGAACCTTTCATTTACACATAAAAACATAAATCGCTCAATTTGTTTACATTGTTCGACTGCGAAGTCACTTACATTATTCGGCTGTTCGAATTTGTTTACATTATTGGAGTGTGCGAATTTTTTCTATGTAAAGAATCAAATTGGAAGCATTACACCTGAAGGGCAATAACCGGCCAAATGCGAGTCGGACTCGCGCACGAAGAGTTCCGTACCATCGTAAAAAATTTAAAACTATGTATTTGTTATTTATTTTTTCAAATGAGAGTAGGCGTCATTTGAAAAAACAAAAATGCCTATAAATGATAATAATAATGAATGAGAGTAAAGCGAGGAAAAAACGCCGAAAAATCACGTTTCTTGTATGGGGTCCCCCTTTAATTTTTTTTTATTTTTATTATTGGTTGTTATAGCGGCAATAGAAATACACACTCTGAGAAAATTTCAACTGTCTATCTGTTACGGGTAAAGAGATACATCCCGGTGACAGAAAGATAATAATAAGAATGAAAAATGCCGAAAAATTCACGTTTCTTGTATTGGGGTCCCCTTTAATTTTTAATTTTATTTTTATTATTTGTTGTTATATTCCCAATAGAAAAACACAGTCTGTGGAAATTTCAACTGTCTACCTATTACGGTTCATAACATACAACCTGGTGACGGACGGACAGCGAAACCTCAGTAATAGGGTTCCCGTTGTTACCCTTTGGGTAAGGAACTGTAAAAATGAGGCATTTACTAATTTCCATTACTTATCAAAGTCTTTTACCTACATTAGTTGTTGTTGTTGCGAGTTTTATGGCATGGGGCAATACTAAATATCGCCTGGTAGAAATTTTTTAGTATGACGTAGTGTGTGGGTGCATAGGCTTCAGTAAACTATTTACCTGGTAGAAAGTCTCACAATAAATAATTCTGGGTCATGCAGCAAGATGTAGCAACTGTAAAGGACTGTATCTCTTGAAGGGCTGATGATCCAGCGGAAAGGGGGCGCTATATTTATGGGCTACATGGTTAGGTGAATAACTTAAGCTATATTGAAGAATCACTTTTTTTTGTATATGTGTGTGTGTATGAGCTTTTAGTTTAATCTGCAACTTAAACTATTATGGATATATTACTGTTTTCAAACTAACTATTAAAAAGGTAAGAGAATATTATATTCATACAAACAATTTATTATATATTTAATTTACAAGGTTTATCTCTAATCACTTTGCTTGGCGTCTCAGTGTCAAAGATGATAACATCGACGTGAAATTTTTGAGATGTTGGAACAGAAACTTAGCTGTGGTGAAACTGGAACATTAGAGTGCAGATAACTAATACCCTTGTGTATAGAACTAGATAGTGATTTCGAAAATGCTTCCTTGTTATTATGTCAGATGGCTCCACTTGTACCATTTTTTACAGTTTTGCTCACGCTTCACTAAAAGCAAAGCTCTGTAATTGATGTATTGACAACGGGTTCAAGGGATAAGCAGTAAGAGCATAGCCAAATTAAAACATGCAAAGGCTGGGAAGTAGACATCGCCTCGATAGGGAAAGCCGCAATTTTTTCTAAGAAATTTACTGGAAAATTTTTCCTTATAGTCATACCTAGATAGGAAACGCTGAACAAAGAAATGGAACGCTTTTTCTATAAATTTCGACATGAGATTGCTCGCATACAAAGCGCACGCTGATCCTGTTGCTTATATGCCTAAGCAGACTGCGGTTCACTCAGCATGAGCAGTGGATGAGATGTCTTCTGCCTGAGGTTGCAAAAGAGGCAAGCGGTTAAGGCTGAGTGAAAATTCTCTGTAGTAGTGTACTAGTGTACGTGAGGATGGGTGCCGGTTTTGAATAGATAACTCAGGGTATTAGTTCAACAATATAAAATTTTATTTATAAATGTGCTATTTCAGTTGTTCTTACATCTAATACCACAATTCAGGTCAGACTCAATACTATTTAAAATTCAATAAAAAGAAACCAATTCATAAAATGGCAGTATAGCAGCGGTTCCGTGCTCCGTTTGCCTTTTCCTTACTCCTGTAATGAAGAAGAAGAGTATGCGTTAGTAAATTGGCACGAGAAGGATGATTTGTGAGAAAAGATTTAGTCGACTCTCAAGTATTAGTATATTCCGCTCGAACTGCTACGTGAGGGCAGTTGAGTTGTTCTTGCTCGAACTGCTACGTGAGAGCAGTTAAGCGGTTCACATGAAGTTTGTAGTTTCACGGATTTAGCAGCTTGTGTTGCTGCTGTGGATGATTCAGAGAAGATTCCGACCAATTTGCTCTGCTTTGAGCGTGCAGCTTGGTGTGCTGTTACGTGAGGGTATGGAGGCAGCACTGATGACGCTTGTCTTGACATTACCTCTTAGATTCAACAAATCGGAATGCTCCTGCGTATGAGATTGCAGTAATGGCACGTGTAACTTTTCATCGTGTGCGCTTTGATGAGTGCAGCAAATTGACTTCTGCTTCCTGTGGGATTGGATTTTCTTCCAGTATGGTCAGAATCAACGTCTGAGTCGCAGATTTAAAATCTGGAAATAAATCTTGACTAACCTTCGTACAAAGTTGTCTAGATTTTTGGATGAACTCTTGTGTAAGATTGCTTGAGTTAACCTGAATTTATGCAATCCTTAGGATTAACTCCTAACTGACGTACTTTGAGTCAACCTCAAGTTATGTATTTTGTTTAGGATGAACTCCTATAGATAATAACATGAGTCAACCTCAATTTTAATGTTCCAGAATCAACTTCTGTGTAAGGATTGAGTTAACCTCAAAGATTTGAGTAAGCAGAATTAACTTCTGTTCTAGGATTGAGTCAACCTCAAATATTTAGGACGGTCAGAATTAAATTCTGATTGTAGGATTGAGTCAACCTAAAGTTATGTACTTAGTATTAACTTCTATGTTGGATTTCAGAATTAACTTCTGTTTTGGATTAGGATTTTGCTCAGAACAGACTCCAAGGCTTAGGATTTGATCAGATAAACTCTGATTTGGAAATGGGTGATTTTACTATCGTTCGCCGCCATTTATAGCTACTGAGGTTGGTCATGTGATGTACTCCTGATTGCCCTGCCATAACAATGTTTATACCAATTGCTGCGAGGGGATCGTCTGTTTAACGTAATGTCAAAATAATGAAAAGATGAAATGTAAATATATACATGGAGGTACGTGTATTTTCGGTGAGTTTAGTTTAATATATTCTTTCTTGTTAATTACTTTAGTAATATTTTGTTATTTTTGGTTTGTGGATATCATTGAGGGATCTTGGGGATATAATGGGACCTTGAGGAGCACTTGTTAATAGTTAATTTGGTATGTATTGAGAATCTTTTCATTTGAGATTTGATTCTTTGTGAATTTTTTCTTGTTTATTTCTAGGAAATCAATAGTTGGATACATCGAAGGAAATTTGGTTCGGTGGTAAGCCGAACATCCTATTCCCCGCAAAAATAAATGAGGATTTTTGGATAGATGTTAGTGATGGAGCGACAATCTTTTCGCTGAATTTTTTATGTTGACTGTATGAGTATAAATAAACTAATGTTGTGATCAAGTTACTTTGTATTGACTGGTGAAGTGTAATTTGTCTTTCTTCTTTCTCATTTTGATGTAGGAACCGTTTGAGAGCTGGTGCCGGTAATATGCCTTAGCGTTGATAATTTCATCCCATGGTATGGGGATATTGTTCAAGAGCAATTTTATATCATGGCTGGCCTTTATAGTTGGTTTAATTGCTTGTGGTATACCAACTGACATCCCTTTTCGTATGGCTTCGCCAATTGTTTCAGGATATGTTTTCGTTCTGGTAATAGGCGCCTTGCTGATGGTCGATGCATGCTTGGTTTTCACTACTGCCAATGTTTTGTGCAGATTTCCAGGAAGATTCGGCTTTACGATCTTTGGTGTCAGCTTAGGATGATCTGATGTTTTTGCGGAATGATTTGCCGACTGGATTGTGGAATTACTATGGATATTTGTTCTGATATGACATTCGAATCAGCCTTTGTGTTCTGAAAAGAACGAACTTCTGTGTTGGCAAAATTCTGGTCAGCGGTTGGCGTGCTGCTTATTTTAGCTGGTGTAATTTTATGCAAGTTGTCAGGCAGACTTGACACTTCTTTAATACCCTCTTGTCTAGGATAACTTGCATTTTTGTTGGGTCAATTTGTCATCTTGGTATGATGAGTTGCCATCTTAGGTTTGTTGCTGGATGTTTGAATGAGATATGTGTGGTGAAGAAGATATGCTCATCAACGTTAGAATGTGGATTACACTGCTTCTACGTCTGGTGTAGTCCTGGGTACACGAATCGTCTACTTTAGACACAGCGGCATATGCATCCAATTTGTACTACTGGTGCGTCTGGTTGCTCTCACGTCTAGCTGAGGTATTGCCGTGTAGACGTTTAGGTTGCGTCGAGAGGACTTCTCAGGATCGTCACACAGGGATACGATCTCATGAACCTGTATGAAACTCCTTGCAAGAAAAGTGGAACTTCCTTCGGGAATACTACACAAGAAAACAATTAGTAACGTTATAGTTCATTCTTTAATTAATTAATAGCAAGAACACATCTCTTAAAAGAAATATGGTTATTCTAAATATCCATTAACTCGTAATAAAACGGAGAGAACAAAATTAAGATAACTTTGTTTTCCTTTTTTTTTAAATTAAAATTCTGAAGAGATGCTTTTAGAAGAAAAGCTGAAAAACAAATCAGATTTAAATCTTCTTTTGTTTTTCTTTTTAATTTCCTACTAACTTAAGCTGTTTCGAAAAAGCTCTGAGTATTTTCGAAACTTAGTTTTAAAACCTTCCAAATCAAAACTGAGGTGCCGAGCGCATCCCACTTTACCGGCTAGGCCAGCCGCGACAACAGCAGCAATCGCCACAATTCCTGTCTGTAGATTTTCTGGTTTCCTTGCTGAGGTGACGAGTAGAGGTTGCGTAGAAACCGTAATTCCTGGACTGTATTTCCTGGGTGCTTTCGAAAATAGGAATTCATCGTTGGCATTGGGCTAATTTTGAATTTTTTTATGCTAGGTGCAACTGGTCATGCCTCGAAAGGCCTGAATAAGTTTTTAACCGGCAGGCCCTCGTGTGGAAGCGGTCGAATGATGGCTGATGGGAGCCTTCATGGTCTCTTTGGTGTAGGAGGCAGAGGGCTGATCGGGTTGACCTTCTTTATATGCGCCGATAACTCTGGAGGTGTTGGCGGTAGATCTACGTCAGTGGAATCCAGTGACTCTGAATGGAATATTTCCAGAAGTTCTTCGATTTCACAAAAAATAAAATAAAGTAAAACCAAAAAATAAGATAAAAACTTGTCGCACTGTGATCAACACTTGTCACTGGTTCAACTTGAAGTGATTTTTGACGGTTGGCGACTTCAAATTTATTTGAAAATAGCGGGATTTTTGAATTAAATGTTTTGGTGCCAAGAGTGGGGATATTTTTGGTTTTATATTTTTTCTCTTTTGGGGAGAGAATATTTGAATTTGAATGAGAAGCAGTGTTTAGATTTTTTATGCAAATTGAGTATGAAAAACTGCTTAATGTCAACTCATTAAACGAAAATATTTTTAATAATTCAGAAAACAAAATTGCATTAGTTGGGTTGCTTCGAAGTTTTATGTCGATAATCTTAAACATACTCCCGCCATTAAGATATTATCTTAATTTATTGGTAGCTTGACAAGTTTTGCGGCAGGTCGTTTGACTTCTCCTTTTGACGTTCTCAACGTCACTACGCTAACTAGATTGTCTCGCCCGGGATGTTCTTCTATTACACGTCCCAGTACCCACGCCGACGGTGGCAGGTTGCTCTCCTTTATTAGAATTAACTGTGTGCAAGTTTGCTTCAAATCGTATCCATTTTGGCCGACTTTGTAGATTGGTCAAATAGTCCACATGCCATCGTTTCCAAAAATCGTGCGGCATCGTTTGTACGAAACGCAATCTCGTTAGGGTTGATATCCTTGCGTTGTCCATGGCTGGTTCGGGCAGCGCTGTAATAGGGCGTCCAATTAGGAAGTGCGCTGGAGTAATTGCATCTAAACTGCTAGTATCATCCGTTGTTGGCATAAGCGTCCTCGAATTGAGGATCCCTTCGATTCCCGTGACAAGTGTGGTGAGTTCTTCGAACGTAAGGCGTGTTTCACCGATGGTCCGCTTCAGTAGGGTCTTCACTGATTTCACTCCCGCTTCCCAAATGCCTCCGAAGTGGGAACCCAAGGGAGGATTGAACTGCCAAGTGACGTGGCTATCTGAGAGAATATCTGCCACCAACACATTGTAATACTCAGAATTTACTTGGTGATATAATTCGCAAAGCTTCCTATTAACGCGTACGAAATTTGTAGCATTATCGCTGTACATACTTAGTGGAATGCCTCTTCTTGCAATGAATCTCTTCAAGCATGCTATGAAAGCGTCGGCTAACAACTTCTACATGACAAGCCTTTGTACTAAAACAAACAAATAGTGCGATGTAACCCTTGATGGCTTTTGCTCCTCTTCCTCGATGTCGAAGCAGTGAAAATGGGCCGCATAATCCACTCCTACATTTTCGAAGGCATGTGTGAATGACACTCGATAGAAAGTTAGATTGCCCATCAACTGATTAGATGTTGTTTTTCTGTATCTAGTAGAAATTACGCATTTGGTGATGTAACGTTTTACTAAAAAGCGACAGGATATAATCCAGTACTTTTGCCTAAGGATGCTGAGGAGAAGTGACGTGCCAACGTGATAGTGTCTTTCATGGGTGTGTTTAATAAGCAGATTCGCAAACATATGATTCTTTGGCAGGACGATCGGATGCTTGATGTCGTATGAGCATACAGCATTTTCTAGCCGTCCACCGACTCGTATTATTTTGTCCGCATCAATGAAAGGTTTGAGCCTTCTTAGATGTCTTAAATTGGCAATTTGTTTTCCATCCTGTAGCGCTTAAATCTCCTCTGTGAAGGCATCAGCTTGCATCCACCATAAGTATACCTCAGTAGTACTGAGCCCCAACACAGAGACAGAGTTAGAGAAAAAGGAAGCTTGCAACAACATGTGTACTGCATCCATCCTCCTAGCAAGATGTCAATCTTGCTCGAGCGGTAGAAATTTGGATCTGCAAGCTTGTCTACCTCATCCTCAACAAAACTGATTCAGAAACCAAAAAAGCTTATGCCGAAGAGATTGCAGCCGATGACCTTCCCTCCTATCAAGACTTGAAAAATCTTCTATAAGCCATGATGGACCCTCCCACCACTGCTTTGAACTCACTAATGTTTGTGGTAGCGTACCCCTCGACGCTATGTTTGCCGGATTCTCCTTAGATGGGACGTGGTTCCAGAAATTCCTTGGTAGTATTGTGAGTTTTCCGCAGTACGAGTGCCAACATAGGTTTTCCACCTTCTGGGGTGTGATGACAACCACGAAAGAACCACCATAGGGTCTGTCCATGCAAAGCACCTAACATTCGGCTTTCTGAAGGCCACGAGGATATGTTTAAGGAGATTGGCTAGAAGCATCGCTGCACAGAGCTCTAGTCATGGTATCGAGATCTGTTTGATCGGTGCCACTCGTGTTTTGGATGCCACTAATGTGACGCAGACGTTCCCATTGTGAGTAGTGCTTCTGCAGTATACTACTGCAGCATATGTGGATTCGGAAACATCTGAAAATCCGTGTAACTCTAGATCTTCCTAATTTGTCTGCAACCACCGAGGGATGCGAGTCTTCTGAATGTGATGAATGCTTCTGCACAGTTCGTGCCACCTTTTTGCTAACTCTCCCGTTACTTTATCATCCCAGCCGTAATTGTTTAGCCACAGAGATTGAAGGATTATTTTGAATGCGATTGTGATAGGTGATAATAATCCACGTGGATCAAAGATGCGACTTGATTCTGAAAGTATTGCTCTTTTGGTTACCAGCAAATTGCCAGGGAGATTTACGCCAAAAATGAAGCAGTCTTCTACTGGGATCCATTTAATTCCAAGAACCTTCATTGCATCTGGATGTGCATCAAAGTTTACCGATGCAATGCTGCATTTATCTGAGGGGAGTGTGCTTAAAAATTCTTTGGCATTGGAGGCCCATTTTATCCAACGAACTCCTCGACGCTCCAGTAACGTTGGTAATTCTTCTTGGAGTTGAATGGCTTCATCTACCGATCCTGCCCCTGACATTAAATCGTCTACATAGAAGCTATTGATGATGGATTGTTCCGCGATTGGAAATGGTCCTTGAAACTCAACAAAAAGTTGCTTGAGAGCTCTCGTAGCTAGAAAAGTTGCGGACGAGATTCCATATCTGACGGTGTTTAACCATAGATGTTGAATTGGTTGATTGCTACTCTCTCTCCAGATAATTCGCTGCTAAATTCTATCTTGCTGAACGACTAATATCATTCGATACATCTTTTCGATGTCACTAGTGACTGCCACCTTATAAGTTCTGAACGATAATAATATGTCTAACAGATCCCTTTGAGTCCTTGGCCCAACGAGAAGCTTCTGGTTTAAGGATATACCAGATGATGTTTTGGCCGAACCGTCGAATACAACGCCAAGCTTCGTCGTTGTGCTTGATTGTTTGATTATTGCGTGATGAGGAAGATATACATGTTCTTCATTGGTATTTACCAAGTTGCTTGGAATAGGCTCGATATGCCTCAGTCGTTTGTATTCATTAATGAATTGACTATAATCTTTATAGAGATTTGGATCTTTTTCAAACCAATTTTCTAATGATTTAAATCTGCGGATTGTTGTCTCTAGGCTCGAGATGCCTCAGTCGTTTGTATTCATTAATGAATTGACTATAATCTTTATAGAGATTTGGATCTTTTTCAAACCTATTTTCTAATGATTTAAATCTGCGGATTGTTGTCTCTAAGCTCGAGATGCCTCAGTCGTTTGTATTCATTAATGAATTGACTATAATCTTTATAGAGATTTGGATCTTTTTCAAACCTATTTTCTAATGATTTAAATCTGCGGATTGTTGTCTCTAAGGAGTTTCCAAGAGGTGGGATGTCTTATTTAAAAGGAAGGCGATCTGTATAGCACCCAGCTCATCAATATAATGATTTTGCATGAAATGTGATTCACAGAATTGTTCCTCCGCTGTGTATGTTTCATTTACCTTGTCTACTACTCCCGCCACGATGTGTCCGAATATGGTATTTTGTAGTGCTGGATGATGCGGTTGTATGATGCGTTGCCCTTCCTGCAGAATTTGAATAAAGTGTTCCGCTCCTAGCAAGATGTCAATCTTGCTCGAGCGGTTGAAATTTGGATCTGCAAGTGGGAGTCCTTTAATATAATCCCAGTTCTGAACTTGAAAATCTGTTGCAGGTTGTACTGACGTTAGTTTATTTGTGTGTGTTCTGCCTTATCAAGCGTAAGTTTGAGAGCCAGCCTTCCTCTGTTGTAACCAGTTTTTACCGATCCGAGACCCTCAATTGCGATTTTGGACCTTTCACGTTTCAGTCTTAGACGCTGTACACAATCTTCTAACACGAAAGATGCCTGAGCTGCGGAATCTACCAAAAGACGACATAGTTGAGGTACTCCGTTTACATCTGTAACCTTAACTAGTGCAGTTGGAAGCTGTGGTAGTTGGGTGTGTTGTGAATTAATCGTTGTCAGGGCATTGATTTGCGGATTCCCAACTGACAGGAAGTGAATTTTTTGAATGAAGGTGAGCGGTCTTGCTTGATGAGTGATGTGCGGTAACTTTATCGGTCGAAGTCTGGTTGAGATGCAGTAATGAGTGATGTGCTTGTCTACAGTAGTGGCATGAAAATCGCGACTTACACTTCTGTGCATGATGTCCACCACTAAAGCAATTGAAACATAATGCATGTTTAGTCACCAATTGACGCCTAGCCATTATATCCATACCCCTGAACTTCGAGCAATGGAAAAGTGGATGCTCTTCAGAACATTCTGGACAACTGCTGGAGGTGTCGGAGTGAAGGGCCCGGATTGCTGGATTTCCAGGTTGTGTCCTTTTAATAGCTGGCTCAACAGTCTCTATGGCACCGCATCGCTTATTTAGAAAATTGATCAGGTCTTGTTTGGCCCAAGCTTGTTTGGTTTCTGAATCAGTTTTGTTGAGGATGAGGTAGATAAGCCACGGATCTCTATCCACTGC
Source organism: Dioctria linearis (assembly GCA_963930735.1). Classification (NCBI taxonomy): domain Eukaryota; kingdom Metazoa; phylum Arthropoda; class Insecta; order Diptera; family Asilidae; genus Dioctria; species Dioctria linearis. The sequence continues at coordinate 38,969,278 of OZ005744.1, forward strand.
CTCTTTTCCTAGAGTTGAAATTCCTCGGATTAACTCATCAGATGTGTCTGTGAGTTTTCGCAACATTGTTGATGACGGGTGCGACAAATTGCATTGATTGATGAATGTTTTTATGTAGGAGTTTAAAATATGACGTTTTTTGTCATAGCGGGCTTCAAGCTTAGACCATGCTTCTTTGTAGTTTGCATCAGTCACTGTGATGTGCTTAATCAATGCGGCCGCTTCAACGTTTAGAAACCCCTTTAAGTATTGCAGTTTATGAGAAGCCGACAGCCCTTCTCTTTGGTCGACGGATGAGAGAAACAAGTCCTTGAATGACGGCCAGTCCTTATAATCTCCAGTGAAAGACTGAATCTGTATTTTAAGCAACCGGATTTCCAAAATATTGTTGTTGAGAATTCGATTGATTACAATTGTCAAAGGAGGATCGTTGCTGATCAAAGTATATGCTCATGGTTTGATTCAGATCTACTTTCGTTGAACTAAGTGCGGGATTATCGCTTTTTTATTTCTTTTATTGTTTTTACAAGTACAGGCTTTATTGTGAGGTGCTTCTCTTCAAAATCCGGAAACTCAGAGGGTACTTCGAGGGTGACTAATTTGCCCTGCACGGCGAAAAATTCTGCCATTAGTTTTTCTAAGACTTCTAATCTTGCGTCAAATTCTTCGAGCGTCTTTCTTTCAGGCAGAGTTTTCTCGACAAATGTTTTCAGCTTTGTCATCGAATCCTTTATACGGCCTCTCTTGGCCTTCAGCTTAGCTTCGGACATTATTATTTAAATGATTTTAATATTTGGTTCAATGCAAATTGCCGGGTTTCGGCACCATTAAATGTTTAGATTTTTTATGCAAATTGAAAATGAAAAACTGCTTAATGTCAACTCATTAAACGAAAAACTTTTTAATAATTCAGAAAACAAAAATGCATTAGTTGACTTGATTGACCTGGGTTTCTTCGACGTTGTATGTCGATAATCTTAAACAAGCAGTGTGACACCATCTTCTGGTGAGAATATTTTTCTCTCTTTGATTATCTTGTCGTTCTACTGTGATTGTGACTATGTTGTGGCCCAGTCTGCTGGTACACGGAAGCAAGAGCATGGCAGGTGTACCGGTAGTAAAGTAGCAAGCAATAGCGGAATACATTACTTCGCACAGTAAGGTATCCGCTTATTGCTAAATAATGTGATGATTGTTTACATTACAGCGGCAGTGACTAAACATGCTACTTCGCATAGAGTACGGTCATTGCCCATTTGTTTACAACAGCACAGCTGCTTGCTATCAGTGACATTGGCCAGTAGTTTTCGTCATCGGTTGTAGAATATTACCACATCATAATTACATTATCTTGAGGGTCATGTTCTACTTCCGATTTCCGTGTGCATGTTTTCGAGGTGCGCAACTGAATGTGGTGTGGTCAGTTCGGGTTACAATTAAACAGCGATGGGTCGGCGCTAATAGTTAGATTAAGTTAAAGTTAAAGTTAAGTTAGTGATATCAGTGAATTAAATAAATGTACTGAATTTGCTGAGAATGAAGTGTTTGATTACCTAGGGACACGACATTTGGCGCAGCCGGTGAAACTAAGGTAAGAAATGTGAAGATTTCTTACTGTGGTGTTTTTTGTTTTTGTATTGCTTTATTTATGAGTAAATATTTTTAAAACTTTTGGTATTTTTATTTTTGTTTTGAAAAAAAATATCTGTTTAATTTAATTTACTTTTCAGGTTAAATTTAAGAAGTGTTATAATAAGTTTATTAAGTAGGATCTTTCAGCCTAAAGATGCTATTGTAATGCTGAGTGTGAGTTTTTGTGTTAATCGTTAATAGTTATGGGTGTTTGGAAATTTTCTCGTGTGCTAGGTGAAAAATTTAAAATATAAGTAATTATTTCATCGGGGGATTTTTTGTTTTGGGTTTTGTTTTGTTAGCGACAATTTTTTTGTTTTGTTAGCGACGATTTTGCGCATATTTTTCGTGTATCGTATACATTATTATTCTAATCGTTGATCTTCATGTTTGTTTTGAGATGATTTTATATCCTCTTCATTGTTTTTGTGTTGCGAATGAATCAGTAAAATTTTCGTATACAGTAAATAATGTAAAATTAGTTGAGAGGAAATGATAACTTTTGTTGTGTTAAAAATTGAGTTTTAAAGTAAGTCGTACTTGAAAATATCTAGAGCTACATCCAAGTAAATCTATTCTCTGTTTTTTTTTATATGCAGAAAATGGATAAAAGTAGGAAAATTTTAATTTTATTGTAGTTTGTTTTGTTGGGTGAGATTGTTATTTTGTTGTTGTTAAGCTTTTAAGTGGTCTAATCCTCCCTCGTTTTCAGGTATTAACAAATCAATTTTTTTTTATGTATATTGCAGACACATAGAAGTGTTAAATTATTTGATGTGAAGATAAAGCAAAAAGTGTGTGAGTCAGTGAGTGGCGTATAATTGTGGAATTTCATGTGTGATTTTATATTATAAGAAACTAATAATTTTAAGACGTTTTTTCTATTTTCGTGAGCAATAAAGTTTTCAACACCACATTTTCGTAGTGGCGTTGATCATAATCTGGGTATTCGGGGTATAATAATAATGTAAAAATCTATGTATACATAAAATATATAATATTGATAATTGGGTAGTATCGTGTACGGCTCTCGTTATCAACATTTAAATTAGAGATCACGAGTGCCGGGATTGTTCTTTGTTGAAGTGACGTGTCTAATGTTAATAAAGTCAAATGTATCGGTTGTCATAAGTATTTAATCTTGGGTGGCAGTTAGAAGTGATATTTAAGTGCATAGTGTCGAGATAGTAATAGCAGTGATCAGATAATCTTCGGGTTCAGAGAACATAAATGTCATCAGGAAGGAGTAATGTACTGACAAACGAGGAGCTAATTAAATTCGAGGCTTAGAAAAAAGTATTGAAGAGCAGAACGGAAAAATTAAATGAATGTCAAGTAAAGCGTTAAAAGATAAAGAATCAATTGGAAGAAACGAAAGAGATTGCAGCGGAATTAGAGAAAGGATTTAACAGTTAGTCGATTACTGCCAGAAAAATTTCGCGACCAGGGGAGCATTAGTTGACAATAGAAACAAACAGACAATAGAGACGAAGATCAACGGAAGCGACCCGATAAAATACAATATGGCCGATGCACATGATAAAATTATGGACATTGTGTCTAAATACGTACCAATGTTCTCTGGGGAAAGATCTGCAAAGTTAGCGAAGGAAGTGCATCGATTTCTGAGTTGTTGTAAAGATCTATACGACCGGCTGGAAACCGCAGAGCAAGGCATCTTTATGAAGTGTGTGAAATATCGACTGACAGACGATGCTTACTATCTGATAAGCTGTGAAGAGCCAAAGGACTTGGAAGCATTACAAAAGTCAATCAAAACCGCTTATATGCCACGGATATCGTTCAGCGAGCTACGGACAGAGTTGCTAGCATGTCGACAAAGGCCAGGAGAAGGAATCCGAGAGTTAGCGGACAAAATGAAGGAGCTGTTGGATCAGATTAATAGTGCTGTTTCTGCAAAGTACCCAGGTAAAGATGAAGGATTACTGGCGGAGTTGGAAGCGGATGCAATAGTCAAATTTAAAGCTGGAGTAAGAAATCAGGCTATTCAGATTCACCTAACAGGACGAAAGTTTGATTCATTAGAAGCCGTGCGTGAAGAAGCGGAATTTTACGAAAAGGATGCGATAAGACTTCAGCGCATGGTACCAAAGAATAAAGATTTTCACATTAAGGAGGGAACAGCGATTATTTTAACGGAGATATACCTGCACCTCACCAAAAACCTTTCTCTTCGTTAAAGCCGATTCACACAGAATCGTACAGAGGATATCCTAGAAAAGCATATGGATACAGACTCAGTCATTGCTTCAAGTGCGGCCAGCAGGGACATTTCGGAGGGAGTGTCACAAGCAACCCTTCTGTGCAGAATGCCAGCAATATGGGCACGAAGGGTCCAATTGCCGTATACATCATGTCGTGAGAGTCGCAGACATTAAAGAAGGCGTTGTTGGAAGAATCCATTCAGGAGGGTAAGGGCTTTACTGCCAATTTTGCCGAACACGGGATCACTATACAGCAAACTGTTTGAAGAAATACTTAGCAGAAAAGGCCAGTGAAAAAATAAATTCCCAGAATAAGTTTATCATCACGGTTCCATCGGATATAGCATTACAAGGTAAGTTAAGGCTTTTAATAGATACTGGATCTTCATGTAGCATAATTAAAGTTAACAGCATAAAGAGGAATATACCCATACAGACATATCGCAAAATGAGAATTGGAGGACCGTTCGGATCCTCTAGGAGCTCCATTGGCACTTGCGAGGCAAGGTTGCAGATAGACAACAGCCAGTATGCCTGCAAATTTAACGCCATTAGTGATACGGACTCAATTCCAGCCGACGGTATACTCGGAAAGCTTGTACACAAGTCGGACCCACAGCTTGGCTAAATAGCAGTCAAGGAAATCCATTTCCGGCCAGGATTGAGAAGAAGAAGGTCAACACGACAGAAAACATGGCATCAGGCGTTTATAACCGACAATCCGAATTAAAAGATACATCACTTAATGTCGACAAAACTTCGCGACATGCAGATAAAAGAGTACCTATATTGGAGCCTATAACCGAGGAATTAAGCGTACGGTTGACCAGACAACACAGGTATAACGTACACGGCGGAAACAGTCGGAAGAATGGACGTGAATTCGTGAGAATTGCTAATGCAGAAGCCTATTTTGTCAAAGACCCAAATTCTATGCATGGACAAGCGCAACCACGTAAGCTTTCCAGACGACCTGGATGGGACCATGGGTAATTACAACTTCCATTTGCAACAACGGCGATCTCAGAGGATGCCACGTAGGGGTAAGTTAAAGTTACCAAAATATATTTATCAAACAGATACGGTAGCACCGATTCATAATAGAACCGAGAGGAAAAATTTTACTTCAAACCCCAACGGTATGTACATGGTAAGTAACGGTTATGACCCGGGATTCGGGGGACTTAACCAAAGAAATTTCCAACAAATTCCCTCTAATTTCAGAAGAAATTTGATGAGCTGAGTTTGATGAGTCTGTGGCGAGAAAGAATATGGAAGGAGGTATAAACGTGACCCTGTATCTATTCCGTTGGACTTGGAACCAATCAGTAAGGTAAATTTATACATAAAAACGTAAAAAAACTGAGAAAATATTACTTGAAAAAATTATGAGCAAGATTGAAATAGAAAGATAAAAACAAAAGACTAAAGAAAATAAAGAGAAATATAATGTTAAAAATTGAGATTTATGAAAAAAAAGAAGAATAAGAAATTTGAGAGAAGTTTTTATAACAAAAATAATTACTAAAGAAAAGAAAAAACATAATATAAAAAAAAGGTGACAAAGTAAAAAAAAAAACAGACTGAAAGTTAAATTGGGGAAAAATATCACATACGTGCAAACAAATTTGTTAGAAATCATTCGAAAAAAAATATATAAGGCAGATTAAATAGGTTAGAAGAATATTTAGGTTTGAAAGTGTAAATGTAAAAAATATGTAATAAATGTTTAAGGTATAAAATTATAGAATAAATGAAATAAAGAAAAATTTAGAAAATAATTAGACATACTAGTGTTTAAAAAAATATATATATATATATACATAAGTATATAATTATATACGTAAATAAGTACAAGATTGAAAAATTAATTGCAAGTAGAGAATATCAGCAGAGTAAAACAACCTCAATGCGTAAGCAGAATTGGCGATTCCATCAGTTCCAGAACCACCAATTTGATCATCAGACCAATACTGTGGGTATGAAAATATATAAAATAATATATATAAAAAACAAAAGAAAGTATAAAACTAAACATTAAATGACTGAGAGAAAGGCATTTCGCACTCATCAGCCCTCAGATATACACAACTCTGAAGTGTCTGAGAGTTTAGAAGACGTTTAAGCAATGAAAAATATAGCAAATCAAATGGAAAGCATTTGAATTACCTGCAAGGTCTCACTGTGTGTCAAAGATGAGGCTGAAAATAAGGGTGTTATAACCTTCACAAATTTAAGTCAGATAGTCGAATAAGTTAAAAAAAATGTAAGCTAAAAAAAAAGTATCCTACGCAATTTAAAAAAAATACGTTACAAGACTTTCAATGTAAATAGAGAAAGTGTATGTTTTTTATGTATGGGTGGACTCCCAATACATATAATTGGGAGAACTCCATCATGCATATTGAAATGGTACAAAAAAAGAAGTCAAAGATCATCAGAGTGCACAAAGGCATTTGAAGACGTTCAGCACGGTTAAAGTAAACAATGAGCATTATATGTAAAAAGCGTAACAGGATAACCCGCCAGTTTACTTTACCCGGAATCTCCCTATTGGAAACACCTTCCAAAACTTCCGAAGAGAGCAGTGCCATAAGCGAATAGGACAGCAATTATGGTCTATCTGTGGGATCGAATCATAGCCTTTCACCAGTAGGCACTCGTACACACTACGAAACTGGAGTAACACCTTGAGAACAAAGGATCCGAATGGTATCGAGGTAATAGTGCATACAATGCAACGAGCCCACTGCCGTTAAAAACTTGCTCGTACAGCTGAAGAAGTCAGTGTTAGGGAAATAGACAGTAGATATTTTGGTAAATAGTTAGCTTCTGGAAATTTGTAGTTTGGAAAAATAAATTATAGGTGGTATAAAATAGAAACAATAATTGTGAAGATTAGAGGTAGTATAAGATAGAAATAATAATTGTAAAGCTTAAAATTAGAGGCGATAAAAATGTCACAAGAAATAAATGAAAGAATATCTTGTATATATTATGTTTGGTAATAAAAACTGTGGTCAATATTTTGTTATAGGAAGATATGAATGCACTAACAATAGGATGGATGAATTAAGAAACTAAGGTGTTGAAAAAGAAAGAAACTGAAATGTAGTAAATTATATTGATGAAAATGTGTTTAAAAGGAAAAATTTGTATTGTGTAAGAACTTCCAGGAAGAACAATGAGAATAATTAATATAAATAAATAAAATTCGTTACAAGGAATATAAGACATGTATTACATAGAGGCGTTTGTAAAAAAAAAAGGTGAACAGAAATGAACTGATAATGAATGTATGTAAAAAAAAAAAATTTCAATAAAAAGAATATTTAAAGTACGTGTATATAGTCTAAACAAAAGAGTTGTAACTGTAAAAAAAAAAACAATTATGTAAAGACAAAAAACAAAATTGTCAGGCAAGCTATAATTTTATTAAGGTATAAATTAAATTTAATTTAATTTAAAAAATTGTAAGTCCAACAGCCTTTGATTGGATATCCTAAATGAACACAGCGGACCTAGTTCCTTTGAGAACTAGTTTTTTTCCAGGGGGGAGGGATGTTGTGGCCCAGTCTGCTAGTACACGGAAGCAAGAGCATGGCAGGTGTACCGGTAGTAAAGTAGCAAGCAATAGCGGAACACATTACTTCGCACAGTAAGGTATCCGCTTATTGCTAAATAATGTGATGATTGTTTACATTGCAGCGGCAATGACTAAACATGCTACTTCGCATAGAGTACGGTCATTGCCCGTTTTGTTTACAACAGCACAGCTGCTTGCTATCAGTGACATTGGCCAGTAGTTTTCGTCATCGGTTGTAGAATATTACCACATCATAATTACATTATCTTGAGGGTCATGTTCTACTTCCGATTTCCGTGTGCAAGTTTTCGAGTGGTGTGGTCAGCGATGGGTCGGCGCTAATAGTTAGATTAAGTTAAAGTTAAAGTTAAGTTAGTGATATCAGTGAATTAAATAAATGTAGTGAATTTGCTGAGAATGAAGTGTTTGATTACCTAGGGACACGACGACTTTGCTGAGAGTACTCGAGATGACGCTGGTGATAGTAGCGATGAAGATGATGTGTTCATTTCATTTGTTATTTTTACTTTGGTTGTGGTGAGAGAAGTCAACAGAGATAGGCTTTCTTGTGTAGGAATCGTTCTAATCAAGATCCAGCCTAGTTTTGTGTTCTGAACTATTGGGTGATTTGTAGATCTCTTTGTTAAACCATCAGTGATGATTTTAGCATATATGTCTGCTCTCAGCAGAATGTCTATCTCTTCTGGCGTGGAAAATGTAGGATCTGCCAATGTGAGATTTTGTATGTGCTACCACTTGGTTGTGTTAATACTTTCGGATGGCGATGGATTTGTGATATTTTTGATCACTAACATGTTCACTTCTGTGCTGAACTTGGTGCGTATTGAATGTGTGGTTACATTTGTTTGTCTTCGGACCTTCTTTATCCGTGTATTACCTAAACCGACTAAATTGTGTTAAGTGGGAGAGCCTTTTAGATTGAGGCATTTGTGAGCTCTTTCGGCCATGATGGAGACCTGTGATCCAGACTCTAATAATGCTCTGAATGTGTCTGTTTTTCCTGCTGATGAGGAGATTTAGATTAGAGCTGTTGAGAGTAAAGCTCTTTGTAGGTGAAGAAGCTTTGCACTTGTTCTTCTTCTCCTTGAGCAGATGGGCAATTTTAGTTTGGTAGTGAAAAACTCGCTGCTCGTGTATTTTGTTCGTAGTGGAGCAACGTGCTGTGATTTTTTCTGCAATGGTAACATTGTTTGTTACTCGTGCAGTTTAGTGTGGTGTGATTATGTGACAAGCAATTTTGGCATAAATTTTTGCTTTTGACGACGTCATGTCGCTGTCCAATAGTTAGTTCTCTGAATTTTGGACATTGAAATAGAGAGTGGTAGTTGTTTAAATTTCATTATTCGTTGTATAGCCCATATGTAGGTTTGGATGAGAATAGTTTTCTCAGTGTCGTATTAGACGATGCATTTTTGCTTGCGACCATTTCCAAAGTTCTGAAGCGCGATTCTAGGAATTTTGTTAGAGCTTGTAGATCTGGTAAGTCTGTTCTATTGTAGCGACTGGAATGCAGATTTTGTGCTGCGAGTTGGATGATTATTGGGTCTAATTATTAGTTTGTATTCGTAGATTTTGTAAAGCTAATAATGCTTCGGTAATATTATCTAACAGCCTTTTGAAATTGTCAGCAGTATCATTTGTTATGACTGTGAGTGAGAATATTTTCTTCAGCTGGACGTTAACTAAGATACGCTTATTCGAATAGCGCTCTTTTAAATGTTGCCATTCTGGTTGGTAGGTTGCGTCAGATATTTCGTAGAGTCTGAGCAATTTTTCAGCTTCTCCTCTTAAGCTGGTTTTTAGGGAATATAGTTTGTCTATATATTTCAAACTGCTGTTACTGTGTATAACAGAGTTGAATAGATCATGGAAAGAGATCCATGTAAAATATTCTGCGTTGAATGTGGGTAATTTTATTCGATGTAGTCTTTCGTTGTGACATGAGTTCGACCTCGCAGATGTTGGCTGGGGAGGATTGTTTACAGGTATTGGTGTTAGGTTTTCCATATCCTCTTCCATGCCTGCTGCCTTTTCTATGTAGAACTCTTGTACCTCGCTGAATATTCCATCGTGAAATATTCCAATTTGAGATCTTCTTTTGTTATTCTTCTTTGTATGGCGACTTTGGAATTCTTTCCAATATTCTGTGAATGTTTGTAAACGCTTTTGTGTTAACTTGATAGTTTTTTTCTTTCCTTCCCTTGAATGTTTTTGGTATAGGTGTATTGTGTCTGAATTTGTTACTCTGATATATTTGCGATTTTTCAAGCACTATTCTTTTCAATTTTATAATTTGAACAACTGAGTTATCCGGCTCGAAGGACCATGAAAATTCTCTGTAGTAGTGTACTAGTGTACGTGAGGAGGAGTGCCGGTTTTGAATAGATGACTCAATGTATTAGTTTAACAATATTAAATTTTATTTATAAATGTGCTATTTCAGTTGTTCTTACATCTAATATCACAATTCAGTTCAGACCTAATACTATTTAAAATTGAATAAAATTCAGTCAACTTAATAGATAATAAAAACTTCATTAAAAAAAAACAATTCATAAAATGGCAGTATAGCTGCGGTCCCGTACTATGTTTGACTTTTCCTTACTCCTGTAACGAAGAAGAAGAGTATGCGTTAGTAAATTGGCACGACAAGGATGATCTATGAGAGAAGATTTAGTCTGCTCTCAAGTATTATTATATTCCGCTCGAACTGCTACGTGAGTGCAGTGAAGTGGTTCACATGAAGTTTGTAGTTTCAAGGATCTAGCAACTTGTGTAACTGCTGTGGATGATTTAGAGAAGGTGACGTTTAGCGTGTGCGCTTTGATGAGCGCAGCGAATTGACTTCTGCTACGTGTGGGATAGGATTTTCTTCCAATCTGGTCAGAATCAACTTATGAATTTATTTTTCGCAGAGTTAACATCTGGAAATAGATCTGGACAAACCTTCGTACAAAGTTGTCTAGATTTTTGGAATAACTACTGTGTAAGATTGCTTGAGTTAACCTGACTTTATGCAATCCATAGGATTAACTCCTAGCTGACGTACTTTGAATCAACCTCAAGCTATGTATTTTGTTTAGGATCAACTCCAGGATAATAATTTGAGTCAACCTCAATTTTAATGTTCCAGAATCAACTTCTGTGTAAGGATTGAGTTAACATCAAAGATTTGGGTAACCAGAATTAACTTCTGTTCTAGGATTGAGTCAACCTCAAATATTTAGGACGGCCATAATTATCTTCTGATTGTAGGATTGAGTCAACCTCAAGCTATGTACTTAGTATTAACTTCTATGTTGGATTTCAGAATTAACTTCTGTTTTGGATTAAGATTTTCCTCAGAACAGACCCCAAGGCTTAGGACTTGATCAGATAAACTCTGATTTGGAAATGGGTGATTTTGCTATCGTTCACCACCTTTTTATAGCTTTGTTTAATTTATTCTTTCTTGTTAATTATTTTAGAAATATTTTGTTATTTTTAGCTTGTGGATATCATTGAGGGATCTTTGGGATATAATAGGACCTTGAGGAGCACTTGTGAATAGTTAATTAGGTATGTGTTGTGAGTCTTTTCATTTGAGATTTGATTCTTTGTGGATATTTTCTTGTTTATTTCTAGGAAATCAATAGTTGGATACATCGAGAGAAATAGGGTTCGTGGTCATATTACTAATTGCGAATGAAAATGTAATCTTACGAGCCCATGTTACCATATTTCAAGTAATTTTCTAAATTTTTGACTTCCGTGGACTAATTACTGTTGACTTTACGATTTTTTACGTATACTGGGAAAATAATCAATATTCTAGGCCAAAGGGGTATCTTAAAAATTGGTCTTACAATTAGACCAATTATAGCCTCTTTCTTAGTTAGAATGTACTTTCGTTATAGAATTATGTTTTGCTCGTACGTTCCCGAAAGTATATAAAATATTTCTTTTTAAATTGCAACATGCAATTTACAGATCTCAAAGTACTTGTCATTGGGAGGAATAAGACTACCAAAATCCGTTTTATGACAGTAATTTGTATGGTATATTAAAAATTCCGAAGAGCGCGAAAATTTAACTATTTCCCCAGATATTTTCATATTTGCGCGACATTTTTGGCAATTATTTATCGAAGAAAGTAACTTTGAAATTACGTACCCTACAAAATATCGAGTACAAAAAATGTAAGTGGCCAGAGACACCATAATTTTCCGCCACTTATTAGGTAAGGTATGCTTTTTTGTCACATTATTTTTTTCTAGACTTACCAATTCTTCAACACACTTCCAACTTATTTTTTATTTTTATATTTAAAGTACAGAAGTTGTGGTATTACGTTAAGGCGACGAAAAGCATCTCTATTGTTTGATCCTTGATCACAAGCAATTGCTCGAACGTTGAAACTGATGGTTATACAACAATCAATGGCTTGTTTAATTTTTGAAACCAAATTATCACCGGATATAAATTTCTAGTTGGATGCTATGCCGCGAATCATGAACACACATATGCCTTTTCCAATTCTATTATTTTGATAGTCTCCCACGTCAACAAATCCTACAATTTTGCATTATCATTAACACTTAGCAACTAATCAATTCGTTAAGCTAATGATTGCTTCCCTTTCTTTTTTAAAATATTTATTTTTGCTGTGTCTCTTCTTCTGGAATAAACTTTCCTTCTCTTAAGATTGGAAACACTTTTTAGTTTCTCTGTTCCCTTCTTATATTTTGTAAAATTTCGCTGTAACGTTTGCGATAAAAAGTAGCTTTTTTCCGTTTTTCAAGCAAGAACTGCATTTTGCATCTTCAAGTATACTCTCACAGCTCACTCCAGAATATTCTGGTTCTAAGCTCAACAAGTCTGAATTTATCATTATTGCTAATATAGGTTCTGCCAGAAAAATTATTGAGATGATTCTCTTCAACTGCATCACTCATATTCGGTAATGAAGGTAAGTTAAGTGTCGGTACAAGGCCCTTCAGTAATTTTTTTCCAAAACAAGACAATTCAAAATGCTTTGATCAAATTTATGAACTTTTTGACGTTGGAGGCGTATTTAATCTAGATGCCATTATCCATTTGTGGAAATTTACATGCTCTTTTTTAGGCAGCCTAAAGAACTTAATTTTAGATTCCTGACGCTTAGTGGTTCCACCACTAAAACAGAACATCTTACGCCCCACAGTCGTCCTTTGTAATCCATATTACAAAACTAATTCTTGATATTCAGTAAAACTGAAATAATCATTACAATCCTTCAGAAATTTCAAAATTCTCCTCAAATCCTAAATCTGAATAAATCAAATTAAACTCCAATTAATCAATCAATGAAAAACATCTTATGAATATATTGGCTTTGGTAAAACAATTTTATCGGTAATAACCTTTCGGCGGACCCACTTATTTATTTGTTGTTTACAGTACTCTCTCAGTTGGTACTTCGTACATGGACCGAAAGGGTCAGCAGTATAGAAGTGAGCTCACTTTTTGCAATGCATTTCTATGAACGTATTCAGTCAATATTATACATGTGAGTGGTATAGCCGCTGGTTCTACACTCCTTTTTTTTCATAAAACTTTGATAGATTTATTCTAAGCACAATATAAAAATTTTGCGTCTTTGATATAAATCCCGGCTATGAAATGTATATCAGTTCTTAGATCATATAACGAAAAGGATAGGCTATGTATGCTGTGTAAAATTCGTGTATGTGCGATAAGCATTTTTCTTAAGACACGGAGGGGAAATGACAAGATGGTATCGCCTTGTTATTCGTCATTTCGATAATTCTAATCTATTTATGACATTTCAGATTTTATGACAAGTTCGGGTTTGATTTAGTGATTTTATAGTAAATAACTAATTAAAAGGAATTTTTACTTAATAGTAGTGTGCTATAATAGTGAAATATTGTTTTGTGAACGGGATTTTATATAATCGGAGTCTTGAATTTTCGCGATGAAGTGCGCTGTGCTGTGCTGCAGAAACTACTGGTGACATTCTCTTAGGAAATCATTTTGCAGGCAAGTTAATTCTTTTAATAATAAATTATAGTGTTTTCTTTTCAATAAAATAAGAGTGAAATATTTATAAAAATAAACAGCCGTGGCAAAAAAATTTAACATTTTCCAATGCCAGCTTGTTTGTTTCTAATTGAATTGTCATTGTCGCCTTACTATTATCAGAAAATAAACTGGGCACTAGGAAAATTCGTAAAAATGTAAAAAGTTATAAAAATATTATAAAATTATAAGCTCAAAAATTAATTTAAGAATGTTGAGTCTCAGTCTCAAAGATGATATCATCGCCGTGAAGTTGTTGAGACGTTGGAAACGAAACTTAGCTATGGTGAAACTGGAACACTAGATATCACAATGCTGCCACACTATTCATACAGGTGGCGCCACCGGCCGCTTAATAGCCATAAGAGAACACCTTAGCTAATACACACAACTTCCCCACAGATGGTGGTACCTTAACTAGGACCAAAGCGGGCAAAGGCGTCCCCGCAAACGTTTGATAATCAACAAGTCTTCCTACAATTTTCCACAGCTAACTTTTAAGCTTGAACTTTTAACCACATGGTTTAGACTGAGACAATATACATCTACGTAGATGTGCAGAACCTCGCAAAAACGCGGTCCAACTAAAACGAGCTAATGGCACCCTAATAGAAAGCTCTACACACTCTCTCTTTCTTTTGCTGTATTATGCCACATAAATTCTTCGCAATGATAGCTTTCCTTGGTTGAATAAAAAGTTGAAGACCTTTCAAAAAGTGTTCCTTCTTCTGTTTGATAGAATTTATATGTTTCCGATATTTCACTTTTGATGGATCAAAGTAGTTTTTTAAAGTGGTAACTGACTGACTCTTAGACCATGGATCATCGGGGGCAACATTTTTTTCTAAATGGAATATATTGTTACGTGCAATAGAAAGAGACAACTGGTGACATCTACTGGCAATAAACAACTTCAGGTTCGGAGAGTAAATGACTTCAGGTTCGGAGAATCGATTATGAAAGTTCAGGAATAGAATAAATAGAATAGTCAAGAAGCTTTTGGAATAGAACACTCTAGAATAATCCGGAGTGTTTCTAGGGTATAAATATAACAGTTGTCATCGCCAGAGAAAGAGTCTTGTTTTAGACGTTGCAGTGTTAAGAAGCGAAAGTAATAAAGAAGCGATAGTGTGTAATTAGATTGCGATAATTGAAAGTACAGTGTTAGCGATAATTAGAGTTGAGTTGATTAAATAAATGTTTGTGAACTTTATATGATTTAAGTGTAATAAAGAACTTATATATTAATTATTTAATATTGTGTTTGAAATAACGAACCAAAGGCCACGCACGCAACAATATATCTGTACAAATTCACGTGATGAATAGCGGCGTTTTTTTGCTTTCAGGTATATAATTCATTATGATATATTGTTTTAGTCTCACCTCGTACTCATGAAAATCTCTTCCTGCCAAAATGGTTCAATGCGACGAATTAAATTTGTCATAATTTGTTCCGGTTTTTATAATAGTGTGGCACTATTTTCGTTTTTTTCCACTTTTATTGTTGTTCCCGTCACTGACTTACCCATGTTTAATTTAAATTAAATTCCGACGATTTGGGATTGTGAAAAACACGTGTTTCTTCTGCACTAATTTTTTTCTTTTGTTTTTATTCTATTTTGTTTTTGTTTTGCGTATTCACGTTATTTATCTCGTCGTCAATTTTATGTTAAAATAAAAAACTCAATTATTCATTACAATTATTTATTCCGAATAAATAAATCTAAGTAATTCTAAGCCGAAGTTAACAGAACCGATTCCAGTACAGAAGTGAAATGTAGACAGAAATTGTATATTATATACATATAATATAAGAGAATATTGTTGTTCTATGTAGAAAAACCTAAATATATATGACTATAGAGTAGAGCTAAAAGTTACATCTGGATACCTCAATCTGCGGTCTATTCGAATCCGGATTCGGATAGTTCAGAATAGTACGGATCGGGATTTCAGGAATCGAACTATTCGGATCCCGATCGTGACTAAGCATAAGAAGCTCAAAATTTCATCCAGATTGAACTGCTTCATTGGAAAAATATAAATTTCATGACATTTCCATCTAGATAGTCTGGATCGCAGTAGTATACGGATATTTGGATCCCGATTAATATTGAGGAATAGGATCCTAATTATTTCGGAGTAGAAATTATTCCGATAATTTTGGCTCTACTATAGAGAGCTGCCTAGAAAAATCATTACGCTATAAACCTTATTTCTTCGATGAGGGTTATGTTATACATATTTGTAACTACCAGCAATAGATTCCTACCACAAAAAAAAAGAGTTTGTTACCAGTTCTCAACTGGTGGACAAAATAATAGTTGAAATATGTATGTCTTTTATCCTGGTCAGAAGTAGAGGTCTTCTTAACAGTTTTTACCGAACTGAAAAACATAAAATTTGAAATTGACGTTTTACTTTGTACCTACTGGAAACAGAAGATGTCCAAAATAACTGTTTTTGTGAGATAGTAACGGAAAAAGTTGAAGTTTCAAAAATTCTGTCCGATATAATTCTGACGTAGGCGTCCGGGGTTAGAGCTATTTTAACCGCGAAAAAAATATAGAACGCATTCTCTCTCAATCTTGCATCTTCCAGTAGCTTTTCATCTTAGAACACTATTTTGGAAATCGTCGTACCCGAAAAACTGTAACGTACGCATGCTTTTGTACTATAGTGAAGTGTAACACCATCGACCCTCTTACGTAATTTTTTCTGTGAGGTAAGTTTTGGCAAAGAACATATAACTCAACAAGAAGCTTCATCTAACAGACGGGAAGAAGAAAAGATTTGAGATTGAGAGAATATTGCTCTGTTCTCTCTGTACTCCACCACCCACAGCTATACACACGCCGACGTCATCAGCAGAGCAGAGAGTTCTCATACAATTTGTGAGAGCGGGTCGTAATGGAACGACCCGCCATATAAAACATTTTAATATATGAGATGCGCATTCTTTCTGTTCGATGTTCTTTGGTTTTGGGTACATCTTTCGAAATTTCGACATTGCATAATATATTTGGATGAGTTCTATCGAAAATAAATAAAACGCATGTTGAGATTGTAGTTTTGAGTGAATAGTATAGCTTTTCTACTCTACTCCGAATACTTAAAGGTCCTTATTTTCTTACTTTTCTATAAAGACTGGCAAGAAGTTCTTCGGTATGTAATATAAAATAATTCTTATTTTATTGTTGTGTTAATTTAAATAAAAGTTATTTGTTTTTCAGTTTTTGTTAAAGCAATAAGATTTAGTTATCGAAGTAGATTTTTTTTTCGTTTTTGAACATTTTGTGGTTTACTTAAATTTCTAGAAACAAATTGGGGTCAATGGGGACCCCATGCGCCCACTTGCGTGATTTTTCTAGTACTTAAGGGTTAATGAGAATCATCGGGATATGCTTCATTTAATTTCCCGGGCCCAACTTCCATGTACCTTTTTTGTTTAAAAATTCAAAATTACCAGTAATTTTCGGTCCATGTTATAGACACAAGATTTTGAGCGAAATCATTTCTCAATATACCTAGTTTAAGTTTCTACCGAGGAACTCATTCCCCTTAGTGTGTTAGTTAGTAATTTTCCAGTGAATATAATATACTCGTATATAATGGTTTATAATATACTATATAACATTGTAGACGGTTTTTTATTGAATCATAAATAAATTATATTCAAATCAATGCAATCTTCATAAATATGAAAAATTATCAAAGGACTCTGCAGACGAATTTGGACAGATATATACCTAGATGACATAAAAATCAATAAAGGTCAATAAATAAACATCTAATCAACAATTCATAACAAACGCATGTCGCGTTTAAAATGCATATTCGATTCATTCAACTACTTTTCTATCAAATTACACGAAAACATATTGGAATTGAAAGATTTTCCAAAAACGCGTAAGCGTCTGCGAGTTTAAAAAAGTCTTTCAATTTAACAGTTCACTATGAAATGAGCAAATAATTCGTATTGAATACTTTGACGTTCAGTGTGATAGCTAAATGCATTTGAATTTTCTTTAACCTATCAGTTTTTCCCTTTCAAAGCAAAACGCCTTGAATTTGATCGTTAACAGAGTTAAATTTAGTACTATTTTTGTAGCTTTACTTCAGTTCGTTCACACTTCGAGTATGGAGTCTGCTTTTCGCAGCTTAAAGGTTTTCTTTTAATTTTGGTATTTCGCCTAAGCTCACTTATTTGAATACCTTTCTCGAAGCTGAATTTTTAATTAAGAACATTAACAAAGCGCACACTGTCGAAGAGTTATCATAAGAATTATAGCAAAATTTCAAGCAAAAGTGAAATTGTGGCGGAAGAAAACTTGGTTCAGTTGTGAATATGTATGTGATTTTTTGGAACTTAGATATTAAATAATATTGTGTATTTCTTCATCAAAAAATTACAGCCAGATGTTCGAACTGAAGATACCGGGTGTGCCTCTGCCATTAGTTGATTTAATCAGTTACCATCAACTCCTTCATCATAAACAAATTTTTAGTGAAATACTTATACAGAAGTATATAATGTACATATGTTTGATAAGTGAAATTTTTATCATAATTAAACAAGTTTTCAATTAGAACTCGAAAATTTTCAATTTTTTTAAAAGTTTATATTGTTGAAATGAACGCAGGGTTGTTTCATGTGAATAAGTATTTTCAAACGTATCAATTTTTAACGTGAATGAAACTCAATGTGCATGAGAAATGTTCCATTTCTTGAACATTTTAAATGTTTGAAATGAATGCAAGATTGTTTGATGTGAATCTTTTTACAATCATGCGTTCAATGCGAACGTTTGCAAATTGTTAAATCAAACGTTAAGCGCCATTGGCGCCGTTTTAAATTCGAAATCGTTTGGTTTAAACAATGATTTCGTTCAATTTTACATATTCATTTTTCTCTGTGCAGACTCTATCTGTAACGCGGACGAATCCCAGCATCCTGTTTTTAATGAAAAATATAATAACAAAATAATAAATATTAAGTTAAAAAAATAAAATGTTGAAATAAAATAACAAAATTACAAAAATTAAAAATATTGAAATAAATTAAAGACAAATTTAAAAAACATTAAAAAAAATTACTCATGGGGGAAATTCCGTTCGAAGAATGAGCAACTTTAGCTAGAAGTATTAACATACATGTAGGATTCAAATATCAGCATTCCTTACAGCTGAAGTTACCAACGATGGAACACGCTGCAGGTTCGCGGAACGTTCCCCAAAAGATGAAGAGTTAAGAAAAAAAGGGGAAGACGATGACTGCTTAGGTGAAGACTAGGCTTTTTAAAAGTTGACCGGTGCAAGAGGTGAAAGAATCAGCATCATTGGGATAAAATCGTCGAACATCGGGCTAATAAAAAAGGATAAGACTGTACCTTTAAATTAATAAAGTGAATTCAAACTCGAGTCATAGAGTAAAGAAATCTATAGAGACCAAAAATGTTTGGCAGAAATTCCCATAGATATTGCTGGCAAGAGCCGAATCTAACAGCGCGGCCTTTTTGAAACTATACTAAAGAAAATGTATTTGCTTATCATTATTACCGCCATCTGGCTGCCCAGCTCTATATTGCTTCCCTAAGCACTTGCGTGTATTCTGATATGGAACTTTGAAAATTCTTTAGTTTATAGAGAAATATATCATACGAAGCTTGATCGTGTGGATGCAAATGCATTTAAACCTGTCTTTCTAATGAAAATATTTGTGCCTTGCGTTTTTTTGTCATGACTGGAGAGCTACTGTACTGCACCGACTTACATCAGAGATCTACAATAGAAGCAATACTACTAAAAATTGTTGTTACAATATTTTACTTCTGAGTATAGAGAATGGTAGATTTCATATTTTTCATATCTATCTTTATGATTTCATTTAAGACTTAATTGGTCCGATAATATGATAGACAAATTTGTTTTGTCGCATATTTTCATTCGATCCTACGATAAACTGTTTTTAGGAAGAAATAAGGTATAAAAGAAAAATATGCGTGATCTGCAGCGGTCAACCATCGGCTCTTAAAGGTAAAGACTGAGCAATTAAAACCAAGGAAAGACAAAAAGAAGATCTGCAGAAAACAAGGATTACAAGGGAAGTTTTAAATAGCACGCAGGTACCCGTTTCCTTAATAGTTTCCTTTTTAGTACGGGCTGTGTGTGTCGTGTAAATAAAGAAAAATCCGAAGGAGAAAGATAAAGAAAAACCAAGAAGGCACTTGGTCCAAGAAAGAAAAGCTGCTAGAAGACTAAAAATAAAATAACCTACGGGTTTTCCAATAAGAGGTGTTATTTTACTTAGCCCGATATTTCGGTAGACTTCACTTTTGGAGCTGCCATTTTTTGACAAGTAGAAACTACGCCATTAATAAAAATGGAACGATTCACGATTCAACAACGCATTGAAATTATTAAAATTGAAAAATGAAAATCATCCGGAATTCCATCGAAAACTCATCTTGACTGATGAGGCCCAGTTCCACCTCGATGGCTTCGTCAACAAGCAAAATTGTCGCATCTGGGGCTCGGAAAACCCAAGCGTTTTTGTTGAAAAGCCTCTCTATCATCAACGTGTGACTATTTGGAATTGGATGGTATTGATCTGGACAACGTTTACTTTCAACAAGACGGCGCTACGTGCCATAAAAGCAACGAAACCATTGATCTTTTACGGGAAAAGTTTCCGGACCGTGTTATCTCTCGAAGAGATGATCGCAATTGGCCACCGAGATCTTATGACTTAACACCTTGTGACTTCTTCCTTTGGGGCCACGTGAAAGAGAAGGTCTGCGCCAACAGCCCAGCGTCGATTCAAGACCTCAAAGATGGAATTCGTGAGTCTATCGAGGACATAGGGCAGCCACTTTGCGATTTGGTTATGGAATATTTCATGAAATGGATATGGTCCTGTAGGCGTGGTCGTGGTGGTCATTTGGCTGATGTTATTTTTCATTATTAACGGCATACCTTCCTCTTTATAATGAAATAAAGATCCGATCATTTATCTCAAAAAATGGCATTTTTCTTTGAATATCAAAATAACACCTCTTATTGGAAATCCCTGTAGAACAACGATGTGTGTAGGTAAATAAAATAATTTCATTATATTTGGTTTTAAAAATTTCTATTAACATGACCGTAAAACGAATCCAAAATGCAAGTTATGGTGAAACCCAATGAATGCGGCAGGCGTCGCGTCGCTTTGACAGTTCAGTAGAATATACGCATTTAAGTTCGGGCTAGCCAAATGGCGCGAAATTAAAGCAATTTTCTACTTTTAATCGGCGGCGGACGCTCTGACAGTTCTTTTGATTGATTTTAAACTGTTTATCTGCTTCGTAAGCTGCAATTACAAGAGCTGCTACATATAATAGCTCTTATATATCCATTATTTCACCTTTAATTAATAACAAGCTGTTCTATCACTTTTTCTTTTTATAAATACATCTTAAGAGTACTTACCTGACGCGTTCATTTGGTCTTGCTCAAAATTTACACGCGTCTACCGCGAAAGAAGCAGAAAACGCGCCAGACGCGACGCGTGCATTGGGCCTTCGCTTTTACACCAGTATTAGTGCAGAAGTATGCACGAATAACCACCGCTTTTATACATATATCTCTTTTTATTTTGGCATTTATTTTAGCTTTCTTTAACCCAAAATAAGTTGAGCAGTCATTCAATTTATCCTATTTTTCATAATCGCAAAAAAATTTATAAAAACAATAAAATTTATATCAATAATTCAGGATTTTTTTTCAATATTTTTGAGTAGGCAATTTACAGTTGTTCATATCAGGAAAAAGCTATTCTTCTATCAGAAATTATAAAAAATAAGCAACTCGGGCTACATAGGAGATTTATTTTGAAATTGTTTAAGTATAATAAATGTATTTCATAAACTGACATTTTGAATATTAAGGGGTTTCTTGGACAAACAAAAAAGCTAATAACAGAGATGGTGTAAAATTAACAACTGTGTACATACAAGCAACAAAATTTTCATGAACAAGTGAAATTGATATGCTCTTGCCAGAGACCTTGTCCAGCAGTTGTTTGCGGAAAACAAAAAAAAAAATGAGCAAAGATAATGAAGTAGTCTAGATTGGTGTTATTTAATGTGAAGCCTAGTACGCTAATCAAGCGAAACTATCGGTTCCAGACATTTATTTAGAAACGAAAAGTTGACAAATTGATGTGTGGCGCTTTGGCACATATAACTAATTTGCGTTATTTAATTTGTGATTTTACGTCTATTAGTTCAGTTCAGTGTTAAGTGTTATTTATTAAAACTTTTAAAATGGAAATAATTGAATTCTTAGAAGAATACGATTTGGAGTAGATACAATGGCAGAAATAAAATACCTAGGTGAAAACCATGCATAACAGGAGATGCTTCAATTATTATTTCGTGTAAGATTTCATTATTTACAATTTCTATCACAAATTTTATTTAAATCTTTTGATAGTAAGTTTGCTTGCTCTCCCACTTCTATTTTGCATTTGCACCACAACTCTTTTCCGTGTAGAATTATATTCCCAGGAATCTGTTCGATTATCATCCGATATAATTTGCCAATAATTTCCAGTGTGCCACAAAATATGAAAATTTCACTTTGATGGAGCTCATACTGGCTCCCCCTTTCCGAAATACTGGATAAGAAGGCCAACATTATAACATAAGCAATGGAATTGAGTAGATATTTTGATACAGTATTGAGTTCAAAGAGCTTTCCTCTACACTTTGTGATGAGTATATTCAAAGCATGCGTGTGAAACTGTTTAGTGACCCACGCGTCTTTTTTAAGTTTATTAATATGCAGAAAAATCGGACAACTACCCCAAGGATTTTGCTAGTGATAATTCGTCTGAAATTTCCAATATGTTTGCTTAAATTTTTGACAATGCTTTCGCCTCGTCAAATTTCCAACGTCGAAATAACAACTGTAGTCATATGAACGACTCCCATAGCGTTTCACTCGATATCCCGACAATTACAAATGAGAATATATTGCATTATATTAATGGGTTCTCAAAATAACTTTACAACGGGCCCTGATGGAATCCCTTCAGCCTTGCAGAGGGCAAGCCGCTGAGAATTATTTTCTGAAAATCGCTCGATAGTGGTTGTTTCCCGCAGCTGTGGAAATATTCCTTTATAATACCTTTGCAGAAAAAAGTAGCAAAAAAATTAATTTCTTATCTTATCTTATCTTGTGTGCCCAAATTATTTGAATCTATCATTTACTTTCAGCTTTCATTTTCCTGCATAAATTTGGGTTTATTCCGGATAGGTCTACAACCAGTAACTTGTTATAATTTCTTTCGGATACCATTGGTGGTTTTGCAAATGGCTATCAGAAAGATTGTATTTATGCAGATTTTAGTAAAGCCTTCTACAAGCTATCTCAATCCGGGTCACTTGGATCCGTTGCTCTTTATTCTACCTATTGACGACAATGTCTCTGTTGCCAGGCATTGCAAGTCTTGATATATGCTGACAACATTAAGCTTTTCGCTCAGATAAAATCTGTTAACAATTCTGAACAGGTACAGGATGACTATCACACATTTTACGATTGGTGCAAAAGCAATAATCTGGTACTCAAAATAGACAAATGTGAGGCTATGACTTTCCACAGGAATCAAAAACCAATGACTTATGATTATAAGTTCTCTCTGTCTGTGACTTAGGTGTCAAATGTGAGCACAGATTGAATTTTATCTCGCACATAAACTACATGGTATCAAAGAATAGTTCTATGCTGGGTTTTATTAAACATTGGTCCCGAAAGTTCTCGAATTCCACCATAACATTGCGTTTGTATACTTTCTTTGTGAGACCACTTCTTGAATACGCTAATCAGATGTGGTCTCCATTTCACGGTACACACATCGACCATATCGAGTCTTCTCAGGAATTTCCTACGATTTGCTCTCAGACACCTTCCTTGGAATAATTCATTAATTCGTCAACCCTATGAAGATCGCTTGAAGCTTTTGAATATGCACAACAACAATCCGTTTTTTGTTTTTGTATTACGGACCTCAAGAATGCTGTATAGAATAGCTGTATAGAATAGCTGTAATGTATGGAACGAATTTATTGTAAAAAGCTTATGCCAACTGAAATGCTGTACCTAATATACTTTATTTATGTGTATGGTTTATGTGAACTGTATTCAAGTTCTTTATTTAAAACAAGATTAAACAATAACAAGTAAGAAAGCTAGAATTGGTCTAAGACCAATTTTTATGATACGCTAGATGAATGTACGCATGTATTCTTGTATGGTCCCCCATTGCGCGTGTATGATTTTTGAAGTGGTATTTCGCATATTTTTCTAAACCGGTTCTTCGGACATTAAAAATGGTTATAACCAATTTCATAGGATTTCACATTCTGAAGAAGTTTTCAGTACATTAAAACCGTTTAGGACTGATCATTTTCACAGTATACGTAAAAATCCTAAATTTTCGAACTTAAAATTACTTTTTTTTAAACGCCAGTGCGCAAAATTTCAGCCTTCTAAGTGAACGTTCTCGAGCTATCGTGGGGAAGGACAGACGAACGGACAGACGGACAGGCGGATGAACGGACATACAAAAAATAAAAAAAACTTTTAATATTATGCGTGGGTCTTCAATCCATTTTGCTCTACCACCATTATTTCTAGGTGTTACAAGCGGAATGACAAACTTAGTATACCCTTTAGATTTTATCTAGGGTATAACAAAATGCATTAGACACTAGTTTTCATAGACAACAAATCCTTGACTTCGAAAAATATCAAGTTAATAAAAGAAGTCATCATTTTACGATCCGTAAAAATTATCATAACCTCTCGAGCCCTCAAACCGCAAAGCTGGTCGCTTAAATATTTTCAAACATTCATTTGATTTAAGCGACATGTGTTTAAAAAGTAGGCAATGATAAAAGCAGTGCACATTTCAATTATGAAGTGATGATGAATGTGTCAGTGAGTATTTTCATTATGTCAACAAGAAAATAATGTAATAACTCATGCAACTGCTCATCAAGTGATCATGGAAGATCTCATTATGTTGAAGAAAAGTATATAATGAGTTCAGTCCCGGGTCCAGAACAGATTTCATCATTGCCTTCATCTATGAAATCATCCAGTTGTGTCTGCTAGGCTTAGGTATCTCTTATCAATCAGTATAGAACCACCGGAATGTTTATATGGTTTGCCGTACCAAGGAGATTTACATGATGTTGATCTAAAATTTTATAAAAAAGTAAAACACTTCGTTGAAATCTTTTCTATTTTTAATTTAGAACACAAATAACAGAAGAAATTTAATTGGGGATTGACAGCTCTTATCACGCTCATGTCACTCCCACATTGTGTTTCCACGGACGTTTTGGACGGCGTTTTTTACGGCGTTTTTGTCGTGTCGCTCAGATTTTGTTTTAGCCTTAATGGCTGAAACAGATTAAACTTTAGTGTGCGCCCAAGAAACAATTTTTTTTATATAGAAGTAACCGTAAGGTTTCCATTACCAAATTATGTAACTTGAGTTATATAGACTGGTACTCGAAACGTCTTTGTAACCACTACATATAAACCCCTTATAGAGCTTAAATGGAGGATTATATAAAGGTTACCGTGACTTGATTTAGGTAACGTTATATAACCAAAAGTTTTATAAAATGAGTAACCAAAATATTCTGGTTACCTTAATATAACTTCTTATATAACCCTTATATAACCCAAGGTGCTCTCGATTATTTTATTTTGGTCATAGCAGTGGTTGCGGTAATGTTTCGGTTACCTTTATAAACTTTGTTTATAATGGTGATGGTAACGTTTCCACAACGCTTGGAATTCTCAGACGGATTACTTTCAGTGATTGAAATGTTAGGGAAATTATTTTTCGTTACCTTTATAAAACAATAATATGCAAATATTTACGAGACCTATCTTGACATAGTATTTCGATTTTTTTTTTGTATTTTTATAATGTAAGGGTTTAATATTTTTACATTTTAGAAGTACAATTTTTCGGCATATATGTGGTGAAATTCAGCTGCATATGAAATTTTACTGTGAATATCATCATAGATACTTCCAAAAAATACAGACCGCTCCAAAAATAAGCAATATTTAATAATTTTAATTAAATATGACAAAATTTAAGATTTTCACTTATGTGACATTAATTCAGAAAAATTACATAACATACTTTAGAAATGTTATGTACATAAAAAGATGTATTTTCTTCGTATAAAAATAAAACGGAAGCCATATATCTGCAATTTAAAAAATTGGCTTAACCGACATTTTCTTTTTTATCTGCAATGGACAGATGAAAATGGCGGCTTGTACTTAAATGATCAAATTACCATTATAAAACTTCAACTAGTTTTAAAACTGAATGACCCTTATAAAACTTCTAGAAATATTATATAAAATAAAGGCACTACCATGCTTCGAAAATGGTCCTTATATACCCTTTAGTCATAATATGTAACCTTTGGTAATGTTATATATATTAATTATAGTCACAAAAAACAGACGTTAGTCTTCTTATATACCCTTTGGTTATATTATGTTATACAAATAAAAACAGTTTTATAATGGCTCCATTCCACACTAAAAGTAATTTGTTTTTATAACGATCACCGTAGTTACTAAAGGGCCACCAAAAAATTTTACGATATTTTATTGTGGGTATATGTATTACCGAAAGTTACCAATTTTTATTAAAGTCACCTAAATTACTGAAAGTTGTCGAGTTATATAAGGGTAACCACGGATACCGCAATAAACACTTATTACCAATAAGTTTATAACGTGGTGATCAAAACAATTATAAAACTTTCTTATATACCTTCTAGTAATGGTTGCTCTAAGTTATATAGACCGGTAATTGAAAAATTTCCATCACCAACTTATAAAACCTTTAGTAACTTACTTCCACGGTAACCATTAGTAACCTAAAAAACTCTAATAAAACTACATCACCAATTGGTAATATTATAAAACTCTTATATAACCACTGAAATTCTTATATAACCGGGTAACCATTATATACCCCTAATAAAACTACCCATCACCTTCAGTCACCAAAAATTGGAAAAATTGTTACTTGGGCGATAACGCTGCAAGAGATTAGAGAACATGTGTACCTTATTGTGCAACACGAATTGATAGCGGCACGAGAGTGCGACAAAAATTTTTGCTGCTTAGTCACTTCAAATTCTAAGTTTGCTGGTCACTTTCAGAGGTGCCAACAACAAAGTCATATTTCTGGTAGGAAATTTGTTGCAATTTGTGTCACAACGCGGCGCGACAAATTCGCTGATCAATTTGCCGAATTTGGGCTTACTAGGGTAGAGATTGGTAAGTGAATAACGCTTATTGCCACATTTTCTTTGGTTTCTAAGAAAATTGTTAATTTTTAATTGAAGTATTATTAAAGTAACCCTCACATAGCACGTTCTAAAAATAAATGTGTATTTTGATAGAAATCTAACTGTAACTATTCCAATATATATTTTCCTTAGTCTGATACCTGTGTGTATCTATTTCGGGAATCGTTGTTGAGAATATGTATTTTCGAATACCAAATATCCAATAATTTATGAAATAATTAATAAACAGAGCTCATGAAATATTAATTGATGTAATAGTATTTATTTCACAAGAAACAATTGCTATGATTATATTTGCTAAGAAGACCTAATTATTGGGCACCTTGTATTGGAGTTTTTACATATATTTTTTACATATATGTACCTTCGTTAGTTGGATTTTTCAAAAGAGTAGAAAATGTGTAATTTTTGCAAAATTTGTACAGGGTGATACAATGATGGTTTTGATAAAAAAGTGTCTTTAATCTGAGCGAAAAGATCAAAAAGGAAAGTAAATATACTTGTTGGAAAAGTAAAACGCTCCGAATGGAGCTTTAAGCAATTGAAATCGACACAGTACATACATACATGCATACATAATTAAGGGAAAATTCGGCAAAAAGCATATAGTATATGTACATTTTCGAATGTACATAGGCTGTAAATTCAACCACTTAAATGTGTATTGCTATAACACCTTGTATTTAATGTTCTTTTTATGAGTCCTCGCTAAATCCTATTACATTTCCGCGAAAGTCTGCAGCAGAATGAAAAGTGTACGTGAAATCTATGGTAACATCAACTTCAAAGCTGCATATAATTGCAGTTCAGTGATGACATAGATTATAAAAAATATTTAATATATTCAATTCCGCGCTCTAAAGAGACTGTATAGTATAGTAGAAAGGAAATATATTATGCCTAACTTTTCGTCGGTCCTTGCAACATAATTTCGCGCTTGATATATATTATTATGTGTGGATTAAATGCGGATCTTTATGGTCTGTATATTGTAACTTGAACCTCATTATAAATGGCTTTCAATATTTATTATTACGAGCAGGTAGTATTTATATTTCAAATTATTTATTAAAACAATCTCATTCAGCAATACTCACATTTCTACGTCATAGCTCGAGTAAAAATTATTCCGCAGATTTATCCAATATGCTAACCAGACTATACTATATATTCACTTCGAATTTAATACAAATTAATCATGAAAAGCTGTTAAAATTAGATCAGACCACACAAGAAATTTTTTAATCAAAATCTATAACACTTATTAATTTATAACATTGCACTAATTTTTTCAATTAAGCACAGCTTTTTGAATTTATTGTTATGTAATAAACTAAATTAAAATTAAAATTAAAAACAAAAATTACTTATAATTTTGACAAACACCATTCAGACAGAGTTATACGTAGTCCCAGCCGAACCCTGTCTGAAAACTGTATGCGACGAGAAATCGTTATCGACCCCCCTCGAGGTATTTTTGGAACGGTCCAAAAATATTTTTTCAATTTTTAGAATAAGCTAATATATAGACGACAGTATCACAAAATAGCAACAAATGGAAATGTGGATATATCTCTTTCGCACAATACGCTAGAGGTCGTATTCACTGTACTCACGTATATGTATTACACTGATGACGTCACTGCTGTTGAAAATGTCGTCTACATAATCTAGAGTGGGAAAAATGGATGATGATATTTTGCACTAAGAACCGTTATGTTTTTTATTTCAACCACTGGCCCTTTTTCAATTTGTTAAAGGCTGTGTTCTGTTACTTTTTCCACCATTTCCCGAACGAACTGGTGTTCCTAATACATCGCCTGCTTGACGACTCACTTAGATCTGTGTATGGCCCGGTAAGCGGATCAGGAAAACTGTTCAACAGTGACTTAGTTTTCTCTTTTTGCCGTCAGAAATAGCACCAACAACAGCATCCCGTGGTGAAAAGCGCTCCCATCAAATAGTCCCCCCGTTGCTTCCTGATGCGCAAGCTCTTCACAAGCAGAGCTTTTCGTGTTATCCTTAATATGTCTATAGCAAGGCGATGTCCTGTAACTGTAACTCATTCGTTGGGGATATACATGTAAATCGGAATATTTTGGTGGAGCCTAGCCAATCTCAGTACTGCAAAGGTGGGGCTGAACTCTTGTTGTTGGTGTTGTTTCTATGCTTCTCTTAAATGAAAAACCGTTTACCAACATCCACACTTTTTGGCAAGCACAAACGTTGCCATCGTATTCAGCCATTTTGATTCGGATCCGCAATTGTAGCCATACCACCTCCCACGCTATTTCTGCTGAGTTTGAGTAATGATTTTCATTTTTCCTCTTTTCTTGAATTCAATTTCTGGTCCTGGATGGCGTGCTCGGAATTATAAAAGGAGAGTGCCGGTGGGTGTGCATTTATTTTTGCATCGTCCTTCATTGAAAGGAAAAATAAACGCAGCCCTGGGATATTTTTATTTGAATTCTTGGAGGTTTCTGAGATTGCATAACGAAATATTTAAAAAGTTTAATATGAAAAGCAAATAAGCCTTCATCGAAAGTGTGCGGATATAAAATACGAAAAAGTTTCTCATTATGTTAAATAAGAGCGCTGTTTGTTATTATTATAGTTACATATAATATACGCGACCCGTGTCTGTATGGTGAAGCAACATTTTTTTAAAGCGAAATTCTAATGATGTATGATAAATACTGTATAATTAGTTTCGTGTTTTCAACTTAATTTAAAAATGTTTTGAATGCAACAAATGGCTTTCCAATTTAGCTACAAGTCCAAGTCTATTGCGAGAAGGAAAGCAGTGAAACAGCGGGCTTTTTACGATTATGTAAAGAGTTCAAAGAGTAAAAAAAAAAACAATGTGGCTGTATGTACGTACATATTTATACCTAGGTCATGGAGATATTACTAAAAAATATTTCTTTGGTGGGATTAAGTCGAATGCAATTAAATACATCCCTATAAATTGGTTTTCCGATCTGTAGCTATTCAATTAAAAATTTTCAATTTATTCAGAGAGTATACACCAGACTTACAGTATTTTGAAGTACATTTAGTTAGAAGAAATTGATTAAGAGGTCAAAATAGAGCAATTGTTAGAGAAAATAAAGTTAAGACTAGTGTGCAAGTTACCTAAGTAACTAAATAGAAATCCTTTTAGTAGTATATATATAGTATAATTAGGTGTAGAAATTAAGTTGGATTGTGCAACTGACTAACAGCGATATAATAAACAAAATTGAAATTAGATGGATTATAAAGCTAAAGAGGATTATCGATATACAAGAGAGAAAAGATCTAAAGATTGTAGAAGAAGTATCCAGCAAAAGTAGTCAAGTTCTAAATTACATACGAAATAAAAGGAGTAGATCTAATTGTAAAACAAAGTTACTCATATTACAAATGATAATTGTACACAGTTTAACAAACGCTTAGAGCTTAGAACTAAACAAAACCTAAAAGAAATAGCCCACAAAATAGTAGTCCCATTGCTAGCAACACATTATTTTGTGAATAATTTTTGCTTGAATGCACACACTCCTCTCACACTCTGGATAGAGTACGGTAAAAAATTATTGCTCTTGCCGCACGAGCACGAGCAAAGTAAGAGCCCTCCCGAGATATTCTACGAAAACGTAATCGTAACTGATGAATTCAGGAGTTAGATGTTATTCGCAAGGTAATTAGGTTGTCCCGTATTAGTGAATTTTGTGGAGGAAGCGAAGTGACCTGCGCTTTAAGTAAGTATATATCGAGAGTACATTAGACTAGCCTAGTCCTAAATCTAGAAACGTGGTCAAATCTACGAAGAGAGTTTTGCTATGAAAATATATAGCGAAATAAGTCAATCTGAAATTGACTCAGTTTGCTGCTAAAGGCGGAATTACAATTGACGCAACGGAACGCAACTGAACGGAGAGAAATGTCAAATTTACGCAGTAAAACGGACGTCGAGGATAGCTGCTTACAATGGACGCATGATTAATTGAAAGTGACAGTGTCGTTTGACCCAAAATTTATAAACAAATATGGATAAAATTAAAAAAACTCTTTTCATTCCATTTCCTGTCTGCTTATTACACACTTACCGCAGCACAGTTTTACTTGACGGAACAAAATAAACAATCCCAAAGCTAATTTGAGGTTATGTTTATCCGTTCAGTTGCGTCAATTTCAGATTTTATTAAACTTGCTGCGTACGACTGCGTTTTCGTCTGTCCACTGTGCGCAACTCCATTTGAAAAGCATACAAAGAAAACCGGTTTGACATTTCTCTCCGTTCAGTTGCGCTCCGTTGTCCATTGTAATTCCGCCTTAAGTCTGCAGCTCAAGAATTGAGTGGAAAAACTCTTTGCAAACGAAAAATCTTTGAAAAAAGAAATTTCATTGCAAAAAGAGGGCGCTTCATATAAGCAGGAACCGTATAATATAATAAGCAGGAACAATCTTTGAAAGCAAATTTGATTCTGCGTAGGCAGGTAGAGTCTAATTTTGGGACAACCAGAATCTGCGTAGCCTACATTAGACCTTTCCAAGAAGCGATCTGACATGACCACAGTTTCTTATATTTGCATTGAGACTAATTCCATGATCTATGATTTCGTCAATATACACTGCTCAAAAGTGTATAAGCAAAATGTGGTTTGTGGTTTGAATTGTAAAAATTGGTTTTTGTCCCATTATAATTATATAATACCTGTTTTTACCGTTATTCCAGTTATTCCTAAGTATCTATATTCTGGAATAACGGTAAAAACAGGTATTATATAATTCAAACCACAAACCACATTTTGCTTATACACTTTTGAGCAGTGTACATATGTTAAAGCTTGTTCCCCGAGAAACACGTAGGGGATACGTTTGGCCAAAGTACCACTACCCAAAATGAGACATTGAGACTTGTCAGGATTAATTATTAGGTCATTCGCTAAAGACCAGTCATAGATTCTGGCAGGATCCTCATTGAATCACTCCAAGCAATTCTGGAATAGCCCATTGGGTCCACTGCTGTATAACTGGACATCGTCGGGCTATAAGTGCATGCTGACTTGTTAGGGAAGTCATTGATGTATAAAGCTGAACAACAGCGAAGCTAACACAGACCCCTGAGTTACACCAAGAGGTACAGGTAAGAATTCTGAATCAGACTCGTTATAATGGGCATCTTCCCGTGAAGAAGGTTTTGATCAAATTAAAAGCCGACTGGGAGACACCGGAATTATTGTATAGCTCTGTCAAAAGCCTTGGAGAAGTCAAGTAGCACAAGAATGCCGCGCCCTTGGCGACTGAAGGCTTTCTAGGTATAGGCAACATGGTTGCCAATTTTCAGTTGGCAGGAAAAGTAAGTGTTATAAAGCAATGATTTCGTAACTGCAGCATATATTGACCTATATAGGGGAGCAATATTTTTATGAATTTAAGTGAGATTTTATTATTATGTAAATTAGACGAAGTCACAGGAGCGGATACAAACAACTCGTTTAAATCGTTAGAATCAAAGTTGCTGTTGTTCAAATTGCCTTGTCTACCGCATACACCAGATTTTTTAAGATTGCTCCATAATATTTTTGGGGAAAGATTTGCATCGAATTTATTTCCATAATATCAACGTTGTGCCCCAGAGATAGTATCGATTACCCATAACGGACAGCTTTATACGAAAATGAGACTCCAAAATTGTCTGTAAAACTATTCACGCTCTGTGAGAAAAAATTCAATTTCTGCAGTCTGCTAATGACACGTATTTGAAGTAATCGTCTTGGTGAGCAAAGATACGTATTTATCGAACAGATAGCTGCAAAGGCTTTCAAAAACAGCAACGTGATCGTCGCCAAAGCTAAGAGCTCTTATTTGATCCCAACGAAGGTCAGAGCTTTCCTGAATTAAGCTGTTCATGTTCAAAATATTAAAGTCTCTAAAGAGCATGTCATGATCGAGGAAACTAGAGTAGTCGATTTGGTTATAAAAAAGGGCTTGACGTTTATTGGTTATACAAAATAAATCAAAGAGTGAAGGCCTAGAAGTACTAAAATATGTTGGTAGAAAGTTGACGGCATTAATATGTAGACACTGCATAAAGTGAATAAATTCCGTGGATCTATTATTAGAACACAAAATGTCGATATTAAAATCGTCCGCAATAATATCACTAGAGAATGAATCAGAGGAATAGAAGGGAAGAATCCTCTTTGGTTTTTAAGGACAGGAATTGGAACAGCATTTGCTCCCATAAATTAATTCAAGTTGCACCAAAAATTTCAATTTTATTTATGTCGAATGAAGAAGTATACCACTAAATCAATGGCTTGGGGTGAGCTGGTCAAAACTTACCGTGGACCTCAAAACATGCTTCATAAACAATTGGGATTTAATGGATCTCCCAAATTGATTACGAAATAAACATATATTTGCGTTTGATGTATAGAAAATTGATATTATTCTATATTTTGGCTTTAAAGGCTCATAATTGTAAATTGATCACAGGAAAGATTCTTTGATACCCGTTTAAAGAGTAGGTACCTACTCGATTAACATACGAGCTCTGATATACTACAGTGTTTACTTCTTTTAAGTTGAAGTATTTTTCTAAACGGTTTTTTTTTTATAAATATTGGAAGCATGTTAGATATATGTATCTTTACACATTGCATTCCTTCAGCGGTTGCAAAAACCGTATCTTACAGCAAAAGAGCTGTATACAGTCAGCAAATTTTGTTCATATATGTTCATTCAGGCATCGTTGGATTTATTATTAACAGATTGCATCATTCACTTCCACCTCTATTGGAAGGACCTCAACGATAATCATCGCATTCACTAGAGAAAGCATTCAAGTCGATTAGCACTAATACGTTCATGAAATTACCTTTATATTATAATCTCAGCATTTCTCAAATTGTTTTGACTAAATAGAACCAAGTCCTTCAAACTACTCTAATTTGTTTACTACTCAATAATCAAACTAATCCAATAATTATCACTGTGCATGGTACAATCAATACATTCCTTTCTACGCGGTCGTCGTTAAGTTCCCGCATCATTATTACAAAGTTCTCGGTTATCTAAAAACTATGCATGGCATGTATAAAGGTCGCCCTTAAAAGCAGAATACCAAGTTTGCTATTATAGGACTACTTAGGAGCTATTCAATAAAACTGTACTAAGAGGCAGGCTGTGGAGACCTTTCTAATTATTTTGAATTCACATTCAAATTCAAATTTATTCAGAAAACGTATTGCACAATTAAGATTTAAGGATCTTTATAATTTGCAAATGATAAAAGTGAGAAAATTATCAGTTAAATAAAAGCGAAAAAAGAAGAACAAAAGAAATAAAAAACCGCCCGTGTGTGAGTCGGACTCGCACACGAAGTGTTCCGTACCATCGTACATGTTTATTATATTGGGACATCCTTTAATTTTTAACTTTATCTTATTTTCATTATTTGTTGTTATAGCAGCTATAGTATTACTCACTCTGTCAAAATTTCAAATGTGTACCTATAACGGTTCATGAGATACAGCCCGCTAACAGACAGACGGATGGACAGCGGAGACTTAGTAATAGGGTCCCATTGGCACCCGTTGGGTACGAAACCCTAAAATAGATTAACATAATATAAATAATAAAACACTAAGGCTCATTACTAACTATTTCCAGTAAGAAATTAAAATATGGTTTGACTTATAGAGGGTAGAGTGCCAGACTGTATAGAAATTCTGATTTGAGAGGGAGAACATTTAATAACATGGATGAAAAATATCCGCTTTGCTATTATGTAAAAAGCAAGGCCGAGGTAAAATTAAATGCGATGTCCATTTTGAACTAGAGAAATTTAGGGGTACAAATCTAGATATATTAGATTTATGATATTTTATTATTCTTGCCAAAAGAGTTAGCGTACGAAAGCTCAAATACCAAAGCAAATCACACTCCAAGATTGAACACTTACATATATTGTGATATGTACATGATCATATGTGCGCAGACCGTACACATACCTGATTATAGAGGTAAAGGCAATGTTAAGTTTTCTTGAATTATTGTGGTCTAGTCTGCACAAATTTCACAGCCATACGTTATTACAGGTAGATACTAGTAGTGCACGAGCAAGTATTCATCTGGTTGGCACTGGTGTAAAATAGCTAAATGTCCACAATGTCTGAAGTCCAACCTAAAATTTTCTGATAACAGAGTTAATGTGGTCTTCCCAAGTAACAATAACAACTTAACAATAACTGAGAAGACAAGGGGAATAATAATATTATTAATAGATACAGGTGAATATCCATCTGCGTCTAATTTTGACCGATATACAATAATTCTTTTGGACATGGACCAGAAATGAATTGATTTAAAATCTTCATTAACACAAGATATGTTATCAGCTGTACATCATCCGCATAGAGATGTAAATCACTGAACTTAACTTAATAAACATGCAGAATAATTAGGGACCAAGGATCGATCCTTGATGTACACCAAATGATATTGGTAAAAAGAAGCGTATGTTCCGTTCATGTATACTGTCTGTGATCTGTAACTCAAGTAATTGAAAATAAGATGAGCTGCGTGAGATGAAAAATTAAAATATTTATTGGATTCGACAGAGAAATGAATAATCCACTGTATCAAACGCTCTTGATCAATCTAAGAGTCAACAGTCTACAGTCAATTGCCCGAGAAATATCATTGCTTACCTTAAATGCGTTCAAAGAACTTTCCTCTACACTTTATGATGAGTATATTCAAAGCATGCGTGCGACATTATGTAATGACCCACGTATCTGTTTTAAGTTTATTAATATGAAGAAAAAAACTGACAACTATGCTAATACCATGAGGTTTTGCTAGTGATGATTCATCTGAAATTTGCGATATGTTGCTTAATATTTTGATAATGCTTTCGCCTCGTCAAATTTCCAACGTCGAAATAACAACTGTAGTTATATAAACGAGTCCCATACAACTCCCATACAACTCCCCCATTACAAATGAGGATATATTTCATCAAAGATATCTCCAACAACAGACTTATTGCAAAATTATCTTGCATGCCCAAGTTATTCGAATCTATCATTTCCTCTCAGTTATCAATTTCCTGCAAGAACTTGCTCTTTTCAAAACAACATGGTTTTATTTCGGGCAAGTCTACAACCACTTACTTATTGGAATTTGTCTCGGATACCATTGGCTGGATTGTAAAAGGCTACCAGATAGATTGTATTTATACAGACTTTAGTAAAACTTTCGACAAGTTATCCCACTCCGTGATACTGTCTAAACCCGAAAAGTGTGGGTTTCCTTTAAAATTCCCAAAGTGGACGGAGTCATATTTAGATAACAGAACATATCAAATCTACTTCCGACATTCCATCTTTAGAGTCTTGGGCACTTCTTGTGGTGTACCTTAAGGGAGTATTTTGGGCGTGTTGCGAAACTTCCTGCGCTTTGCACTTACGCACCTACCTTAGAATAATTCATTGATTCTTCTACTTCACTTGAGAATCGTCGCATGGTTGCCGATGTAACTTTTGTGCATCAACCCTTAAACGCAAATGTTGATTCCCCGTTGTTATCTGACAAAATCTCCGTTATAGTAGAAGGCTACCTATGTTGCGCGTTAACTGCTCAACGTCTAACTTTGGCTTGTATGAACCTATTAGGTTAGTCTAGGCAGTTGAGCGAGGCGAGGTGAAGATACATCTCGAAGTGTTCAGGCGTTCAGTTTCGCGAATTGAGAGGATAAATTATGTCATCAGATTCTGCAGAAGAAATTTGTGTTTGTGACATAATGCAATTATATTAAATTTTTCACATAAGTGTACTTTCCACTGTTTTGCTTGCCACCCGATAAAAATGAAACGTCTGGAATTTGGCGAATTTCATAATCTATATCAAGACTGACGGACTGATCCTGATAGATTCTTCCAATATATGATTATATTAAGGAAAAATTTCAATATATATATAAAAAAAAGAACGGCCAAAATTTCCATTCTAAGGATATAAATTTAATCAATTTCTGTTTGTCCAGTCCTGCAGTTTTGCTTGTATATGAAGAATTTGCGGATAAAAAAATCAGAAAGCTTCAAACCAGACGTAAATTGACACTTTTGTTTTTCTCAACCGCGATGACTGGTGAGAATACGCAAGATGACACTTTTGTTTTTCTCGACAGGAGCTCGTGAGAATTTATGCAAATGATAAAGGTTTTAGTTTCCTTTGCTGAATAAGTTTTCTTTTGTTATATTTTAATTACATGTAGCCCTAATATTGTATAAAAACAAGAATTTGGAAGCCAATATAGAACAGTTCGTCGCAAACCTTCGGCGTTGTTTTTTATTAGTAAAATTTTTTCGCGTTAATCACTTTTTTTAATACAAGAACCTTTGGTTTTTCAAGAAACTTAAAGTAAGAGCACTTTATACAGTAGAGCTTAGAAAATGTACCTATTCGTCTATATTGGGAAAATAAAGTTTAGTAGCTCTCACATACAGATAATAATAATAATTGCCCCGACGAATTCGACTGAATCTGCCTACAGATGACTTTATGCATGAAAGTATTCTATCTGAAAAACTCCAGTGAATAACTGTTCTACCGAAACATTTTCTGTTAATTTGTAAGAAAAAATTAAGACTTTCCCTACATCATGGCTGGCTTATCGTTTGGTTGAATCAGCAAGTCTAGGCGTCTTCGATTTTATATTCGAGCGAAGAATTAACAGTTTTTGTTTTTCGCCCTGCTGTCTATGGTTTAGTTTGTCTATGCATAAAACCTATCTAACCAATCTATACACCCCCAACCGTTGCCATGATTCCAACAATAGCAGCAATTTACTCAGCTGAACAAAAACAAATATTTATTCGTTTTAAGTCAGTTTACAAACGAAAATGAGCAAAGAAAAATGATTGCAGCCAATGAAAAGATTTCGTTAAGTTAGCCAAGACTTGTCAGTTAATCTTGTTGGTTAATATGAACTGAGTGGAATGACATTTGACTATGGGCATTGCTTATCTGTTATTAATTGTCTGTAATTCAGCTGAGAGTTATTTAGCGTAATTTTATTCTGTCGTATAAAGTAACTGTAAGGAGCAAAGACTACTACAGAAAATCGCACGTGCACGCACACATCTGAATTTATGTTTCGGCTTTGGGTGGGAAGTATATTTTACAGGCTTTTCATGTAACCCCCTCCCCCACAAACATTAACACGATTAGACCAGTTCATGTTAAGTCCTCAAATGAAGGTAACGATGGAATTTGCTCTGGACTACATCCTTCAGCATAATGAGCTTTTCCTTGATCACTCGATGAGATGAGCAGTTCGACAAGAGTGGATAGAAGAGGAATTTTCGAAATTCTGGAATGATTAAAGACTATCGCACAAAATAATGTACCAAAAAGAGCATCTATTTCTACTTTTTGTTTCGCAAGGAAATAGATGAGCTATATGATAGCAATACACTTCAGGACATTTTACACAACTTTCTGTAAATGAATTCATTTTTCAACTGCGTGTCATAAATAAAATCAATGAATAGGTACACAAAGGCGAACTGGGAGGACGGGCGATCAGGGCTAGTCCGATGGGCCGGTGGTTGCCTGGCCGGTTTCAGTTCCTATACCTTTCATGAAATCATAGGGTACCTACATTAAATTTGTCATTCCATTTGTAACACACAGAAATAATCGTAGTAAAGCAAAATTGGTTGGCAACCACGCATAATATTGAAAGTTATTTTGATTTTTGCACGTCCGGCCCTCCGTCTCTGTCTGTCCATCCGTTCTCACTATAACTCGAGGGCGTGTTCACTCACATAAAGAGCTGACATTTTGCACGCGATCTTTTAAGAAACAAATGCAAATTTAAATTCGATAATGAGGACAAATCGGGTAACTCCTACGCAGGGTTGCTATACAAAAATTACGTTTTTCACTGTATATTTGGAGACTGCCTGTAACGATTGAACCTACAGAGCTGCAATTTTGTACGCGGTTTTTTCATAGAAATAGTAAATATAATTTCAAAAATGCGCTAAATCGGGCAAGCCCTTCTTGGTGTTGCCATATAAAATTTTTGGATTTTTACGAATACTGTGAAAACGTTCAGTTCTACCCGTTTTCATTGTACTGAAAAGTTCTTCAGAATATGAATTCCTATGAAATTGGTTATAAAATTTTTTTCTGTCCGACGATCTGTTATAGGAATATAAGCGAAATACCACTTGAAAAATCAAACATGTACATATGGTTGACCTTACGAAATTACATACGGGCAATCATCTAGCGTAACATAAGAATTGTTATTAGACCAATTTTAGATTTTTTACTTATTTATAAAGCTTTTGGCATTATTTTAACCATCATATCCCTATTATTTTGAAAACGCATGTAAAATGTGTTTTTTAAGAAAAGGGTTCAACAAGGCTTTACTTTTAAAGCAGATTCGAAATTGTAAAAACCAATATAAAAACAGTTTTTAAATATGGTTTTATTATTACTTTTAAAAAATTAACTAAACCATGAAAAATTAGATAAACCATGACCCGTATAAATATATATATACTCTTCTTCATAATTGATTTCATTATATGAAAAAAAATTACTGTATTTTCGAATTTGCTTTAAAAATTCAGTCAGCCTTTACTTATGACAAATTTCCAGTGTTACGAATACAATACGGTTATTCTGTGTGTACCCGCCACCAAAATAAAATTCTGACTGGCAGAGATCAAAATACTTTTGATTTGTTCCTGAAAATTGGCACCGTCGCGTTATCGTATAAGCAGTGTTGGGCAAAATGCAATCTGATCGATGATTAATGATTACGATTACAATCTGTAATCTGTAATCATGATTACAGATTGATAATATTAATCAGAAAAGTAATCATTTTTGGCGATAAATGATTGATCAGTCGTAACCGTAATCATGATTACATGGTTACATTTTTTGATTACAAATTTGCAATAGTTTTAAAATTGTAGTTAAAAGAAAACAAACATTGTTGTATTTCTATTCCGAAATGGGTTGGCACATAAACTAATTTTTGTAAGCACATATCTGTAGTGGGATGTGTTATGGTCGTAGCGTATTGCATATAGCAATATGCTACAGTGAGATACTGTAGCATGTACGCCGGCCTGCGGTTAGTAGTAGTGAGTAGGTAGTTCATCCAGCACAGGCATACACACGTGCAAATTTACAAATTTATTGCTATAAATGAGCACCAAATTCCTCACAGTCGTTTCCCATATTATCAATTTCAAGAGCGGCAGCGTGCATAATCAATTTTTTATAATTTACGAATTTACGCAGTAACAACGAACTAGGATCACTGATGTTTGGTCCGGCAATGTAAAGGCCTTCACCATAAATAACGAAGGATTTCGACTGTGGTTAGAAGATGAAATCGAGCTACCGTTTCGAATCCTCTTGACACCTGGAATATTGTCATACACTAGTGCAATGTTTTCTTTCAATATGAACTCTGGAATTTTCTAGGAGTCTCGTCGACATATAGATATACATATATATACGTAGTTGTAGAATAGTTTTGTTAATCAAATTGAATATTTTTTTTCTAATTTATACCGCCGAAAGGACGATTGTGTACTTTAGAAGTAGTGAACTTAATACCTTAGGGTAAGATTTTTTGGTTAAGTACTTATGGGGATGTTCCGACATGAACAACTCAGTTAAGAACTAGATTTGTGATGACGTCCACTGAAATAATAATATTTAGATAATGAATTTCAAAAGGAAGATTTAAGAAGAAAAGCACAACGGCCATCAGTTAGTAAGGTTTTTTTTTGGTAATTTATAGTAAATATACAAATAGCATATTTTAGAGAATTAAAATTATCACTCTTCGTATGCAAGCTACAAATAGTATTATGAAAAAAATATACGTACATACATTCATCGTCTCGAAATTAAAAAAATTAATGAAAAGCTTTAAAAATCCTTCTTCATTTATATATTCTATTTATATCATCCTAAATCAATTAAACTTAACTGAATTTTAATATTTAAGAGCATTCTACACACACATACAAAAAGCAAGCTAAAGTTACGGATTTTTGCGCACAAGTTACTTCTTCTTTACTTACTTTGAATCTTTTAACGGGTAACACTATATGCTCACTCATTTTCCGGTTCACATCTTACGTATATGTTAGATTATCGTCTCACATCGCGGCATATTTTTTTGACAATATGAAATTGGCACACACAGGTATATAAATAACCTTTAAGACTTAATTTCTCTCGTTTAGTTTAGGGTAGGTAGGTAGGAAAATGCACCATCATCCAAACACTTATGTACATACATTGCGAAACATTTCTTACGATAAATTAATCTGAAATTAAAAGCTTAAATATGGCTGCAGGGCAAGATTGAGATGTTTTTATATGGAATCATTTTTGTTCAAATCATATTTACCCTTACTCTATTATTATCCTAGGAAGTCTCTAATTTTAGCTTTATTTATTTTAATGTGAAAAGCAATCTTAAACACATGTACTGAGCCTTGCCATAAATACTACATCGATTTAAAATTAAAAAAATAGTTATAGGAATAAGTGGTAATTTTTGTAGGAAGGAAAACAACAATTGCTATTATAACGTGAACATGAATCTTTGAAAGTTTTAATTCTTCCTTCACTATCCTGGAGCCCTCTCGCATGAAGGTCGTTTAGGTTCGCTCGTTTATTCTCTCTTTACAGGTCAACAAGGGACTCTGAAAACATCTGCCCTCAGAGTCAGATGGGTGGGTGGGGCACGCACTGAAGGCAAACCATCTGCGCCTTCGCTGATGGATATGGGTAAGTAACGTAAGGGTCCCTTCAGGACCGAATGTGTGCCGGCTTTTAGTTAATAGGCACGAAATATTTTTTGATTATGGCAGACGGCAGTGGCAGGTTTTTCGTGGAACCTCCCCACACCCGCCCTGCAGTTAACGCTGTCCGTCGAGTGAGCTGTCAGCTCATGCTGGCAGTCTGGACTTAACGTCCAAGCCAATCACTCTACATAGCAACATAACAGATGGTAATGGAATATCTGATATCTGTTGATTGCGTTTACCAATTATTATTAATTAAGAAAAGGAGGTAGAGTTAAAATCTTCTGATATCAAAAACAACACTGTATCGTTTTGATAGGTAGCAGTTAGTAATTGTAATCTTTCATCCTCACTCTTGCTGTCATGTCAGTAATATTTACCCATTGCAGCGCTTCGACCTTGCTTCTAACTCTATCAATCGAACCACTTACATTCTTCATATTGACTGCAATTAATACATAATTTAACAGTGCCTTGGAGTTTTCTACAATAAAAATTCTTACTTACGAACACAGATTTTTTGTTTTCTTAGAAATCTCTTGATAAGTTTCATTTGTAATCAAAATAAATGTAATCATGTAATCATGATTACGGTTAGATTTTCTTAAGATTAATCGATGTAATCATGATTAATGATTAATGGGTAATCATGATTGATATGTAATCATGATTGATTTAATCATGATTATTAATCTGATTACAAATGTAGTTGATTACGCCCAACACTGCGTATAAGTAAGTGTAGGGGCGATTGCATTTCTAAGCGGTTACAAAAAAATTGGAAAAACAAATTGAAGAGGGACACAACGGGTCAAGAGTTAAATTTTTCCTCCGTTCTTTCGCGACCCATATCGACTCGTTTTTGCGCCTGAGGCAAACGTATGAACTTGCTCCCCTGATGTATAAAACTCTCAACATAACCTAATTTAACTTTACCTGTTCTGACTGAGCAAAGTTGAGCGACAATTGATTATGAGATGATTAGTAAATCCATATTTATTGAACATAAATGTATTAGTTTTCATTTTCTTTACTTATCTGTATGCATTTTTTGCGAGTAATGTACATTTAAAAACATTGAGGTGAATTAGTTTTATAAAAATATTTGGAAGATTTTATAGATGGACTTTTCTCGTTTTCTCGCCGGTTTTCGGTTTTTAAAATAGCCACATTCCACAAACTTTCTTGGCCCATTGCACTTCAATTTGCTGAAACTTCGTTCACATGAAGTTTTCGTCATTTTCAATGTCAGAAAAACTCGGAGCGCGATTTCAACATTTAAATAGGATTCGTGAATTGATTGAAGCACATCTAAGAGCGGCTTTTCTCATTTATCTATCGGAGCCTATTTTGCGGAAAAGATCGCCAGAAATAAATAAAAAATCTTCGGAAACTTATTCCAACATTTCCTACGTACATATCATTTAAAATAGGAGATTATTAATCGTTTAAAAAATTTGTGAGCGAAGCTTGTGTATTGTGGCAATACTCAATATCATATCGTGATTCGAACTTTCAAGGAATTTTACGTATTCGACTCGTTATTGCAGGCTCAGTACACATATTTTATCAGCAAATTCTACTAAGGAAATAGGAAATGGGCCATCAGCTATCCGTAAATTTTCACTTCATTCACACTAGATCGTCATCTGGACATCATTTTTCCTGCAACGCATGCTTAATTCAGAGTAATATTGGACGCACATATTCACACTGAGCCATCACGTCTCATCACCAACAGTTTGACGGGATCAAAATATTCTCGGAAAGTTTTCCTGATGGTGACTATCGTGATGTAATGTGTCGGTGACGGATAGTGCGAATGGTTCGATTCAAGTGCATTGCAGAATGATTGACTGTCGGAAGACTGATGTACAGTTTGAATAGGCCTTCGTCCAACATATTGTCATTCTATTTCCTAAAGGCGTATTAAATTATGTTTCCATCATTCTATCTCCCAAACAGTCAATCCAACATATAACTAAAAAGAAAGTTGTAATTGTTCTAAAAGCTTGGAGGTCTCACTATTTTCGAACTTATGCGAGACTGATATACAATATTCATCAATATTCATAAGCGCTCGACAATTTTAGCTTGAGTACATTATTATTAAATCAAAGTGTGTACTCATATTTTATTTCAGCCTCTTTAGTTCTGTTCCTTTTAATATTACCTATAGCTAGCTAGCTAGCTATATTGCATTATATTTTGAACAGTGAGTTTGTTTGAGTTTGTCTCATTCTGACGATTTCTTGTATTTTGCATTATTGCAAAGAAGTTTTGAGGAACCTATTTCTTCAATCCAAACGAATTTGCAAAAGCCTTTTGCAAAAAGATTTGGGTCCAACCCAGCTACTCTTAAATAAATTTATTCTCCTCTGTAAAAGGAGAATTGGGAATATTAGTCTATCATAGCAACCTGTAAGCATCTTTGTATGACTCATTGAAAAGTGTGTAGTATAAACGCATGCTCATTTTAAATTTCATGACGATCATAGTTAGCCTTTTACGTAGAATCTAATATGGCGAATCTAAACTGACGGAATGCGATATGCAGGGGTTTGCCGATAAACATTATTATGTCAAATTTCAGCATATATGATAGAAGTGTTATAAAAACTCATTACAAAATTCCACCGAGACTAAGATTTTAAGCTAAATAAAAATAAACA
This sequence comes from Dioctria linearis, assembly GCA_963930735.1. Lineage (NCBI taxonomy): Eukaryota > Metazoa > Arthropoda > Insecta > Diptera > Asilidae > Dioctria > Dioctria linearis. Next base: position 39,013,735 of record OZ005744.1, read on the forward strand.
TTTAGAGAGTGCAGGCGCGCTCATCATTTTTGCCGAAATCTGCTCTAATGCAGTGTAGATTTCCCTGGCTCTGTTTATGGAATTAATATTTCTACTAGTACATTAGTTATACCCATAAAAAACTCTTCAGATCCTCTACATGCATTTTCTTGCTAATTATGTATTAGCTGATTACCATAAAATCTCGTAACCAATAGCCAAAGGGTCTCCACTCTTCAATTCCCCTATTAAATACTAACTGACACCAGGTTTCCTCCACCCTATTATTGAAGCAACTTAATTATTTCCATTCGATTTAATTCACTCTCACTGAGAATTTAATTTCGCTGTTTGAGGCACTTATATGAAAATTCTTGAGTTAATTTAGCGTTATGAAGTGATTCGCTGACAGGTAACCAATGACAACTTCACTGCCCCGTGGCGCTGCTGTCAAGGAGTGAATGCTTTCATTACATAGTCAGAGGCAATTTCACTTGGTTACTCTCTCCCTCTTCATCGACTCTGAATTTTGCCATTTATCTTGAAAGTTAAGATGAAAGAAAGCAAAGTACTTGGGGTGCGATTTATTTCACTCTATCTTGGGGCTAGTCGATGTGGCTGTAAAAAAATTACTTTTAAGAACGATTACATACTTTTCACATTATTTCAACACCACATACTTGGGTTGCTGGTCAAGGTTAGTGATTTACGATGTCCAGTCAACTTAAGTAAAATTAAGATTCGTTATTGACGAGTGCAAAGTATTCGCTTGAATGAATAAAAATTGGCTGTCGTTCATGTAATAGCAAGAATAATGATTCTAATGTTACATCATATGAATTGTCAAAGAAGCTTGTGATTTATCTATTATAGTACTTAAGTCGGCAAAACGTTCATTTATCTTAGTAGTTGTTGAAGTCCCTTGTGGGACATAAAAGCTTGATATTAAATTTCCACCACCATCCTCGTAAGCATATTGACGACCAACTCTATAGTGATCTTGGATTATACTAATTAGTTGACGATGTCAATCCATTTGCAACATGTGATTCAGATCTCAATTTGAGGTTAATGAGACCATGGCTATTTAGTAATTTGAATACGTAGCATTCATAGTTATTCATAGTGAAATAGAAAAAAATGTTTTTTTTTCAAATACTGCTTCTTAAAAGTTGATATTATTTACGTTAAAAACTCAATAGGTATAAACAATAATTATTGAAAAATGAAATAATAATAATAAACAAATGAAAACGATATACTCACCCTCTAGCTTGAAATTTTTTGTGTTGTGTTGAAAGTTTATATCAAATGTTTTTAAGAAGAATTTTGACTTTGAAAATAACGAACCTTAAAATAATATTACCCACTCTTTGTGTTCAGGACAAAGTTTTGTCAGCCAGAAAGTTGGCAGACATTTTTTTACTTCCCATATTAATGTTAATACGACTGTCAAAAAACACGGCTCGTTTTTCATTTATATTCCGCAGCAAAAACTGGTGCCAGCTCTTCATCAGTCGCTCATGTTCCTATCACAGAAACTATTCCAATTAACTCTAATTGTGCTTTCGATTCTTCATACATATGAAGTCAAATAAAATGCATAAAGTTCTTGCAATAACGCAGTTAATGTAAGTGAAATATTAAAGTAACCATTTGCCGTTGATTCATTTATTGGTTCTTTGTCTTTTTATACCCTAGATGAAATCTATAGGGGTATACTAAGTTTGTCATTTCGTTTGTAACACATCGAAATAATGATGGTAGAGCAAAATGGATTGGACACCAATGCATAAAATTAAAAGTTATTTCGATTTTTGCATGTCCGTCCGTCCGTCCGTCTGTGCGCACGATAACTCGAGAACGCGTATACTTAGAGAGCTGAAATTTTGTACACGGACTTTGAAAAAAAAAAAATTAAGTTCGAAAATGAGACAAATCGGGCAACTCCTTCGTGGGGTTGCCATACAAAAATTTCGTTTTCCGCTATATATTTGGACTAAATCGGGCAACTCCTTTTTGGTGTTGCCATATAAAAATTTAGGTTTTTAGTATACGTAATACTTTGAAAACGATCAGTCCAAGACATTTTCATTGCACTAAAAACTTCTTCAGAATACGAAATCCTATAAAATTGGTTATAATCATTTTTTCTGTCCGACAAACCATTCTAAAAATATATGCGAAAAACCACTTCAAAAATCAAACTTGCATAGAAGGGTGACAATAAGAAATTTCATAAGGGCATTCATCTAGGGTATTTTTGGCGATTAATGATTGATCAATCGTAACCGTAATCATGATTACATGGTTACATTTTTTGATTACAAATTTGCAAGAGTTTTAAAATTGTAGTTAAAAGCAAACAAATATTGTTGTATTTCTATTCCGAAATCGGTTGGCACATAAACTAATATTTGTAAGCACATATCTGTGGATTGCGTTTACCAATTATTAGTAATTAATTAAGAAAAATTAAGAAAGGGAGGTAGATATCAAAAACAATACTGTATCGTTTTGGTAGTAAATCTAATCTTTCATCCTCACTCTTGCTGTCATGTCAGTAATATTTACCTATTGCAGCGCTCCGAGCATGCTTCTAACTGGTGTATATATGCTGCATTTCAGAATAACTCACTTTGTCTTATTCTACAACAGTTGCAATCTGCCCTTGGATTCATTCGAACTAGCATATAACAATTTGGAGCATTATGAAAGTGTGGCTAACGCAAAGCGTTAAAAGGCATTATTGCATTTTCCGTGCTCAACGACTCTCTAATACGCCCCAGAAATCTAATCTTTTTCGCTACCTTTTTTCCCACATAATTAATATCCTTGAATTTAAGTTGATGATCAGATATGTGCGTGTCTCTATCAATCGAACCACTTACATTTTTTATACTGACACCAATTAATACATAATCCAACAGTGCTTTGGAGTTTTCTACAAAAAAAGTTCTTACTTACGATCACAGATAGTTTGTTTTCTTAGAAATCTCTTGATAAGTTTCATTTGTAATCAAAATAAATGTAATCATGTAATCATGATTACGGTTACATTTTCCTAAGATTACTCAATGTAATCATGATTAATGATTGATGGGTAATCATGATTGATGTAACCATGATTGATATGTAATCATGATTGATGTAATCATGATTGATTTAATCATGATTATTAATCTGATTACAATTGTAGTTGATTACGCCCAACACTGACTTCTGTACATCTCTGCTTTGTTTGCATCAAACTTTTAGTTTTAATATATTTAAACTCCTCGATTAGTAAGCCAGGAAACAATGCAATAATGTTCCTGTTGCATCGGCGGAAGACTACTTTCGTATAACAATTTTAATACCATTTCTTGATGAATTCTGTGCTGATTTGGAATCTAGATTTGGGACACATAAAAATATCCTTAAGGGTGTCTTGCTTCCTGTATAAAATTGGAATGTTCAAATAAATAACATTGGGGAAAAGGTAAAGCATCTATGTGAATTTTACACGGGTGACATAGAAGCATCTTAAGAAGAAATAATTTTTGAGTTGAAGTTGTGGAAATGAAAATTTCTTCGAGTGGACAAGCTATCTACTACTGGGAATGCGCCACTCTCTGCATGTGATAAAAATTTGTATCCAAACATCTTCAATCTTCTGTGTATATTGGTTACTTTACCGAAGCCAAGCGGTCGTTTTCCACACTGCGAAGGCTAAAATATTAATTTGGCAATTCAACTGCGCAACTGAGATTAAATGGGTTATCACTCATAAATGTTTATAGGGAGACCATGCCAGAAGTGGATGAAGTTATTACAGACCTTGCTAAAAAAACATCGTAAATTGAAAATCCGCTCATTATAAGCCAAATTTTAGGTAGAAGACGTAATGTAATATATAAATATAATTAAAGATATTGTACCTGTTTAGATGGCTTTTCTTGGTTTCGCATATTAATAGTGATAGATAGATACAATGTGAAATAGAAGAAATATATATACCTAATATAAATAAATAAAAATATATATAATATATGTATACATATACATATATTTCGATAAAATGTTGCTTGTGACTAGATTCTTCAGACACGAAAGAATAACTTAGAATTAATGTGAATTCAAAAAGTGGAATTGCAAATTTAATCTATTAATTTATGATGACATTGCAGGAGATGATAAAAGAGCTCGGGAAACGAAAAATATTGTACGGAAAAATGTCAATCCTCCTAACGGTTTTCGAGGAATTCGACTTAAAAAGATATTCCACTTTCAAAGAGCAGGGTTTTGCATTTTTGGTTATATCTCTAAAACTACGCAATGTCGGATAGAGATCTAACACTCAGTTTAAAGCTAACAAATAGTTGTTCAATTGGGGCAATATGATAGAGATGTCAGAGCTTAAGTTCGAACTTTGTCCACGAAATATGTTTTTTTTTATTCTGAAAGTCCAATAACTCGATAATGTCTCTTATAACTTTTGTTATTTAATTACCCCTTAAATAAAGCCCAATGTGGTCATCTTTTAACTGATTTTTGCTTCATACATTTACCTCTATCTATTCAGAAGTTACCGAGCTGAATTATTCGATATGTTGCACGTGCTATTTAGTAGGTAGGTTGCCAGAATCTTAAAATGCATTAATAATTTACTACCTTACAATTACTGAACAATCAGGTAGAGAGTTGAATTGCAAGACAATGCGCTATTCTTACTCTGCATCTTCACCTAAAATTTTATGACGGTTAGCGAATTTGATTTGAGAGATATCATGAATTATAAGTATCCTTTTAGTGTAAATAAAAAACAATCTCCCATACAGGTACAACATTGGTACAGATCTGTTGATGAAATCGTATTTAAATACTCCGGTTAGAATTTCGTCTCTCATTCTTCAGTATGCATTACCGGCAAAATAAACTATTGCAAAAGTTTTGGTGCTTTAAAATAATGAGTTTACAACAAAATTTAAAGTTTTTTTATTTACTAGAACGAGCAGGTTTTTGTTATTATTACTTTACGACTTCGATCTCAAACTCTTAGTTTTCTTTAAGCTGTAAAATAAGTGATGTTTTCAATATCTAGAGGTATTTTTATTCAACGATGGCTTCATTTTCCAATGAGGAATATGCAGATATTTTATACTGCTTGCTTGATAGAAATACAGTAACAGCGCAACGTGTTTATTAGGAAATATTCCGCTTCAGAAGATTATCTGATCAGATAGCTGATTCATTTGTTTCAACTTTGGAGTACCAGTGTAACCCGTTCCACTACGCATACAGTTCCCGTTGGGAGATTTTGATCAAACTTCTTGTGTTTTATATATTTAATGAATTATATGTAAATAACAAAGTTTATCAATATTGAGCTAATGGTTTAGAAGATCTGATACGTTGCGAATACGCAACCGTGGTACAAACGGTATAAAAAAAACTATTCACTAATAACACCAAAATACGTTTTTATTAATTAAAAAACAGGTAATGTAGAAAAAAAACTTGTATGCAAATTAATATAAAAAAAAATATAATTTTTATTTCGACATCGCTTTCTTTTGCCACCGTCGATTTTCACTATATCGTGTCGAGCTTTTGAGAATCTGCTGCAGCTTGGTGTAGCTAATTCAACAACCCGATTTACTTCACAATTTGATTGGCTATCTTCTACAGGAGTTGATAAAAGCTGCATGCAAATCTGTCGACAGTGATATTGGCTTTTGGGAAACTGCGGTGATTGCACCATGTATTAGAAGCTGGTAAGTCAATGCAATTCGCGAAAGTGGCCACCACCATTTTTTCCCTTTTTTATGGATTCTATACTGTAACAAAAAGCTGTCGAAAAAATCCACTCCTCCCAGTTGTAGGCCGTGACTAGCAGAACACTGTATATTTTCAAAGCTCTTGTTCTTTTGACAAAACCTTTTCGCGGTAGTTATTGGTTCAATATTGTCTTAATCAGACAGGAAAATAACTATGGAATTATCATTCAATCTAACGCCATTGATTATCCTCATCAAAAACCGCTTCAAACTCACCTCTATTCTTTCTCTTGAAAATTTTCGGGTTAAAAAGTGGACACCTTCCTGTTCTAGTACCGAAAAATTAGCTAAGAGCTTTCGTGAAGTAAAAAAGTTATCGAAATAAACTTTATGACATTCTGGCTTTTCAACAACACTTAATAAATGTTCAGCGATGTTTTCACCAACTCCAAAGGAAGAGTCAAATGCCTCGTTTTTGCCACTATATGGAAAGTTTGATATAAATATCTTGTGGACGATGCCAAACTCCAAAGTTTATATCTAAAGCGAGTGGGTTTCCCTTTTATAAAAATGTTGGCACTATGCCGACCATGATTGGGCCACATTGATTCATCTATCGATAAGAGGTGCGAAAATATTCCAAAGTTAGAGCAATTCTTGGAAATTAGATTCTGGTATTCCTTCACTTTATAAAATTTATCATTTTGGTTTATATGGTCATTATTAGCAAGATGCATGACTATTGTAAGACATGTTCCCTGGAATCGCATTACTTTGAAATCAAAGTGAGGTGAATTAGACCAGTAAAGTTTTTCCGGCGGAGCAATATGGTGGCCAGAAAACATCGAAATTTCAAGAAATATTTTCAAATATCAAACGGCAAAGACAAATTGGTTGTTTTTCTGAGCAGCATATATATTTGTCTGATTTAGAGTTAGGTTATATACGTCCTCGGGGAAAAATTCTTCGAAAAGATCAAGTGGTGTGTGATGAAATAAGGAACGTTCGAGTTTCTCTCTTTCAGGAAACTCGTTATTGACTGGAATAGTCTTAAATTTACTATCGCAGTTCGTTCCTTTCCAGTTTGTTTCTCGTTGTACGTAACGTGACGTCAAGCTTTGGAAGTGGGCAAGGGGTATTTCATCATCAGTATTCCGGTCGGAATGCTCTGCTTTTATTTCGAGATTCCCCGCAACATCCTGGGGAGCTTGTACTGACCAACAACTCCCTCACCATCATTTTCTTCTGAGATTTCTTCATCACTAATCCCACCAAATTCCTCTGGAGGTTAAATGTCGATGTCAGCACATTTAAAAAATACAGACTTCGATTTCCGTGACGGCTTCTTGAAGAGTAATATACCGTTTTGACATCTATACATAGAGAAAAAAAGGTTAACGTTTGGTACCACGGTTGCGTTTTCGCAACATTTAACTTTCACAGTAAAATAATGGAATTGAGCTTATGCCACAAACTTATATTTGCACTCTATATTTTTATTAGAAAAGTATGCAACACATTTCATATCCTTAAGAACACAGCAGTACAAACCTCATGTTGCGAAAAAGGAACCGGGGGCCAATAGTTACAAAAAACGGGTTCTAAAAAGCAGCAATGAGGTAATAATATTACTGTCAGCAGGGTTAATGCACGATTAAAACAGTTACATATATTTACATTAATCTTAGGCCTGAAAACATGATAAATTTACCAGAAATTGGAATAATATTTCAAAGCAATACTTTTGAAAAAATCCAGTTTGTTGTAATTTTTTATACAGCTAAATGTATGAAAAACACAAGCACAATCAGATGGCATTGAGAGCATTTTAAAAAAGGGGACAAGCGGGAAAAGCATAACCTTCTAATATAACTATTTCCATAATAATGCTTTATCACTACCCTCTTTCTTAAAAATCTCACTAATGTCCAACTTAAATGATCGTTTAAAAAAAACCAGTGATTAATTCCATTAACGTAATTATCAAAGATTACTAAGTTCTATGCACTGGAATACGTGGGCTTCAATTAATGTACCGACGTCGTCAACCCTTTTAATGTTATTTCCATTATCACTGACGTTGCGCCTCAGCCCCTTCTATGTTTCAGTCTCACTGACACCCTTCACACAAAATTTTGTGTTGAAATATGACTTTCCCCTGCCGAGAGCGTTTTATTGTCGTCGCCGAATAAAACATCCCTTAAAATCCTTGAAATTCGTACAACATGGTACTAATAGTACTGGGGACCAGCTTTATAGCACCCCAACTGCTATTGAATGCCACTGAAAACGGAAAGCGTACATTTTCGATACAGGAAGTGTGGCTGAGAGCTGGCTGCATGTTATATAGGAGTAGTGAGCAGAAGATGGATTTTATTTTATGAGTATTTTTAGAAGTATTTCAGTATTGTTGGAAATAATATTAATAACCAGATATCGAAGCACCACAGTAAAATTGAAGTAACCCGCGGCCGTCATTCCGAATTTTATAATGTTTATGCAGGAAATGAAATCCAGACAGAACCAATTTCTTAAAAGTGATGGAATTTTCCTTTGATAACAAACATATTGTATCGAGAAGTATACAATAAAATAAATTTGTGATCTTATTTGCGTCTATCTTGATTTGATTCCTTTGCCTTTGACAGAAAAGATAGGAAATCCAAATGAAAGATACATACATTTTGCATAGTAATCTGTAAGGCAAAGATCCGCGCAGACCAGTCTAAAATATAAAAACTGTCAACCCAACCAAATTCCAACTTCTACAGAATATAATTGATGATATTATTTATTAAGTTTCAATAATATCACCCCTATGGTGGCATGGATAAAATCCTAAACTAGGAAAGATGTGAAAAAATACATTCATCAAACCGGAAGAGAATTATAGCAGTTATCTTGCATGCGATTATACTATCTTGAAGGATGTAAATAATATATTCTCCTAAATACAAAATACTATATAGGATGTAATAGGTCGAATTAAAGAGGAGAGTTACAGTTATGTTAATGAGCTTTATAAAAAAAAAAAGAGGTCAAAGTAAAAAAAGGTAAGAAAATCCCAAATTTTTAGTTTAGACCCCAATAACTCCTGAGGGGAGAGTAGTCAGAGTTGGTCGCCCAGTTGTTGGAAAGGCCATGAAGGAACATACAATGAGTTCTTAACTGTCACCGTACACCCTATACTGTTTTAGATACAGGGTGTTTTGTGAAAAACTATTTTTTTTTCTTAACCACCCTGTAATCCCTCTGCCATCTATTTTTTTTGTTTGCCTTGGTGAGTACTATCACTTCCTGCTCTACTGGCCACCACTGAGATCTGTAATCACCAAGTCCAGGCAAGTCCAGTAATAGTATGTCAAAGGTGGACAACCGTTGGCTTACATATCATGCGATATTATACTTACTTGGTTATTCAATCAGTCGAGATAGATCATGCATAGGAATCTGTGAATGTGCACACGATGGAAGTAGCCTAAAATCATATTAACTATATCTTGTAAGTTCAATAAAATTTTCCGGTCAGTATAAAGATTTTTTCTGAGTCTGCTTCAGAATACTCCTCCAGTAAATGTTCTGGATAAAAGCCCCCAGCACAGAATCTTGGGAAATACATCATACAATCCAGCTTCATATAGTTACTCAAACCTTCCTATCTTCTTGAGTAATCGTGGTATATCCTTGTGAGGAATGAGTTTTAGTTCATGCTACTGCAGATATTTAAAAAAATGCCGTTCTCTAGTTAGCATATTTCGGAGATATATATAGAAAATGTGCCAAACGGGATATTTAGGATTAACAACCATAATGGTTGTCATACTCGCCGCTAATTATGATATTGACTTTATTCGTTCCGTCAAGGAAGTTTAGGCCGTATAAAAGTTAATAGATCATTCGAGCTTATTCGTCTGCAACCAAGAAAAATACTCATAAATAACGTGCTCTTCGATGGTTAATCTGGAGGATACTGGAGTCATAATTAAGAAAGCACGTAAAAATTTGCATTACCTGAAATAAATACTGAAAATGCTACGCATGTTATATAAGGATACGCGGTGGTGTGTACCTAAAACAGTAAATAAATCCACCATATCCTAATTGTTATTTTGGCTACTGCTTGGATTACTATTATTATAATATCTACTGCCTCGGTAACCATTCTGACTTCGAGCTTGATACGTGGCTACGTGGGTTTAAAATTTCTTTTTCTGTTATAATTATTCCCGCGGTTATGCCTGTACGTGTTAAAATTAAATAAATTTTTAATGAGAAATGTTATCTTCTGTGAAATTTGTTTTCATTTGTTTCCATTCACATTGTTCACAAGAAAATGGCGCCTAAAGTAAATTGCTTCAAAAAATAATTTTAGAATACTTTTGGGAACATGTCAAAATTCATAAAAAATTAAAATCATGAAGGGCACAATTCTGAAAAGTAATTTCAAAAATCAAAACCCTGAAAGTCCTGCAAGCTCAAAATCCTATGAAATCCGCAGAATTTTAAATATGCACGATCTTTCAAGCTTTCATGTTTGGTGGTTAGTTGTAATGTGTAAAATTTCTAATGAGGTATTTAGCATATATAAATGTTTTTAGAGTTTTAGGATTTGCCTTTACAAGATTTTACACATTCAAATTTTCACTGATTGCGGTTGATTTGTTTGAGCGAAATTGTAAAATTCAATTTAGTTCGAAAATGTATGTCTTTAGTGACCAACTGAACAAGGTACAGTATTGACTTATAAATTGTTATTGTTATATTAGTCAGTTAGGGCCTTTTCTCCCCTTTTTACAGAGCCACTGTTTCTTGTGTTTTTCAATTTTAAGAGTCACTTTATAACGTTTTTTATTAAAGAGTCTATATAGATAAAAAACAAAAGAAATTATTATTATGTAATATATACAACGTGTAACTCTTTAAAAAAATTTGAATTTCTCAAATTTCCAAATATTTTTCTGGTATCGAAAACCGATTAAGGTTGCTTTTCTATCCAAAATCCATCCCTCTTTGCTGGCGTGCTAATTGAATCGAGTATATAGTGAAAATCAAAACTTTTGTATACAAACATCACGAAAGGGATGCCCTATTTGGTCCATTTTTGAACTTGTATTGGAAGTTTTCATTAAAACATCGGGCACAATTTCAGAGGTCAAATTAGGAGGTCCTGAGGGGAGAGGAGTACGGGGGTGGTTAAGCAGTAATTGGAAATGCCATAAAGTTTGCATAATATCAGCTTTAGACGGTGACCGTACACTTTGTACTTTTTAAGATACGGGGTGTTTTATGAAAACCTAGCAAAATTTCTTAATCACCCTGTACTATCACCTCCCGCTGGAAGAAACACCCTGTATATATTGTTTTAATTTTATTGCCAATACTAATATAAAGGGTCTTCTAGATATGTAACTCACGTCTACATATGGAAAGTATTAAAAAAATTTTAGGACTCTCCGGTTTTCAGATGTGGCTCACGTTGGTATACATTATAAAAGAACTCTCATAATACATTCAATGGTTGAAGGCCTCTCCTGATAATTTGGTTAAAGCGAATATTGAAGTACATCCGTCGCCCCGAAGATGCTTCCATCCAATCTCACAGCTCTAGGTGTTTCCTCTAATAATTACACATAGATGTTAGGTATAAATAGAGATTACTCTTTAGGATTTTTTACCGGGGTAAACTTATATTTGTTCAAGAAGGAATTTATTTGGATTCTCCGGTATATAGCAAAAGCTAAAAAATGTTTTTAATTTGTTATTTCATCACACAACCTGTACAAACTCTAGGTTTGTCTAAACTAATAACAGGGGTGCCAGATCAAAAACAATTTTAAACAAATGTGCTTTATTTTAGCAACGAAATAAACAAAGAATAATGAACAAATTAATTTTTTAACAACAACAATATAATTATACAAAATGCATGAACTTCAACACAAATCAACTTAAACTAATATTGACTTGATTGTGATGCTGTAACGAGAAAAAGAAGAATTAGTACTAGAAGTATATTGGTTTCTTCTAATGGTGTTCTGGTGTGGTGCGAACTGTACTGTAGTTCAGAATCATATAAATATATAAAACCTTACTGCAGTTTAATATATTTGTATGGTGATAATTGTATGCCTTAATGTAGCATGCAAGTGTTGCTTGGTGTGATGAATCCTTTGGTTAGGATTATCTTGATAGTAACAGCTTAGTATACTGTACTTGTGATGAACTTTACTGTAGTTCAGTAGTATATAAATATAATAAACCTTACTGTAGTTTATTATATTTATATGTGTTCCTTGTGTAGTGGTGTCACAGTCGCAAGTTAATGCGTTACGACTGTGGGGCTAAGACTTGCAACTTAATGTGTTACTCTAGTGTGTGATCAGAAGTGACAGCCGAAAACCCCTTTCCTTTACAGGCCTTTTATAGTAAGCAGGTTGCCGGGAATGCCTGCTCTGATTTGATTCCCAGCAAGTTATTCAGAATGCCTGCTCTGATTTGTTGAAGCAAAGTGATTTTAATTCTGTTCAAAGTAATTAATTTGGTGTGCGTTCGCACACACCCAATTATATTTTTGGTGGCGTTTCAAGTCAAACAACGAAATTGAGTGACTTGAAAAACAAATGCAAAAATAGAACATAGAAAAGAAATGAAAAAATGAAAAAATTGAGAAAAAACAACAGATTCATTCGAAACGAATCGAACCTGTATACGCCCGCAGTGGGCTGAAAAAAGAAAAAAGAAGAAGGAAAAAGAAGAAGCGTTTCGTGTTAGCAGAAAATCTTACACTCATCGGTACAGCTTGGTTTTCTGCCTGCACGCTTTAAGCAGATCAAATTATATATATACATATTTTTATACCCTAGATGAAATCTATAGGGGTATACTAAGTTTGTCATTCCGTTTGTAACACCTCGAAATAATGATGGTAGAGCAAAATGAATTGGACACCCACGCATAATATTAAAAGTTATTTTGATTTTTGCATGTCCGTCCGTGCGTCCGTCCGTCCATCCGTCTGTCTGTCTGTCTGTGCGCACGATAACTCGAGAACGCGTACACCTAGAAAGCTGAAATTTTGTACACGGACATGGAAAAATAAAAGCAAAATTAGGTTCGAAAATGAGACAAATCGGGCAACTCCTTCGTGGGGTTGCCATACAAAAACTTCGTTTTCCACGATATATTTGGACACTGCCTGAGAACTCGTCGACATATTACACTGTGTTTTCATACTAATAGCAAATAAAATTTCAAAAATGGGCTAAATCAGGCAACCCCTTCTTGGTGTTGCCATATAATAATTTTGGTTTTTTACATATTCTTTGAAAACGATCAGTCCTAGACATTTTTATTGTACTAAAAACTTCTTCAGAATAAGAAATCCTAAAAAATTGGTTATAATCATTTTTTCTGTCCGACGAGCCGTTCTAGAAATATATGCGAGAAACCAATGCAAAAAATCAAAATTGGTCAAATGGGTGGGTGACCATACGAAATTTCAAACGTGCATTCATCTAGGGTATCATAAGAATTGGTCTTAGACCAATTCTAGCTTTTTCACTTGTTTTTTTCTATTTTTCTCAATTGTTTCATTTTTTCATTTCTTCTCTTTGTTCTATTTTTGCATTTGTTTTTGAAGTCACTCAATTTCGTTGTTTAGAACCTGTTGATGAGTCAAAACCAAAACTTAAAACGTCACCAAAAATATAATGGGTTGTGTGATGAAATAACAAATTAAAAACATTTTTTAGCTTTGCTATATACTGGAGAATCCAAATAAATTCCTTCTTGAACAAATATTGATGTTAAGGTGAATTCTACTTAATTTTCACCCAATCAATGAGTTACTATTCGGTTGGGCCGGCTATCGGTGATCTAAAGATAGAAAGTTGGGAGTGGCCAATTGAGAGCACCAACGCAGGAAGTTCAAAATCTTCTGAGCGGAACAATCCAAGTGACATTCTCCATTTCCTAAAACAGGATTTGAATGATGGAAAAGTCAAGTTAGAACGAAAAATATAAAAAATGCAGTTATTTGAGTAAAATAATAATTTCTACATATGAATGTAGCGGATGTTTGCTTTGTAATTCTTTACGACACTCTATAAAAAATTGTGATGATTATCTTAACTTCGATAAAAAAAAGTGACGTGCTCAAAATCGTAAACAAAATTACGCTGGTTTCGCAAACCGAGGCATCGTCGATGAAATCTGCGAGCGTAATTAGTTTATGCGGCGAAAACCCATATTTAGGGTAGACAAGGAAACAATAAAGCTACGCGTACGCATAGTTTTCGATGCTTCGACGCATATTACAGAATTTGTATCACTATATCAGTGTATTTCTATCGTAACTAACCTTCCCCAGAACTACTGCAAGTTTCGTTCAGATTCCTAGTTAACGTAGTAGCCATAACTCCGGATATTGAAAAGGACATCCTGCAAATTTGTTTAGCGGATCATTCATCTGTTATGCAGACGATTTATTTAAGTTCTTCAGCGGGTCTCTCTGGATACAGATGATTGGAATAACTCCAGTATAATTCAGAGTGAACGAACGGAAATAGAACTCTAACTTGCCGAGTGTTCGAGAGAAATTTTGTATATACGAAGAGTATGCGAAAATGTAGAAGGTCCTGGAGTGATTTGGTTAGTGGCCAGCCACGAATTACCTGTAGAAGTGGACATAGAAGAGTGTTTTGCAAAGACAGTAACTTTTGGTACCAAACATTCTGTTTTGAACTATATCAAGAATTGTCAATCCTTTTCACCTATTAAGCACTTTCGTTATTAGACTCAAAATATTATTCCAGTTATTTGGTGTTTGAAGGTAGACTGAGATTATATTCCTCTTCACCATTTGCAAACTTTTCGTAAAATTTTTATTATGCTGCTAACATGTGCAAGCATTCTAGCAATTAATCTGCAGCTTGTATCAGAGCTGTCTTTAATAGTTAAAAAGACTTTATTTACGTAGATGTGGACCTACATTTTATATATTCGGTTAATGATAAAAAATTTCAAAGGGCTGCAATTGAAATGAATGCTTTGAGAAATCTCGTACAAAGTTAGAAGTTGATGGTTTTTCGTGTCAGCGATGAACAAGTAGAACTAAATGTAAAACTTCAATGTGGAAAATGCTTCATGGTGAGGTGGGTCCTGGGAAAGGCTTGTTGGGGCGTAAAAGATTGCCTAAAGGCGGTTCTGAATGTAGATGAACTGAACACCTTTTAGACTAAAGTAGAATGTGTAATCAATTAAGAACATTTTTCATACATATATCAGACAATCCTTTATACTTAGACCTTCCAGAGAAGACTGAGGAAATACAGTCTCCTCTCAGTCTGAGAGCCTCCTGCGCATTATTATTTTTGCACAAAAATGCATATTTTTCTGATAACTATTACAATACTAATTTTTTGGAGCTGAGAGTGACAGAAATGATATTAATAAATATTGTTTGCCGCAATTGCTATCATGTAGTTGAGTGTGCAAAAATCTCAACAAGTCCATAAGGAGAATTTTATTTATAAAAATTTGATTTATGTGGTTAAATAAATTGGTAGGTATTACTTTCGAATTTCGTAAATATCCTATTTGACCCTCAAAGATTGATTACGCACCAAATTAGCTACAAATCTTGACAGCATGATTTTTGGTGTACTTATTCAGCAATTGGTAGCACTGCGAATATTAGTTAGCGACCATGTAGTAAAAGGTAAAAGGTCGTCAAAATTTTTTACCACGCATTATAAACAGAAGAAATGAAGAAAGATAGACTCCTGATATTGATGATCATTTTACTTTAAGGATTGTATATATAGCTTTTTTTCGACATCTTCTTTAGTATGCTGTCCCCGTTTGGTATCCGTTTTACGATAAAGAAGCTAAACAGAGCGGATTTATTCGTTACGGACTTAGACGTTTCCCTGGAATATCTCTCTCATGTTTCCTCCTTATAAGCAAAGAAGACTTAATTTCTTACCTAAGCACACTAGAAGAACTGAGGTAACTAAAGGAGCCTTCATGTTTCAAGTAATTACAGGCCAAAACACAATTACGACTTCGGCGGCGATATTTGTCAAAATTGGACGTCGCCACTTATATCAAGTACAACTGCGGCCCCTAATTTGTATCGCTTTACGTTGTCGGACAGTGCATACTGGGTTGGTTCTGTTATTAGCTTTGCGGCTTCGACTGCATTTTTAGAACATTGCTCAAAACTCTCATTATATTCATTTTCTTATTCTTTAATCGAGCAACAGCGCAATCGACCGTCGAACTCACAACTGTGTTCAGACCTTAAATGTGCCGTAGAGGCTCCTGAGCTCTTATCTTAAATAAACTTCAATTTCGCCCACAAACTTTGAAAAATGACTCGTCTGCCCTGCTACATAAGCCTCATCATCGTACCAACTACGGTTATAATGAGTATATTTGGACCACTCAGACCTAACTGATTTTAACTTAACTCCGAAAAAGTTGAAAATTCTATTTTATGAATTAAATAAATTTCTTGTATTTTGTTTACATTTTCTTTTTGGATTATTTATTTTTTGTTTTGCGTTTGTACTGTGTTTTTTGCTCCTATTTATTTTGATTTACTTTTGCTAACATTTTTATATTGCTTCGCTTTCTTGTATTTTGTTGTGTTAATTTATTAAAATTTATTACGCTTGTTTTATTTTGATTTTCGTTTTTTATTGTTTTACGTTTTTTATTGTTTTACGTTTTTCTTTTTCTCTTTTGCAATAATTGGTGTAATAATTGGTGAAATAATGTTGTCTTGTTGGCTCTGTTTAGGCTGCCATCCGCCCGGGTTTCCCCGGATTTGTCCTAGTTTGGAGGGCGTCCGGGGGTTTTCTATACCGTCCGGGTTTTAAATTTTTGGAAGTCAATTAAATAAAAATTAAATTTTATATGTAATGTACGTGTACGCTGTAGCCAGAAATTATATTTTTCGAAGCGTTCTCTTAGCATACTCAAAGGAATCTTTGCGGAAGTAGATATCTTTATTGATGTTCGGATTATTCATCAGGTATATGAAAAGATATAACTCTTCCAAATAAAAGTGTAAAAGAATTTTAAATCTTGAGTAGTCAATTGAAATGTTTGATTCCCTTTAATTAATTAATTGTTCACAATATTATTTTCTGTTTGTTTAGCAACATGCCCTGAAAATATGAAATCTTAATAAATACGAATTCCTCTTGATTCCCCTATAAGCGCTCCTTGAGTGCTTCCCTAGAATCTCCAAATGCGCGCTTCCCTCTGCCGACATGCTCACGGCGCCATGCGCCAGAGCCACGTGCTAGCGTCAGCTAGTAACGCCAT
The DNA here is from genome assembly GCA_963930735.1 of Dioctria linearis. Classification (NCBI taxonomy): domain Eukaryota; kingdom Metazoa; phylum Arthropoda; class Insecta; order Diptera; family Asilidae; genus Dioctria; species Dioctria linearis. The sequence goes on from OZ005744.1 coordinate 39,030,807, forward strand.
CACAGACTTTCCGTACTTTCAATTTTTACTTCATATGGTCGAGGTATCGGTGACGTCGGGGCATCCACGCCGGAGGCATCGCTCTTACTTTCTGTCTGCGCCTACTACTACATGCTGCATGCTATTCCACGGCGTAGTGCAAGTGTCTAATCATGTTTGTCACGTATAGGTCGGAATTATTGTTATGTTTAACTAATTGAATTAGGCTAATTCAATTTTCACTAGCAAAGGGCTAATCACTTTTGGTACTCGCGATTTGTTAATTTCCGAGAAAAGTTTACCTATACCACTGTCTGCTTTCATTTGATTTTCGATGCACCAAGCCAAAAAGCTTCGAGGAATGCTTCCTAAGAAATGAAACAGACTACTACATGAGAGCCCTTACTTAGTCCTAACATTCTCAAAGGTTTGCAGAGTTCTTATGTAAAACTGAAAAAAGTTTGATTTGCATAACTCATGCGCCCTAAATTACTATTCAAACAGAAGAATAGTGTTCCGATAATATTAACCTTGCTTTCTGATTTACCCAACCGTAATCAAATATTTATACCTTCCCTAACAAAATTATTTAAACGAACTTATTTTAGCAGACTGGCTACGATTCCCCAAACAAAAACTCTCAGCTGAGTTATAATTGCATTTAGAAATGTGCCATGGTCCGATGAATTCGAATGAATGACTGATTCGGACTCTGCACATACACCCTGAGGACCACCTTATTCGAGCAGCTGAAGTCGCAATGGCTTATCATACAATATGTCATCATATGTCTTTCAATTCTTTGGATTGTACTAATGCCCTTAACCGAGAGTTGTTTTCGATGTCAGATACAACAAAAAAATGACATGCGATCCCACGAAAGCTACAGCTATTGTAAACGACGTGCTAAGCCCTTTATCGATTGCCAAACTAAAAAGGGACTTAAAAGCTATTCATAACTATTCCCCATTACTATTCAGTATATTGATTACCAAAAGAACGGAATCACTTTAAAGCTTCTCGAAATAGAGAGTACTGAAAATGAGACATCCAACACAATTACTGAGATTAATAAAAAACAACATGATCTCTTGTCAAAATGTATAGCGTTTTCGGGAGATAATTATAATAAAAACTTCGGGGGAAGCGAACAATGTTTTCCATAAACTCAAAGAAAGTCTAAACCCCAACATTGTTGGTGTTGGTTACTCTGCGCACATTGTTCACAACGCAGTGCATCATGGATGGGATTTGTTGCCATTGGATGCAGAGTCTATAATCTTAAAAATATACAATTTTTTTGCTATTTACACGGTCCGAACCGAATCGTTTAAAGAATTGACACCGATTACAAACAGCTTCTCTATCATTCAAAAATGCGGTGGCTTACTCTTTTTCCAGCTATGGAGCGACTTTTGAAACTGTACAAGCCAATCAAAGACTACTTCGAAAGTTTAGAAAAGCCACCCGTTTTGATTAAACAATTTTTTGAAGACCCTCTCTCAGAAGCGTATTTGTTCCTCATCCACTCAATAATGCATATTTGTCACACAAAATTAGAGAAGTTAGAAAAAAGTGGTAATTCTGTCATTGAGACAAGAAACATACTTACATTCATTACGAAAAGTTTAGATGACAGAATTAAAGAAAGCTTTTTGCCGTTGAAGGTTCAGGGAATTTTAAATAAAGACGAATACACTAAACCCGAGATTAAGAAATGTTCTACTGATTTCTACAACGAAATGAAAACATATATAAAAAACTGGATAAAACCTTTAGAACAATTTGATAAGTTTGACTGAATGTTTTTGCCCAATATTACTGACAATACTCCGTGGACTGAAATTGAAAATACGGTTATATTTTTACAAGGCAAGAACATCTGAATTGATGACACAAAATTTATAGATGAGTGGCTGATTTCAAAAACTTTCAGTCAAAATCTAAGCGACCAAGACAAGCTTTAACGACAAATCAACTTTGGCTTAATTTTTTTTAAACGTCGAATGAACATTTGAACACCGAATTATTGAAGATTGCACAGTATTTTTTTTGCATACCAGCTCATAATACTAACGTAGAGAGAGTGTTTTCACTAATCGCTTAACAGTGGACCAAGGAAAGAAACTCACTTAATACGCAAACAATGTCATCACTAATCAAGACAAAATATAATTTCAAAGATTTTAATTGTGTTGAATTTTGTAAATTCCTACTGAGCAAGGAAGCTATTTTGAAGGCCATTGGGCAGACTGAAAAGTACAAAATGTAATAAGTTTATGATTTTAGTTTCTCTAATTAATATTAAATATTTTATGTTTTTAAAATTCTGCCTGCATCGTCCTATTTGCCCGTAACATCCTGTTATTTATTAGATATACTTTATTTTTCATTTTGTAGGCTTAGTGAACTTAGTTCTGGTCGAGTCATATAGTCAGTAATACTAAATACTATTATGATCTTTTCATTAGTTTAAGTCAGCTCCAGCTTTATTATTATTATTACATGACAATTTTATAATTCCAGTTTTGTGCAAACTGCTATATATATTTGCTTAATGTTATATGTTATAAATACTGTTACTTATTGCTTTAGTTGAAACTCTATATTTATCACAGTCTTAGTTGTTAAGTTAGCCATGAGGTGGCCTTAGTCTGTCGTACTAAATACTTTGTACCTGATATTCAATGTATATCTTGAATTGTTACACTCACTACTATGTGAGTTTATAATTTATGATTTGTGATGTTCCCGCAATTTAGACTAGTTATTAATCAACTGTTCTTGTATAAGACTCAATATGTCCCAACAATGTACTTACTATCTCAATTATCTCAATCGCTGTACCCAACGTTTTACGTGGCGCTTATGCTGGGGTTTGTAATTAATAAATTTTGAATTTCAATTTGAAATATAATTGCATCCTTAATTTTTAGAAGATTTATTTTTCTTCCTAAATAGAAAGAGATTTAATTTAATTTTTTGGGACCGTTTGGTTTCACTGTTTTTTAGGCTTCGGTACCCAAAGCGTAATAACAGGAACTCTAAGCCTCCGATGTCCGTCCGCCTGTCTGTCTAGCACCGGGCTGTATCTCATGAACCGTAATGAGTAGACAGTTGAAATTTTCACAGAATGTGTATTTCTATTGCCGCTATAACAACAAATAATAAAAATTAAATTAAATTAAAAATTAAAGGGAGTCCCCATACAAGAAACGTGCTTTTTTCGGCGTTTTTTCCTCGTTTTATTCTCATTCATTATTTTCATTTTTGTTATCATAAGTGGGCCTTATTTTTTCAAATGACGCCTACTCTCATTTGAAAAAATAAATAAAAAGTTCATAGTGTTAAATTTTGTACGATAGTACGGAACTCTTCATGTGCAAGTCCGACTCGCACTTGTTTATATATTGCCTGATTTTATAATAAGTAAATTAAGAAAGACACTGTATATAAATGTGAAACTATTTCATTGGTAAGAAAATAAGAAATATTATCTGACAAGAATGTCCGGGTTTTAAGCTAAAAAGTTCGGGGTTTTCGAACTCGTTGTCCTAGTTTCATAATTTTAGAGATGGCAGCCCTCTCTGCTAAACTAAATAAATAAATTATATCACAAACTTAATACATGTACTTAAAATGACCATAAAAATTCATTGAAGATAAATTAATTCATCATTTTAAAAGTTTTTGTTTTCATAAGCCATAAATAATGAAGTAATCCACAATACTGACTTTATTTTACGCTAGTTAATCACGAATTAAAAGCTTTTTCATTCCATTCTCATCTCAAACTACCCTCCAACGGTGGCGGAGCATTATCATGCAACAGAGTTTGGTGGAACAATAAACCCTAGAACATTGGGGGAGAGTTGATAATGCTGATGAAGACATTTTCAAAGTTAAATGACGTGTTCGAATTTGTAACGCTAAAAAACCTCTCACTGAGTTCAGTGGAATTAATTCCAGTTCCATATTTGTACCCAAGTGGCTGCAGATAAAAACGCTCAAAAGCCAAGGGGTGAAGTTGAAATATAGACAACTCCCTAGGAGGGATTTTGTGCAGGAAACCATTGCAAAACTCTAAGCATCCCCAAACCATTCCAGAGATAATAATGTGGTCTGCGAATTTTTCACGGATTATAACCATGAAGGAAATGGGGTAAACGAATGTAGATACATACCAAGAGGATTTTTTTTAAAGAAATATAACATTTTAGGAAAGAGCATTTTTTTTAATATTCAAATGTAGTCCATAAGTCGCATGATATGAAAATGAAATGCTTTCATTTCTGCGGCAAAATTGTGCATAATACCCGACAATGCTGCATATAATAATTTTCGACGGAATAATTATCATGTACGATGCCAGATGTATTGCATAAAGTATAGGGAGATGTCCCGTTTTTAATAGGTGCTTTCATATTAACCACCACATCATTATCATTGGACACGAAAACACTTTCCCATCACAGGACTACATATTTTAAAAGAGCTTATGCACCGGCTGTTTCCAATCCGCAGGACATTATTCAACCCATCAAAAGAACGTCGGCCTATGATGAATGGGACTTGATAAATTATTGCACGAGCGAACTCCCTTTGTAGCTGGACGTAATTCGTTTTGTACGCTCGTATCCTTTTCATGAAAGAAGGAAAAGGCTCAAGGAAAACAGGAAATTTGATTTTGTGATATCCTTTCAGGTCTCCAAAGTTACTATCACGATGAGAAAGATATTTTTGTTATTCAGCTGTAATATAGTAGGACTATTGAGGAGGAAATTTTGGACATAGTAAAAATTCATCTCCAACTTCCTTCGGGAATTTTCTTTTACTCAAAAAACTGTGAATGATATACTTTTGAGAAAATCCCCGCTTTCATATCAGCGGAGTCTCCATAATGCCAACATTTACAACCCTCCTCAAGTCATATCCGCTGTCAGACAATAGAACTTGATCAGATAGCTCTGCCTATTACATAAATCGCCTTCTCATCCTTTTTTTTAATGCTATGAGCTGCGCTGCAAAATGGATGTCATGGTGACATAATCATATCACCTTCCAGTTGATTGAATAGGAAACGTTCCTTGATTTAGGATTAATCGACATACTTTGATTTTATCGCGATTTGTATCTGCACTGTATATGCTTTGCAGTTCTTCCCCTTCTCTATTTTTTTATTGTTTTGGGTAAACGTGGAGAATTCGAGTATTTTCACTCTATAGGATTTACACTGCTCATCACTGCAATTATTATAGGTAAATCCTGGTAACGCTTCAAGTGGAATTTATTATTGCTAAGAGATTGTGATGTTTTCGGTATTAATGGAGTTATACATATATAAGACGAATGAGTCGTTCCGAAAAATCACCCTCCTTTGCATAATTTTCTATGTGTCCCTCACTCCAATATATGTACTAAAATTTGAAACGAGAACCATTAATTTATCCAGCGGAATTATTAGTAACATAGCAGAACTTTACGAAAGCTAAACTACTAACTTTAAAAATTACTTAAGTCTTGCGGTTAGAGTATTTCCTCCAAAGTTTCGCTTCCGCAAGTGTTTTTTTTTATTGGAAAAATTCAAGTAAAAACTTCGCCTTGGTTTTATCGAGATGGTCAAAATAAGTGATTTCCTTTAACACAAGATAATTTTTGAGTCATGATTTTGTATGATTTTTAAGATGGATTGACTCGACGACATTTTTCAGTTGCGTTATTGATACCGACGGGACAGGCTGTTTTAGTTTTTGCTCGTAGGAGTTTGACAATTCGTTAAATTAAAAAAAGTAAAGACAAGTGAATTAAAACAGAAAAAAGACTTCTCAGCGCGTTAAAATTTACCAAGGAGAAAGCAATTATGATTGCGAAGTGAAGGTCTCGCCCTCAGAATAAGAACCTTGACTATTTATTCTTAAATTTATTAACATTAAAAAAAATCATTACGAAATATATAATATTTTAAATTTAATATCTCTATTTGAAGAAGTCAGATAAGTTTACGACTGTTTCTGTTAAAAACGTATTCCGTTCATATGGAAGATGTTGCCGAATTGATAAAAGCCTTCAAAGAAACGACGAAAATAGTGAGGAAGATACGGAAGAACATAGAAACAAACAAGAAATTCTAATGCCACCCAAAAAAACCAATCTCCAATGAAAGAAAATAATAAGGAAAAAATTTATGAAAAATTGGACAGGCTCAAGAATGAAAACGAGACTGAGAAAAAAAAAACAAAAAACTAAACCAGCTCAAACTCGAAAAGACCTTGATATGCCTCAAGAAATGAAAATAGCCGAAGCCGCAACGTCAAGTAATATTATTGGTACAAATTCCACAAATATGGCCGGACAAAACTACAAAACCTACAATGACGACAATTAAATAATAACCAGCCACGTGCGAGTCGGACTCGCACACGAAGGGTTTCGTACCGTCGTACAAAATATAACACTCTGTACTTTTTATTTATTTTTTAAATGAGAGTAGGCGTCATGTGAAAATATAATGCTGTCATTTGAAAAAAAAAAATGCCTACTTAAGTATGACTACAATATTGAATGAGAATAAAACGAGGAAAAAAATGCCGAAAAATCATGTTTCTTGTATGGGGACTCCCTTCATATTTTAATTTAATTTAATTTTTATTATTTGTTGTTATATCGCCAATAGAAATTCACAGTCTGTGAAAATTTCAACTGTCTACCTATTACGGTTCATTAGATCCAACCTGTTGACGGACGGACGAACAATGAAGTCTTAGTAATAACGTTCCCGTTGTTTCCCTTTGGGCACGGAACCCTAAAAATGAAGAAAGAAGACGTTTAAGGAATTCGCTGCTCAATCGGACTTGAAAATAACAAGTGAAGTTGATCTTTGCTCATATACTCTCATCAATAAAATATTACGCATTCAAATTGGAACAATGCAGGAAACGTATAACGATCTCCGAAACAAATAAGTCACACTTGACAAGGGATTGAAGAAATACTTACAAACTAAGAACAAAACAAACAGCCAGACTCTAAAATTGCAATACGTAATTACTCCTAAAACCACTAACTCTAACGATTGCAAAAGGAAAGTATAAAAGTATAAAACTAGAGAATTATGTTGCATATCCAAAATTTAACAGTACGAATAGTTATCAACTGCTTAATCACGATAAGGTCATGGGTGATTCTGAAACAGAATCAATAGAAATTTCCAATCACACTAACAATAAGAACATATGATAGATACCGTCAACATAACAAAACAAAACCAGCCAAGTCCAAGTCGGACTCGCGCACGGAGGGTTCCGTATCATCGTACAAAATTTAACACTGTGAACTTATAATTTATTTTTTCTAAATGAGAGATACACACGCTGTGAAAAGTTTAACTGTGTACCTGTTACAATTAATGAGATACAGCCCGGTGACAGACAGATAATAATAAGAATGAAAAACGTATGGGAGCCCCCTTTCAGTTTTAATTTAATTTTATTTTTTATTATTTGTTTTTATATCGCCAATAGAAATACACAGTCTGTGCAAATTTCAACTGTCTACCTATTCAGGTTCATGACATAGAACCTGGTGACGGACGGACAGCGAAGTAGGACAGGTAATAGGGTTCCCGTTGTTACCCTTTGGGTACGGAACCCTAAAAAATAATGTAAATGTTAAAGAAATTTCAGTTAAACCCAGCTTAACGCTGGCTAGCAAAAAAATACCAAGTAAAACAAATGGATCTTACACACATCATTTTAAAAGATGAAACGAACTATAAAACTGCGTTGGCCTTATTGAAAAGCGCACTACCTACTACCTACTTACTATTCCTATTGTCAAAATTATGCAGATAATGAAAAATCTGAGAAATAGGGAGCCCTCTGTATCTGTATGTATGTAAATTAAAATTAATCTTAATCTTAATCAAGGTGTTAAATTCTATAAGTTCAAATTAGTTTTTTTTCATATATTATTAAGCCGAGCTCAGGGTATACCCTATGATACAAAACATAGGTTGACAGGAAGGAAAAATGGAAAAGAATTAGAGAGCATGAGGAGAGTGGCACCCATCGATAGTGTGACTTTTACACCTTCGCAGATTGTATGCCGGAGAAAAGATAGAAAATGGTAGACTGTTCCGCATTCACACAATTCGGGACAAAAAAGCATCACGGACTTTAAAAGTACGGCCGAAAGTAATTTTAAAGGTAAAAGGATGTGTGCGGCTTGTAGCGCGAATATTGTTTGATTCCAGCGATTCTACAAGGGATCAGACTAGATATTTCATCGTAACAGTGACCACGCATGTAGCGATAATGGAACGAAAGCCATCCAACATTGTGGAGGTGCTCGAGCGAGTCGATATGACAATTTATTGCCACATCGCCAATGAGCTTAAAAAGCGCCTTTCTGGACAATATCCAATGAAGCTAAAACTGTGCGACCAGCCAAGATGTGATCTGTCTAGCTTAACTTGCTGGAAATATTAATGCCAAGAATGCATATAGACGGTGTATCGTACATCAGTACTCATCAAATTAAACGGGAGTGGAGAAATTATAATAATAATAATAATTTATTTACGGGCTACGTACACAAGATTTACAATCTTTTGTTTGTACTATAAGATTAATCGGAGCTAGAAATGTAACACTCAAAAGCATATATCAAGAATTCAATAATTAAAAATAAATCATAAGTAGACAATATAGGAAAATCATAATGATCATAATAATAAATAAAATAAGATAAAACTAATAACTAAAGAAATAAAAGAATAAAAAGAATAAGAATATGAAATTAGTGACAAACAGAAAATAGATGTAATTCCTTAACTCACAAATGATCTTGTTCATCAAATTAAACGGGATGAGACAGCTTTGGGTATTAGATGCATTGAATTCAACGCGATTCGCTTTACCCCAAGGAAAGATATTGGTAAGCATCAAGGATCATTATCCAATGATCTGATCTAATCATGCCAATTCGTTTGACAGACAGATGTGGCATTCCCTCTGGAGTCCGCAGGAGTGTAAGAGAGTAAGCGGAATGAAGGTCACTGTCGTCACCGAGGCTATGGATAGCATTGCAAGTAAGAGATGATCTGCTTTCTGTTAATGAAAATTAAGAAGAGAGTCGGAGAAATAATGGAGCCCTGTGGCTCACCGACATTTTTAGGATGAGGTTTAGATGTAATGCCATTGTTCAGCCAACCTGCAACAATAACAACAATTAGATTAAAAGCTAAAAGAAATAATCTAACCAGCATCTGGAGAATCAACAGATGCAGGAGGGTCACACGACAACCTAAAAAATAAACAAAAATTGAATTAATAATTGAATTTAAACCAAGTATAACATTATTTATAGATATTAATAGCGAATAAAACATACAAACAACTACAAATAATAACAAATAAAAGAATCTTGAGAATAGAAGAATTTTTAAGAACTTTTATTTTTAACGATTCTAAATCAAATCGTAAATACAAGAAGAAAAAACAAGCGCCTCGTCCGGGGTTTTGAACCGAGACCTTCCGCTTGCTGGGCGACTTATACCAGTGAGCTAACGAGACAGATGATTTACCCTCTTGCATTTATCAATTTCTAATTAGCCTACTAAGCCCCGTTTTGCTTTCAGCTGGCATTAACCAGTAACGATGAAAGCGCACAAATAAATTTTTGTAAATTCAATTTTATCGAAGTGATTGCAATTGGTCGATAATTTGAGTGATCGCTATCCTCTTCTTTCTTGTGAATAGTCCAACAACTGTGAGAAATTTGGTCATGTTTCTACCAGCTGCTCGCTGCCATTATAGATGTGTCAAATAGTGAAATATATATGGTATAATTAAAATTAATCCTTTTCTTAATCAAGGTATTAAATTCTATAAGTTCAAATTTAAAGCATCTATCACGACTCAGTACAAAAACTGTGGCAGATAGGGTAATTTGCTACCAATTGCTTGATGCCATATAGATGTGTCAAATTCAAAAATAATTATGGTCTCCGGAACTACATATTAACTCCCTGGATAAAGCTAATATTTTAGCTGCTAGATTCGCTTCAAATTCTTGTCTTCCACCTACTTCACAAACACCTGTTTTGCATCCACCGTGTCAATGTGTACAAGAGCCAATACACGTTCGTACGAGGGATGTGTTCAGGGTCCTTAAGGGGATCAACGTCTCCAAAGCTGCAAGTCCTGATGGTTTTTCGCCCATGTTAATTAAAAGCTGTGCCTCATCCTTGGCTAAACCTCTGCGCAAACTATTCTACTTGTCTTATTCGACAGGAAAATTTCCAACTGCTTGGAAGCTAGCTCACGTTCAGCCTATTCCCAAGAAAGGAGAGGGTAGCGATCCCTCAAATTATCGACCAATTGCGATCACTTCGATTCTTTCAAAGGTTTTTGAATCTATCATTAACTCAAAATTAATGAAGTATCTAGAAACTAATCATCTCCTCAACGATCGCCAATATGGCTTCCCAGCTGGACGCTCATCTGGAGACTTGCTGACCTTTCTTACGGAACGTTGGAACCGTAGTCTTCATAATTTTGGTGAGTCTAAAATCGTTGCCCTAGACATTTCAAAGGCCTTTGATAGAGTCTGGCATCCAGCCCTTTTAGCCAAACTTAAAGCACTTGGTCTCTCCCGTCCTCTTCTATTATGGATTGAAAGTTTCCTATCTAGTCGCCAAATACGTGTTGTATTAGATGGCGTTACATCTGAACCGCATCCCATAAATGCCGGTGTGCCTCAAGGCTCTGTTATCTCTCCAACTCTCTTTTTAATTTTCATTAATGATCTGCTTTCCCTTACTTTCAATCCCATCCATAGTTTCGCAGATGACAGTACTCTTGATTTCGCTTACTCCTTTGACACTCTTGCGGAATCCAGGGGGAATGCCGCATGTGTTAAACGAGATTGCATGACTAGATCATTGAATAACGATCTTAACAGTATCCTCGCTTGGGGCAAAGCAAATCGCGTCGAATTCAATGCATCTAAGACCCAGAGCTGTCTCATCTCATTAAAACAAGATCATAACTTAACCACACCCGTTTCTTTTGATGGAGCATTAATTTCAGATTCACCGTCACTAAGCATTCTTGGCATTAATATTTCCAGTAAGTTAAACTGGACAGATCACATCTTCTCTGTTGCCAAAGAAGCATCGAAATGTCTTGGATTTCTGAAAAGGTGTAAGAAATATTTCATCCCGTCAAATCTAGCGCTCCTCTACAAGTCCTACATTAGACCTAGAATGGAATACAACTCCCATATATGGGCCGGGGCTGGTCGCACAGCCTTAGCTTCATTGGATATTGTCCAAAAGAGAGCCTTCAAGCTCATTGGCGATTTGGCAATAACTTGTCATATCGACTCAATCGAGCACCGCCGCAATGTTGGATGCCTTTCGCTCCTTTATCGCTATATGCATGGTCAATGTTCTGATGAAATATCTAGTCTAATCCCTTGTAGAATCATTCCTGCACGCAATACTCGCGCTGCAAACCGAGCACATCCTTTAACACTTCAAATTACTTTCGGCCGTACAGTAAAATTTCGTGATGCTTTTTTATCCCGAACAGTGCGAATGTGGAACAGCTTACCATCTTCTGTTTTTCCTCCGGCATACAATCTGCGGAAGTTTAAGGGCGACATACATCGGCACCTCCGACACTCTCCTCATATCCCCTAATCCTTTCCCTATCTCCTTCCTGCCATGCTGCGCTTTGCATCATAGGGTATCCCCTGAGCTTGGCTTAATAATATAAAAAAAAAAAAAAAAAATGAGAGCACGTTAAATGAGATTTGAGGATGATCCCGATGGTACTGCCCGCATTGAGAAAGGTTCTCTGCCGGAATGTGTTCATTGCGATCAGTCCGAACAACCTACTAACTATAGGAAATGCAGTAATTATCTGAAAATTAATTTAATTTTTCAATATGATGATGCTGTACTGTGAATCCAAATAACATTTTAAAAAAATGTTTGTATTTGTAGTTACTAACACTAGTTTTGAAATTATAGCCCATTGCAAACCTCTCGAAAAATACTTCCCAAGCCATGAAACAGAAATCCATATAGATATTTATGCGTACTTGTCCGAATCTCTAAAATGTTTTGATTTTATATATGCTATGGAGCCTAAATTACTATCCATACAGAATAACAAATATTTCAAAAAACTTTTAAAATAAATAACTTTCATACAAAAATTGTATACTAAAAATTAAAAAATATTTTTTTTCCAACTCTGTGTGGCATCCATAACTATAATCACAGTTGTCTAACTCCAGCTCATGCCCCAACTTTAAGATTAAATCTGAGTTCTAGCATTTCATATTTTGCAATAAAACGTTTCGCGTGTACCTACATACATATAGCACAGAGAAAGAAAAAACATATTTTTTTAATTTTTAGTAAAATTTTTGTATGAAAGTTATTTATTTCAAAAGTTTTTTTAATACTTTTTAGTCATTAAAAAAAAAATTCATATAACTATATAACTCATACAAAAGATCTGACATATGCTAATTAATTCACATCTATGGTCTGTTGTGAGCGTTGTGGTGTTTTTTTATGTTCTCTGCGGCGACTAGCTTATAGACCATCGTACTTTAATGTAAGTACTTCCTTGTGAAAAAATTTGACATGATAAAACTGGACAAATGTATTTTACTTCAAAACCCATATAACGGTTAAACATTCAAAATCGAAATGTTTTCATGAAATATGTAAAATATTATGCTAAAGTGTTTAAAAGAAACATCTTGCACATAGAATCGATGATTATCTGAGATATACGCTTAAGCGAACCAAAGTAAAAGGAGAAAAAGCTTCCCACATAAGTAGCCGGAAATATCTTACTGATAGTAGGAGCCGGAGTCCACTGATGAATAGTGTTGGGAGCTTGAGGGAATTTCAAAACTTTTCAACGCGAAAAATTCGTATACATATTTTAGTTTTCGTTCATTGCTTACTTATCTAATATTCTAAAGTTAAAGTAATACTCTTCTCTCACCTACGAACTCTGATGTATGGTAGTAGCGTGTACGCCTAGCCTAAGGAAGTCAGCCAAAAATTCCGCAGAAAATAATTTCCAGTGTTTCAGTTTCAGGCGTATCTTTTTTCTCCGTTTAAATACAAAGAAAAATTCTTCACTTTTTAATTTTTGTACAATCACTACTGTCTAGCCAGCGTATTTGCAGCTTCTCAAAGCCTATGATGGTATAAACACCTGTAAATGGAACTGAAATAATGAAATAATTACAGGGCTTAATTGAGTGAATCCAGCGTTGTTATTTTATGTGGTTTCAAGTTTTATCCCTTCATATCAAAATATTAATTTACTACGTTTTTGGTGTGTCCCCAGAAACTGTGAGACCCCACGTGGCGGGACCTGCGGGACCGTTAATTTCGACAGTGCTAGTAGGGAAAAATGGGTTGGACACGCACGTATAATATTAAGAGTAATTTGATTTTTGCATGCCCGTCTGTCTGTCCGTCAGTCTGTCCGTTTTCACGATAACTCGAGAACGCGTTAACTGAGGGAGCTGCAATTTTGCACACAGCCTTTTTAAAAAAACAAGTAAATTTAAGTTAATGGGACAAATCGGGTAACTCCTTCGTAGGGTTGCCATAAATTTCGTTTTTTACTATATATTTGGACATTGTCTGACGCGTCGACGTAGGGAACTGAAAGTTTTTACGCCGTGTTTTCACAGTAATAGTAAGCAAAGATTAAAAAAACACCCTTCTTGGTGTTGCCATCTAAAATGTTTGGTTTTTTGCGTATACTGTAAAAACGATCAATTTTAGATGTTTTTATTGTACTGCAAAGTTCCTCAGAATATCAAAGCATATGAAATTGGTTATATTCATATTTATTGTCCGAAATTCCGTCCTAGAAATATATGTGAAAACGCACTTCCAAAATCAAACTTACACAGATGGGTGACCATACAATATTACATCTAGGGTATCATAAGATTATGGCTTAGATCAATTCTAGCATTTTTACTTGTTTTTTTGTTTTTCGTTTCATCCTTCATGGAAGTTGTGCGAAGGTGGTTGTGTGGTAGTTGCTTTATTCCTATAATTTCTGTCACGTTAGTCCGAGGTTTATGTAACTTGTCGGCTATTTTTCTGAGGATTTCGATACATAGTTACTTACGGTTATATTCATTAAATTAAGATGTGATTCCCTGTAAAGGCCTTCAGAACTTACGTCGGAATTTTTTCAACGTATACTCCTCCAATACTTTGAAGTCTGCTCTAATCCGGTATATATATTGGATATATTTTATATATGTATATATATATATATATATATTGGATATATATATATATATATATATATATATATTCATTCTTAACATCTTTTATTATTTAGCGCTAGCATCTATTGTTTTTTTGTTTTGTTTATTCCTTTTAATGCTTCGAATGTCGGTCTAGTGCAACTTCTACTAATTGGTTTCTTTGTTTTTATTTACTGCTCATGAGCTGGTATCCCACCATTTAAATCTTTTGAATACCTGCTCTAGTGCAGGCCTACTCATTGGTTTACATAAACATATATGTCTATATGCCTTCTCATCGCTTTAATCTTTATACCTTCATGTATCCTTTACTTTAATGTACCGCTTATCGTGATTTTAAAAGTCCTCTTCTTTCCAAGTTTTGTTTTGATAATCCCATAATTTCTCGTAGTATGCCAATGCTTCAGTGATACGGAGATGATGAGGCTGCCTATTTGGTAACTAACTATGAGATAAACTTATTTGTTAGTGACTTTAGTTTCTTATTATTCACCCCTTTTAGGCAAAAGTTTTATTTTATTTTTGTTTGTTTGTTTAGAACATGTTGTAGTCCAGTTAGTTTTTTTTTTTTTTTTTTGTTATACTTGTCCTACTCAGGAATGTATGTATATATGTATATTGAATTCGCAAGATGAAAGGGTTTATTATTATTACAGTCAGCCCTTTAACTTATTATAATATTAGTAAAAAAAAAATTTTTTTTGTGTCTTATTTGACCTTTATGTCAACTACCAAGTTAAATTTTATTTTGGTATGATTATATTTTTGTTTCCCATATAAACATTTTTTATTTATTTTTTAGCTTCTCTGTTTGAATGAGTACTTTGCCTCCTTTTACATTTTTCTTTCAGTTTAGT
Organism: Dioctria linearis; assembly: GCA_963930735.1. Lineage (NCBI taxonomy): Eukaryota > Metazoa > Arthropoda > Insecta > Diptera > Asilidae > Dioctria > Dioctria linearis. Next base: position 39,045,971 of record OZ005744.1, read on the forward strand.
CCCAAAGTTCCATCATGAAGGTGATTTATTCTGAAACGGTCTTTATGTCATTTATACTCTGCGACGTATATGCATTTGCTGCATTTATGCCCTGTTCTTTCCGTTAAGGTTGTGATTTTGGGTCTAGCTACGATGGTCGAATCCGGTTTAGGTTGTACGCTTTATTCGTGATTAATTCTCATATGCCTTTAATTAGTTCGATTGAGTTTGCTATGAATTGGCATTTCAAGCATTGCAGCATGTTTGTTTAACTTAAAGCTCTATATCATTGCTGATGCCATTTCTGTTACAGTTTTTTGTTTTTTTTTCGTACAGCTGGGTATAAGATAAAATGGAAATTGTAAGATAATCGTTTAATTATTCATTAAACTTCATTTATATACTTGTCCATCTGTTCACTGTACTAAGTACACTAAAAGATAGATTATATTAATTATTATTATTTGTTTAGTTTCTTCCTATCGTTTCGTATTCGTCAATAAAGTTAAATATTTATTCTTGTTCTCCTGGCTTTGTGCTATGTTTAGTAGTTACTTGTAATGGTGAATGTATTTAAACAGGCGTGCTTTCTTACCTCCGCGTGATTGCTTCCTAATTGGTTGCGATTATGCCTTAGTACTCTTTCCATATACTTCAGTAGACAACCTTTGGGGACCTGATTTGTATACTGGTTCTCTTGCCCTAGGTATATACGGTTCTGGTAAATATTTCTACGGGATATAACGTCAGTTTCTCGATGTTACTTTCGGGTTTCCCGGTTGCTGCTTCTATTGTTTTGATGATCTTGCCAAATACCTCATCTTATTCCTTCATGATGGTTAGCTCGTAAAAGTGGATTGATAGCTTAACAACGGCTGGGCTATTCGATTGTATTGTATCAAGCGCCTTCCGAAGATTACATTAATTTAGTTCATATTTTCACGGTCGCCATGTGGTAAATTAAAAAGATTAATTTATTTCGTTGTACATGTATTATTTTAGTTAGAGTTAATGGCCGTCACGATAGCCATGTAGTGAATACTTTAGTGATGAGATTTATCTTCGTTGTTTATTTAATGGAAATGCATTCAATGTGCATCGCTAAGTCGTAATTAGAGCTGAGGACGCCGCCGCAACGCAAATATCCTATGAGTGAAGTAGAGGCAGCCACAAGGTAGATCTTCTACGGAGAAGATTTAGAAAAAGCAGATCTCTCAAGCAGATTGGTGGTATTCTCAATTCAAGAGGCTACCACAAATTCATCAACATACGTTTGTGGGCAGGCTGATATTCAGCCGGTTCGCGTCGTTTCGGCCGGACCGGTTGTTCAAAAAAATCAGAGTTCTACAAACCGGTTGTAAAATGACTAAAGTTTCCAAAATTAAACTATAAATTATTTTGAAATATTTATTTCTACAAAGGTTGTGAGAATCATTCTTAAAATAACATAGCGTGGCCTTTGTTCGTTATTCGAACACAATATTTTAAATAATATATCATTTGTACCTTGATGTGAGCTATATTCCACCACAAAGCAGCATGGAACTATATAAACTACATATTGACAAAGTTTTTGCTATTTCACATCCAATTAATGGAAGTGATTCTATTTGTTACGTTTAAATATTTTACTTGATGTGAAGACTATATTTTTTATGTCCAAATCTAATTATTGAGTTGGTTACGACAATTATACAGATGCGTTTAATCACCTTTTTAAAGGTTAATTGCGTTTAAAGTATAGTCATTAGCAACTACTTATATACTCACATTCATCAATATTGTAATTGCTAGGTCTTTTATTTTATACATCATATTGTTACGAAGTTGCTAAAAAATAAATAAAAAATATTTTTTAGTACCATCATCAATATTGGTTAATGCATCAGACTAGCATTATTGGCGACTTACTTTAGAGAGGCTCCAATTATATGCATGCATCTTTAGTTCTGGGCAGGAACCTGGCCAGCTATCATCCACGAAAACCGTAAAACCATAGAAAAAAGAACCTAAAACGAAAAGTAATTTAAATTTATAAGATTGTAATAAGAAAATCTTTAAAGAACAAATTGTTAAATTAAAATTAGAATTTATATTGAATTTCTTAAACATTTGTTTAGTTAAAGGAATCGAAATTAGAAAGAAAATGTAACTAATTTAACGATCCTCGGAAAGTAACGATCGGGCCCACTGGAAATAGTCTTTTCCGTGCATAGTTAGGTTTTTCCCCACCTGACGGGGATATAAAAGAAAGGTAAAGGCAGATCGTTGCTCTCTGTTCGGAAAGTCAAAGTTGAGCGATTAGATAATTGTCAGAAAGATAGTGCGAGTTGTTGAATAAATTCAAAATTAACAATTAAAATTTTTTTTTTTTTATTTATTGTTTTCCTTTCTCTGTGCGAGGTAACCAAAACATTAATTCCGGTGAGTGTTTCTTTTTTTTTATTTCTTATTAAAAACTAGCAAACACCGCGATTAGGACATTGCGGGCACAGAAGGTCAAGATCAAGAGGAAGCGGTCGAGCCTTTGTTCTTTTCGATCACCTTCAATAACCAAGAACCAGGAAAAGGCGAAACATAAATTTTAATTGCAGTTAAAAACGGGCCATTTCCTTCCAGGCTTAATTTAGCTTGAACTAAAAATCTTGACATACAAAATTCAACTTAGTAATTTTTCAAAGCAGAACAGTGGGAAATTGAATTCAATTGATTCCGAATTGAATCAATCGCATTGACAGAGGAATTGAACTTACACAACAAAAGCTTTAATTTCCCCTTTGCAGCACGAAATTGGAAATTCGCACACCAGTCCACGGATATTTATATAAAAGTGCATACATACCTGTCTCAGAGGTCCGCCATTTGCAAGAAATTCTCCAAGATCGTCGACGAAACAATTTGTTGAGGAAATCCCATAATCCCACGTTGAATTCGGCCGCTTGACCACAAAGCACCAAGCGGGAAGTTTATAAAAACAAAAAAAGGCATTCCCAACTTGGTGCCCCAAAGCTTCACGGCATCTACGGCGCAATTATAAAAGTCCCCAGATAGGCACATTCCGCAGCGGAAACGTACACTACTCGCTATCACTTAATTAGCTTGTCAAATTCCTGCAAGCCTTCGACACTGAACACTACACCAACACTCAACACCTCGCGTGAAATACGATAGCGACTTAATATAGAAGCGCGGAGATTTCGCCACAGTAACCCGCGGTGCACTAGAATCGGAAAGAAGTTCACTTTATCCTTATCGTCCGACGCACATTTACAAACTGCACAGTAAGCACTCAATAAGTGGAACGCGATAGTAGTACTCATCTCGTCCCATTCAACCTGCGAGCAAAGCCGCTGTACTCTGAATTCCCCCGTATTCGATTGCAGAGCAGAATCTTACGCTCACCCTCTATTGATCAAAAGTTGCAGTTTCCACCGAGAATAGCTTCTAAGTGGAAGCTCTCTGAGCCATCATCAGCCCAGCTGATCTTCTCGAACGTGGCACAGTTCCACATTTTGTTGCTGACCCATATTCGAAAGTTGATTGCTATCTTGTCACAACATTTTCCTAAGCGAAGCTTCGCAACATTTTTTGTTGATGAAATCTTCCTCTCGGTAAAAGCAAATAAGGAAAATTTTGTAACATTGGTGTCAAGTGTGGGGTGGTCGAACAGATATCGAAAGAATCCAGCACCCAGATAAAAACCACGAGATGGCCAACAATCAAAGAAATACATAAAGCGACAATAGGAGCGAATGGAGTGATAATACCACACAACTTCCATTTACTTTAGACCAGCTGGGCACTATTCTCCATCAGCAAAACCAGCAAATTCAGAATATTAGCTGCTTACTCAAGTCTGTAGTAGACAAGGTACAGAATTTGGAACTAAGCCAAGAAGAGGCAGTTAAGCGACGCGTAGATGGGCTTGCTAATAGCCAAACTCCACCATTTAGGCTTAATCCTGTCTTAGAACAATCAATTGCCTCGCCAAATTCAAATGAGTTGATTAGTTTTACCGACGGAATATCAACCAATCCCAGCGATAATGATAAAAATCTCCAATCTCATTGTTCAACTCTTGTCGACCAGCTAGCTACAGATCACTCTCCGCAACGTCCAGCTAATCTTGCCCAAGAACCAATCGGAGCTTCGTCAAAGTCTAATAATGTGATGAGCACTTTAGAGCAAGGACCGAATGCTATATCGCCAGATTCGTGAACAAGAAGGGTCACTTTTAGCTTGCCAACCTGGTCTGGACTTTAATCTCTGTATCTCGTCCCTTATCTGCGAGGAACTGCATCGAGCTTTTATGATACCCTTTCTGAGAGTACCAAGGATGACTATGAGGCACTGAGTCAGGCTCTGCACGAGAGGTTCTCAGACGAGTATCAAGCTGCCATAGCACACATTCAACTACGTGGGCGAATACAGAGACCGAATGAGAGCCTAACAGAATTCGCGACAGATGTTCAACGGCTGGTATATTTAAGTTTCAATGACGCTGATGAGCTAATTAGAAACAGAATCGGTCTCGGCCAATTCATGGGTGGCATCGCTGATGCCGAGACACAACGTCGAGTTCGTGATTCTATCCCTGTGACCTTAGAGACAGCTCTCGCGATAGCTATTCGTGTAGAAGCGAGTAGAGATGCGACAAGGATTAGCCGACGACAAATGAGGTTCAGTGAACCTGTGATTCAACATAGGCAAGCTACGAGAACTCGAGCAAATCAGCATCAGCAGTCGGGAAACTAAGATCGCCCAGTTTGGAGGAGCGCAAGCTGGGCTTCAAATCCACACAAATTTCAAGGAACAATGCTCCGAATTCTCCCACTTATGCCAGCGTTTTACGCACCGAAACAATGCACAAGCCTTTTAGTAAATCTTTCAAAGAACGACCATGGAAAGCCAAACTACCTCGAAACCAAACAAAATCTACAGATAAACAGCGTGAATCGAAACAAACGATTTCACTAACCCAGAAAGCTACATACTCCTCGCAACCTCTATCCTCTACCGAACAACAAATTATTGAAAAATCTGTAGAAGGGAAGGTAAAGTGGTACAATGCTAGGAAAGGCTATGGGTTTATAGTTTGCAATAAGAGCAATGAGGAAGTCTTTGTCCACGCCTCTACAATAGCCGCCAAAAGTTCGGACCACCGTATTGCTTCACTGGTGAATGACCAAAAATTTATTTTTGACCTTATACCAGGGAGTAAGAGCCGGCAAGCTATTAATGTTATCGGTTTTGAAAAACCTGTCGAACAGAATGCAGTTAATAAGGAAAATTCACAGTCATCGCCCACCAATTTCGTGCCCTCAAATAGAACGGATAGCAGACTGGGAATATGGATGGGACACGCCATCGATAAGGCAGCCAACGCTACTGAGAAAGAGCTTTACGAGAACTCGATAATCATCCCACCTCCAGCAGCCTTTGTCACAGATGAGGAACTCCGTTTGCTACCACTGAGCGGTACCACGAATCAAGCAACCTCGTTAAACTTCTGCCCACTGACTTCGAGGGGCTAAAGTTAGTGGAAGACGAAGCCCCAATGCCTATTAAAATTTTCATTGGAACTACAGCAAAGCTCAGTAACCTAATAGTGGCAGGATATATAAATGGCATAGCACGTCCTCTGCTTATCGACACCGGTGCAAATCAAACAGTTCTGCATCCCAAAGTGTTATGGGCAACAAATCACCCACAAAATCTAAGACCATCGAATGCTCTTATTCAAGGAGTGAGCGGCGATACCTTCCCAGTAGAGGGAATTACGAAGGTAGAAATAACCATCGGTGGCTTTACTACTAACCATACAGTTTTCGTTGCTACAATTTCGGATAGTTGCATCATCGGAATAGATTTCCTCCTACACCATTCATGCACGCTCGACCTGAAGAATGAGGTTTTGAAGACAGGAGAGGAAATAATTCCATTTGACCAGCAGCCATCTCGTACTTTGGAGGTCAAGCCACTACGGGAAGTACGCATTTTACCAGGAGAAGATGCCCTCATTGAACTGTCTGCAAATATCAAAGCTAATGAAGAGATCTTAGTAACAGTCATCCAGAATACACCGGAGGCACTTCATGTGTTGCCTGCATTAACAGTTTCTCAACATGGAACTGTGCTTGTCCAGGTAAGCAATTTAGCTCGAAACGAACTTGTATTACCTAGTACAAGACCTATTGAGGAATTGGAGACAAAACCAAATATTATCGCACTGAGCCAGGCCAAAGCATCTACTACTATCTCCAACGAGTTACAAGAAATGTTCCAAAGGAGCACTTCCACCCTTACAGCTGCACAGAAACACCAACTGTGGAATCTTCTATTAACCTACGTAGGTATATTCTCTCATTCGAAAGACGATATCGGTCGTACAACACTAATACGTCATAGGATCGATGTAGGTGATGCGCGACCTATAAAGCAGCCACCACGAAAGCTGCCCATGTCTCGCAGAAACGAATCTGATAAAATGATGAAAGAAATGCTATACCAAGGTATCGTGCGACCATCAACAAGTGCATGGAGTAGCCCTGTCGTGTTAGTAAAAAAGAGGGATGGCTCTCTTCGGTTTTGCATCGACTACAGGCGGTTGAATGAAGTGACAAAGAAAGATTCATACCCTCTTCCGCGAATCGACCTTACACTGGATGCACTTGGTGAATCTAAATGGTTTGCCCCTTTAGACCTTCAGTCAGGATACTGGCAGGTCGAAATGCACGCCGAAGATGTAGAAAATACGGCTTTTACTACTGGGAGCGGCTTATTCGAGTTTACGGTAATGCCTTTCGGTTTAACAAATGCCCCAGCCACCTTTCAAAGGCTTATGGAGCTAGTGTTACAAGGACTACCCTACACTATTTGCCTTGTATACCTAGATGACCTGATTGTGCATGGAAAATCTTTCGAGGACCTACGACATCATCTTCAGCTCGTATTTGAACGCCTTCGATCTGCCGGCCTCAAGCTTTCTCCAAGAAAATGCACCATATGCCATGCGGAAGTCAAGTTCTTAGGACACGTTATCTCCGAAAAAGGTCTGGCAACTGATCCAGAAAAAAATTCTGCAGTACAACAATGGCCGAGACCGTCGAACAAGACCGAAATTCAGTCGTTTCTAGGATTGTGTGCATACTACAGACGATTTATTAAACACAAAATTTACCTGGAGCGAAGAGCGAGAGGCCACCTTTATCACTTTAAAAACTAAGCTGACATCGGCATCAATACTAGCACAGCCAAACGAAGATGGCTTGTTTATTGTAGTCACGGATGCGAGCCAGTATGCATGGGGAGCCGTATTATCGCAAGTACAGGGAGAAGAGGAAAAAGTTATAGAGTACTATAGTAAGACTCTAAGCCGCCCTGAACGAAACTATTGCGTAACAAGGAAAGAACTACTAGCTGTGGTGAAGGCAATTGCCCATTTTCAACCCTAACTACTCGGCCGCCACTTTCTCTTGCGAACCGACCATGCTTCTCTACGCTGGTTGATGAACTTTAAAGAGCCCGAAGGTCAAATTGCAAGATGGCTAGAGCGACTTCAAAGCTACGATTTCCAAATTCAATATCGTCCAGGAAACAAGCATGGAAACGCTGATGCTCTTTCTCACCGTCCTTGCACTGGTGTAAATTGCCGATACTGTTCCAGACTGGAGGAACATCAACAAGCCATTGCCCGCATGATCGTATTACCGGATGATATCGGTACCAGCCAAGACCAAGATGATAAGCTTAATACAGTGCGAGCCTGGCTTAAAGCAGGCAGACGGCCTCCCAGAGCAGAGATTACTGCACTACACCCAGTAATAAAGGCATACTGGTCAATGTGGCCTTACCTGTGCTTACGAGATGACATCGCATGTCGAGAATTTTCAAACACGAATGGGACGCATTATCAAATGCTGATTCCGGACTCCAAAAAGGAAGAAGTTTTGCGTCAACTACACAACAGAGCTGTGGGAGGACATCTTGGAGTTGATAAAACAATCGCCAAAGTTAAAAGCCGATATTACTGGGCTGACTGCACAGGAGATATCATCAACTGGTGCCAACGATGTCAAGTTTGCCAACAACGTAAAGGTGCTGTGCCGAAAACTAGATCTCAGCTACAAATATATAACGTCGGAGCCCCATTCGAGAGGATAGCTATCGACATATTGGGACCACTACCTACTACGTCCCGAGGTAACAAATATCTCCTAGTAGAGATGGACTACTTCACTAAGTGGCCAGAAGCGATCGCTATACCCGACCAAACAGCTGAAACTGTCGTAGATGCTTTAATAGAGCATTTATTCTCGAGATTCGGATTGCCACTCCAAATCCACTCAGATCAAGGAAGGAATTTCGAATCAGTTATTTTCCGCGAAGTGTTGAGGAGATTCGGAATAGAGAAGACTCGGACAACACCTCTGCATCCTCAATCAGACGGCATGGTGGAAAGGTTCAATCGCACCATCTTAGATTATCTGTCCAAACATGTTGCAGAAAACCAGCGAGACTGGGATGAACATATCCCCTTCCTCTTATTAGCATATAGGTCAGCTGTTCACGACACCACACAACAAACTCCAGCAATGCTCACGCTAGGCCGAGAACTGAGGCTCCCAGTGGAAATGAGTCTAAGCTCACCCATCTCAGAGGAACTAGGTAGTTTCGAATACTTAGAAAGACTAAGAAAACGTTTGGAAACTGTGCACGAATTCAATAGAAAACGCCTAAAGAAAACAAGCCGAACAATGAAAGACCGGTTCGACTTATCCTGTAGAGCAAATCCCTTTAAAGTGGGGGACCTGGTTCTGCTATACAATCCTAAAAGAAAAAAAGGAATGTGCCCAAAACTGCAAAGGGATTGGGATGGCCCTTATAAGGTTCTTGAACAGCTCTCCGATGTGACCTATCGGATTCAAAAAGAACTCAACAAAAAATCACAGTAATTCACCGCAACCGCCTAATGTCCTATCGAGGTGCCAAATAGTAATCGTCGTATCGTATCGCGAATGCAACGGTAACGCGCGTGACTGCCGATTGCTACAGGCGAGTCGAGGCGTCTAGAAATAACCTCTCTTTCCTGAATTGGAATGAGCTGGCCGTCTCGAACTATTATTCGCGATCACGGGCGGAAATGCCAACAGCTCTACCCCAATCCATACAGCAAACCAAAATATCGGATCAAAATAAAAAAGAGGCCTAAAATGAGACATAACCTAAGATGACTTAACACTATGTGTTAGATTAAGCAAAACAACAAAGACTTAAAACTACTACTAAATCTATATGTGAGAAATTAATGGATTTGTTAGTGTAACTATACCTATATGAATTATGCTTACTTCTAAGTATAGAACTAATCAAACCATTTTCTTTTTACTGCTTTTAAGCCAGGAATTGTTTTTCTCCTTCCATCTGACCCGGACGACATCATAAACTCTGCTCCAAGTAAGAGAGGGCGTTTGGACTGCTGCACTACTAACTAGCAAGGCCGGGCCTCAGAGTCCCCAATAACATGCCGAGCTGAGGACAGCTCTTGTCTTCAGATGGGGGTAGTGTTACGAAGTTGCTAAAAAATTAATAAAAAATATTTTTTAGTACCATCATCAATATTGGTTAATGCATCAGACTAGCATTATTGGCGACTTACTTTAGAGAGGCTCCAATTATATGCATGCATCTTTAGTTCTGGGCAGGAACCTGGCCAGCTATCATCCACGAAAACCGTAAAACCATAGAAAAAAGAACCTAAAACGAAAAGTAATTTAAATTTATAAGATTGTAATAAGAAAATCTTTAAAGAACAAATTGTTAAATTAAAATTAGAGTTTATATTGAATTTCTTAAAAATTTGTTTAGTTAAAGGAATCGAAATTAGAAAGAAAATGTAACTAATTTAACGATCCTCGGAAAGTAACGATCGGGCCCACTGGAAATAGTCTTTTCCGTGCATAGTTAGGTTTTTCCCCACCTGACGGGGATATAAAAGAAAGGTAAAGGCAGATCGTTGCTCTCTGTTCGGAAAGTCAAAGTTGAGCGATTAGATAATTGTCAGAAAGATAGTGCGAGTTGTTGAATAAATTCAAAATTAACAATTAAAATTTATTTTTTTTTTATTTATTGTTTTCCTTTCTCTGTGCGAGGTAACCAAAACATTAATTCCGGTGAGTGTTTCTTTTTTTTTATTTCTTATTAAAAACTAGCAAACACCGCGATTAGGACATTGCGGGCACAGAAGGTCAAGGTCAAGAGGAAGCGGTCGAGCCTTTGTTCTTTTCGATCACCTTCAATAACCAAGAACCAGGAAAAGGCGAAACATAAATTTTAATTTCAGTTAAAAACGGGCCATTTCCTTCCAGGCTTAATTTAGCTTGAACTAAAAATCTTGACATACAAAATTCAACTTAGTAATTTTTCAAAGCAGAACAGTGGGAAATTGAATTCAATTGATTCCGAATTGAATCAATCGCATTGACAGAGGAATTGAACTTACACAACAAAAGCTTTAATTTCCCCTTTGCAGCACGAAATTGGAAATTCGCACACCAGTCCACGGATATTTATATAAAAGTGCATACATACCTGTCTCAGAGGTCCGCCATTTGCAAGAAATTCTCCAAGATCGTCGACGAAACAATTTGTTGAGGAAATCCCATAATCCCACGGTTAATTAGGCCGCTTGACCACAAAGCACCAAGCGGGAAGTTTATAAAAACAAAAAAAGGCATTCCCAACTTGGTGCCCCAAAGCTTCACGGCATCTACGGCGCAATTATAAAAGTCCCCAGATAGGCACATTCCGCAGCGGAAACGTACACTACTCGCTATCACTTAATTAGCTTGTCAAATTCCTGCAAGCCTTCGACACTGAACACTACACCAACACTCAACACCTCGCGTGAAATACGATAGCGACTTAATATAGAAGCGCGGAGATTTCGCCACAGTAACCCGCGGTGCACTAGAATCGGAAAGAAGTTCACTTTATCCTTATCGTCCGACGCACATTTACAAACTGCACAGTAAGCACTCAATAAGTGGAACGCGATAGTAGTACTCATCTCGTCCCATTCAACCTGCGAGCAAAGCCGCTGTACTCTGAATTCCCCCGTATTCGATTGCAGAGCAGAATCTTACGCTCACCCTCTATTGATCAAAAGTTGCAGTTTCCACCGAGAATAGCATCTAAGTGGAAGCTCTCTGAGCCATCATCAGCCCAGCTGATCATCTCGAACGTGGCACAGTTCCACATTTTGTTGCTGGCCCATATTCGAAAGTTGATTGCTATCTTGTCACAACATTTTCCTAAGCGAAGCTTCGCAACATTTTTTGTTGATGAAATCTCCCTCTCGGTAAAAGCAAATAAGGAAAATTGTGTAACAATATCTATAAAATTTGTTATCTAGGAATTGTAAAATATTCGTCATATGAACTTATTTTGATTACAAGTTAAATTAATAAACATATATAGCTGTTAGCACTTGTTCTAAGTATTTCGCTTATATGTTCTCATAAACTTTGTAATTTTTTTAAAAAGATAAAGTACCTAACTCTAATCAATTGTTAAATGTTAAGAAAAATCAATGCGTAAGCTTTTTTCATTTTAAATGTATTCAAAATATTTTGCCAATTTTTAAGAATTATAAGGATATATTGTAAATTATTTATTAGCACACTTATTTCGTTCTTATTATTATTAAATATATGCAAATTTAGTGGATATAACGAAAAAACTAAAACCTGTTTTTGAAATTTATCATTTGTCTAGAATCGGCAGTAATGAAAATGTATGATATTTGAAATAAATTCACATCAAATGTAAAATGGTAAAACCAAATATTTATATAACTTTTCGACTTCAATGCAAAAAAGAGAAAATTTAAACACTTTGTTTTGTATTTTGAGAGACAAAGAATATATTTTTCTATATATACCTAATATAATAAGATCAGTTGTTGCATATTTATCATTAGTTCTGACACCCATTGATGGTTTAATACGTTTATAATCATATACAATATTATGTTTTACGGATTCAGCAACTCCTTCACATTTGAAATTGCATTTTCCCTTAATCTCATCACAAACAATTTTTCTTTTTCCCATTTTTATTTCCTTATATCGAAAGGTATCATAATTTAAAATCAGATTCGAAAGTCTTATAGAATTTTTTACTGCTAAAGTTTCTAACATATTAATTTTACATTTGGTTGGTATGCCCTAATTTTTTATGCTCCTGATGAAAACTTTCAAATCTCATTGCTGAAACGTGTTTAATTGGCCCGCTCATTCTTTTCACATCAGGGTAATGGAGTAAAATATGAAATTTTGGAGGTAGTATTGATTTGGAAATATCAATGTATCGCTCATTATGATCTACATCGAAAGACTCCGTTATGTTATGAGTGTTTTTGTGTAGATAACTGCTAAACGAAATATCTAAAATCTTTCGTAACAATATATAAAGTTGCCATTTCAGGCAAGTATAAAGAATTTTTCTCCTTTCAGGAAAGCAAAATCCAGTACGAATACATGCATTTCTGATGCAGACATTTTTATTTTATTTTGTCGGAAAATGTCTAAATTTAACAAATGTGGCTTATTTGAAATATTTGGATCATAATTATGAACAAGCATTCAAAAATTAATTTCAAAAATAGAAAAATATTTAAATTGATTGAAAAAATTATCTAACAAAAGAATAATGTCACACATACCACAGGAGACTTCAATCCTTATTGTGTATAAATCGGAAAGTGTTGCAAGAAAACTTTCAAAAAGGCTTGAGTTCCCAAAGCGTTTTCTGTCTTCAGAAAAAAAGTTGACCGAAAAATATAAAAGCAACTTGAGTTTGTATTAATTTCAAAGTCATCGTAATACAAAAATAGGGGAAAATAATGCGTATTACTTTCCTATTCTGAGTTAAGATTGAGTACAGTCATATATATAATCTTTGTCGCACGGTTCTAATTTTTTTAAGTAACATGTAATATCTTCAAGTAACGTAGTGTGGTTAAAGAGTTTTGTCAATAGGTCAGTGAGAGGAACATACTTGAGTGAGTAAGTGAAACTTTTTACTCTTACATCATTGTTTGTATCAACACATTCTTCATTAGTTTCATGAATGATGTGAGTTAATGCAGAAACTGCGCAGCCAATATCTTTCAATTTTTTGTTAAATTGATAGTCAGTAGAAAGCAATTCATCTTTGAATATTCTTTTAATTTTACCTAATGCTTCTATAACTTCAAGATTTTATTCTTTTGATATTTCTTCTCCGATTACTTTTTCTGTAAACGAACTAAAAATCTGTATGGCTTCCAAGCTGTATTTTCTAAGGTTTTCGTTTTTGGCTTAAAATGGGACTAATTGTTTCAACATATCAATTTAGTAGTTATAATTTCTTACAGGTACGGGTTCGACAGATATAGGATTTATAGAAAAACTGGGATACGAGATTTGACTTGTTTCTTCTAAAATATTTGAATTGTTCATAAAGGGATGTTTTTTTAAGTGCATTTTATAATAATATAAATTGTTAAAAAGTCTAGAACAAATTTTGGCATGGATATCGTGAATTATAGCATGGCGCCCTGATAAATGACAGCAAAATATATTTACTTCTTCAAACTCTTTGTAGCATAAAAACATGTGTACATTTTGAAAAAAAAAAAAATCGTATAATAATATTTAAATCGTTGCTTAGTGTTAATGTGGACGAATTTTTGCATTCAGTTAAACAGACAAAACCGAAAAAATATTTTTGAAGAAAAAACTACACCCTTTTACTCTCTATAATGGATACTGAATGTCCAGTCCTAAAAATACAGCCATACATGCATGCAAAGCTTTTAATATATCGTCAAATACATATTTAACTTCAGCAACAATGACGCAAGAGAGATTTATAGGGTTCATTCCAATCAATACTAGCTTTGGTTGCTTTCCAGGTATTGCCTCTCAATGCTATCAGCTTCTTGAACAGTCTGCAGAACACAAATGAAATTAGATTTAGTATTCGAATTTTCTTAATTAATTCTTTTAAATATACTATGAACACTTTTTATCTTATAGTGAGTAATAAATGATTCCAGAACTTTAATTTTTGTCGGCCGTGGTGGGTGCTGTCCTTTCTTACCTTTAATGTGCGGATTATTCATAATATAGGGCAGTTACAATAGACCCAATATTTTCTTATTTACTCCTATTAAACCAAAAATGTTTTACAAATTATGATAATATTATAGAATATAGTTACCAGTAGCTTCTTGATTGATGAGCGATATAATATTAATCACAGATTTATTTCTGCTCCTGGAAGCTTTATTCTTTAGCGTACCAAAAGCTTTGTCATCAAAACTTAAAAAGCAGCTCTTTTGCACATTTACGCTACAGATCGCAATACAACTACAAGAAATTGAATTTAATTGCTTGCATTAAAGAATTAACCTATTTTATTTACAAGCTTATATCCTTCTTTTTCACGTAAAGCTGGAAACATTTTAATGCACTCCGCAGTACCAATATTGCTGTAGAGTAAATTAGCTCTTTCAGTAGAAATGGATTCCCATTTAAATTCTAAATTATCTTTAGGAACTTTTGATTTGAGCTCTTGTAAAAACAGAAGAAAAGGGAAGGAAAGCGGCAAAAACAGATTTCATAGCTGATTGGTGTCACTGCTGACATTATTAGAAAACCTTTCCACTTTCCAATAAATTCAGTTGATTTTACTGGCGGTAGCTAGCACTTTTCCTGCAATTCTCTATTATGGAGAAAAATTTTCTTCACTTGATATTGAACGCTGAACCGAAATGTTGCAAAAGTGTCCTTGATGCAAATTATTTGTATGACACTGTATATTTGCTTCCATTTAATTAACACTTAAATCATTATGGAGACAGTCTTAATTATTAAGCCGACCATTTCCAGAAATTTTGTATTCGGCAGATGAAGAAAATTTCATTTGACTTTTGCAGTAACACCTTTTTTTTTATGCTCGCTCCCCCAAATGTTTCAACCTATATACGGCGCTGGGTGGAGTGATGGTTAGTAATTCTATTCTCTACTGCTCTACTACCATCTTCTGAACTAAAAATCATCTTAAATTTTTTGTTCGTAACACCTCAATTTATCTCCTAATTTATTTTATTCTTATTTTTTATATTATTTTATTTCTTGTGTGATAATTTCACCACGAATTTTATTCCGCCTTTTAATCCCCTCATATTCCATTAAAAAGAAACAAACTTCTGCAGACACTTTTGCTTTTTAGTTTATTAAAAATTATCAATAAAAAAGATAAAAAAATTTCACTTTCAATATGGTATATCCTTCAATAATGTAATCACATTTTACCTACCAGCTGAATTCTTGTCTAGTAACTAAAACATTTTCTGTACTTCACTTTTCACTTAGGTACATATGTTAACGATCTGGCTACACTGAACACACTAACTGAAATGATTATTTTATTCTAAATAAATTTCATTAATGCAGCTACAGTTATGATTGTCATCAACGATATACAGGGTGTTCCGTAAATGTCTTTAATCCTTTAAGGGGATGAAAGTAGAGGTCATTTGGGTCAAAAAAGTCCATATACTTTTATATCGAACTCCGTTTGGTTTTCGAGTAAATCGATAATATCGATTTTCGAGATTATGCATACCTTTTCAGAGTAATTTCGTTATAAGTTCGATTGTAATTAATGGATTGTGACGTTCAAACCTTTATTTAAAAGAACACATATTGGCCTTTCTAAGAATGTATAATAAGTTATAATTGTGCCTTCAGTTATTTAAAAAAAAACAGTTTTCTCTATGATTTTTTATTTCACCAACATTTTTGTCGCGCTTCAGTGTACATTTATTCGAAATATCACCATTTCACGAAGTTGGCAAAACTATGAAAAAACTTGCGCATTATGTCTTCTTTACAAAATGACTGCCCTAAGTGCTATCAACAATAACACTCAAAAGTTATAAGCAAACATTTGGAATATGTGCCCATCGAGGTATCCTTCAGTTTTTTCGTAGGATTCTATCTCCTCCTACAGTTTTTAACCTACGACAACCATTTATATGTCATTGTACGGAATCTTAACTGGCCATTAGATAGGGTACTTTTCGATTTCGAATTTCGAAAATGGAGGGGGTAATTTCGAAAAACCACTTTTTCCTAAACTTGATATTTACGTAGATTTCGTTATTCCGCATCTTCATTTTTGCGGGAGGGGCATGCTCTGGGAGGGTCGAGAGTTCAAAGTTTTAACTTTAAGCGGCTATATTTGAATAAAAACCACCAAAAATGTCTTTTCCATTTATGAATTTAGGACTTACTTGCTACAACAATGCTTGGGTGAGAAAATATAGTCGCTTAAAGTTAAAGTTTGCCGAGAGGCAAAGCCATCTTAAACCAACATAGACTTTGCTCAGTATGACCTTAACATTATCACAACATTTCATGTCGGAGCTCAGAGCAATTCCCAAGTATGAATCTTTTTTGTGCACAAACAATGTAAAACCACGCAAATTTAGAGCAGGTATGTCAATATCATGCAGTGGTCTATTTTATAGAAACGAATATACTGTGACTATGAGGGGCTAAGCAGTAACCCATTCAGCCTAGACCATTCTAGAATCTTCTCATGAGCCCAATTAATACGCTCGATGTAGTCCTCAATTTGGACAATAGGCCTACTTACGTAAAGCTGTACATCAGCATACAGGTGAATTTTTGCATCTTCAACAACATCAGGAAGGTAATTAATAAACAGGCTATAAAGTAGAGGACTAAGTACAGAATAGGCCGAAAACATATTATCTACCTTAACTTACTGATGGCGATGATAAGATTCGGTGGGAAATATTTTTTCGGCTACAGAAGGAAATAGCAATAGGGGAAGCCTTGGGGGGGTCAATGTTTGATCTAGTAGATTTTGGAAAATCTAGTACCCAATGGAATTCCTTAGATCCTTAGAAGAAGTTTGACTACCCACACCCCTATACTCAGAGGCTTAAATAGCCTTCCCCATACTAAATTTTTTATTATTTCCCTCTTTTTTATTCAAACTGAGGTATTAGATTTTTTGAACTTTCGGTCGGCTCTAACTCGATAGGGTTATGTGGAGAAATTCATGACAGACACTATAACTGCAATAGAGTCGTCAAGGAGGAAGAGGGTATTGAAATTATTATTATTTACAGCCATTCCTATAGAGGGTGTCCCGTAAGTCGACGTCAAGCCGGAATCGGGTAATAGACCAAATCATAACAGTTACCAGAAAAATATAAAAAAAATCTAAGACATGTATTTTTCAAATTATAAACATTTCTTTTGTCTTCGAGAAAATGTACAATCCTGTGATGGGTTTTTAGCTCCTGTTGCTACAAATCTTTACTTTCTTTTCAATTTGTTTTTCTTATGTAATCCCGAATAGTGCTTATGTAACCTGTTGCTTTAAATTCTAAGACAACTGGTCCAGCTTGGAAGAAAGTGTCACATTTTGCCGAACCAAGAATAGAAAATTAATATTTCAACCAACTTTAACTGACTGTAATGAAAAAAAATGTACTACGCCAGTTTGTCAAGAAACTTTAAAAGTTAACGATTTTAAAATGGTATAACACTTGCTGCAATATTTCTTAGATTATGGAAAACAAATTTTTTTCTTCAAGAAACCCAGTTTCGAAAAATTTTTTTTTCACCTACTAAAAATGATTCTAGTGTACCCAAAGCTTGCCGTAAGACCGTAACTTTAAGATTCTAGTTTGAGTGAGACGGAGAGTCATTGCATGAAATGTGAGTGAGCAAGATAGTGACGCTAGCTCGTCAAGTCATTGAGTTGTTACAAATGTGCATCATCTACTCTCCACAGAGGGCCGACTTCCAAACCAAGCACATGGTGAAGGAAGAGTTCCCAAGTACTTCGGTACGTGCAATACAGGAAAGCACAGGAGTACCTAAAAGTATAGCTCACCGAATTTTACAAAAACATGAGCTCCAGAATTACGGAAGCAGTTGAATTTGTCAACAGCGGAAGATTTGCACGTCTGATAACCCGATCCTTTTTAAGAAGATGTCGAACTTGTATTGCAACTGAAGGAAGGCAGTGTGAACATCTTTTGTAAATAATAAATCTTAGCATCAAAATAATTAGTGTTTAACTTTAAACTTAAGGAAAATTTGTCTTAAATTTAGCAAAAAGTTAGCATCTCTTACTTGAAGGCGTCACAATCTGTCTCACTCACACTTCATGTAATGACTCTCCGTCTCACTCAAACTATACGGCAAGCTTTGGGTACACTAGAATCATTTTTAGTAGGCAAAAAAAGATATTTTTCGAAACTGGGTTTCTTGAAAAAAAAAATTTTTTTTCGTAACTAAGAAATAACGTAGCAAGTGTTATACCACTTTGGAATCCTTATTAAATGCGTCAACTTTTAAAGTTACTTGCCAAACTGGCGTGGTACATTTTTTTTCATTACAGTCAGTTAAAGTTGGGTGAAATATTAATCTTCTATTCTTGGTGCGGCAAAATGTGACATTTTCTTCCAAGCTGGAACAGTTGTCTTAGAATTTAAAGGAACTGGTTGCATAAGCACTATTTGGGATTACATAACAAATATAAAATTGAAAAAAGCAAAGATTTGTAGCAACAGGAGCTAAAAAACCATCACAGGGTATACACTTTCTTCGGAAACAAATGTCTATAATTTGAAAAATATATGACTTAGATTTTTTTTTAATTTTTCTGGTAACTGTTATGATTTGGTCTATCACCCGTTTCCGGCTTGACGTCGACTTACGGGACATCCGCATACGCTGACATCTTTAATATTGCAGATGCACAGCTACGAAATGGACGGAAACCAAAAGTTCATCATTTTATTACATTCAATCCGACCTAGTATTTGCTTGTATATCAGCTTCTCTAGAAATTCCGGTAAGAATGACAAGATGTTGATAGGGCGGATGTCACTAGGTGTATCAGTATTAGCCTCTCTAGGGATTGGCAGGACAGTAGCAGTTTTCCAAGTTTTGGGAAAGGTAGAAGGGTAAGACATGATATGAAAAATATACTTATCATTATCAATCGAGGGAGGCAATAACTTTATAAGTTGCGGTAGTATAGAATCAGGTTCTACACTCGGATTTAACTGAGAAAATTTTAGGGATGTGCCCCTCTAAATCAATTCCTCCAAACTAGAAACAATTGTGGTTAATTTATGGGACCTAAATAGCATCTGTACTGGGAACATTACTTATACATAGATGAGACACTTGAAGTAAAAAAATGCGAATTAAGGTCATCTGGGCTTAAAGTGCAAGACGCACTATCAGTGCCATACACACCAGCCATCCGTAAAATGCGCCAAAGTACTATGGGCTTTTAGTCTTTGTTAAACTTTTCACTGAAATAACGTCTCTTGGAGTTTCTAACGGTGACCGTTGCATTATTGCGAGTAACCTTATACAACATTTGAGCTTCATTTGTTTTCAAACGTCTGAAGCGTTGAAAAAGGAATTTTCTCTCCGCAATAAGTAAACGTACCTGGCGCGAGAACCACGGAGCCTGATATTGTATACGCCTGTTTTCTAAATTTTTCAAAAAATAATATTTTACTGTCGCAAATTTTCAATACACCGGTGATTGCATTTTCTATAGTAAATTTTGCAAAAAATTATTTTTTACTGCCGCAAGTTACAAATATGCCGAGGATTGTCTTTCATATAGTAAATTTAAAAAAAAATAATTTTTTACTGTCGAAAATTTTAGATACACCGTGGAATGGCTTTTCTATAGCGAACTTTCCAAAAAATTAGTTTTTACTGACGCAAATTTTAAATACACCGAGCATTATCTTTTCTACAATTTACAAAAAATAAGTTTTTCAAAAAATAATTCTTTACTGTCGGAAATTTTCAATACACTATGGATTGCCTTTTTTATAGTAATTTTTTTAAACACAAACTGTTACGTGCAATAGAAAAGATAAGTGACTTCATTTGGTTTGGACATAAACAACTTTATGACAAGCGACATCTATTTGTTCGGACAGTAAACAACTTTGGGTTCAGAGAGTCGATGCTTCTAGAAGGAGGCAGTAAACTATTTGGATCGCGATATTTATTATTATTATTTTATTTTATTAGCCTATAATAAAGCTTTTAGCAACCAAGTCTAATTCACTTAACTATTAAATTTAAAAAAAAAATCTTAAGTTGATATATAATTCGAAACCCTAATTAATTTAGACTAAAAAACAATTAATATACATACATTTTAATTAATTCAGATAAACTCAGATAAAAAAGAGAAAAAAATAGAGAAATTTAGTACTAGCGATAACTAAAGAGGTGATTATTGTGTACTATCTTACAAATTTATTTCTTTATTTCTTCTAGTTCGCATGCACAGTCACAGCTAAATTTGGTTGGAGGACAATACACAGCGACTAGTACACATTTTTCCAATCCAGAAGAGAGCTCCACGCCCATGAACTCCAAGTCAATATTAACAGAGGTAAACATAATTTTCGACTTCCACACACAATACGCGTTTTACGATCACGCCGAAATAATTTATAGACAGCAATATTGACTACCAACGTATGTACGTTACCATTTAACCAAGTTTCACTTTTTATAATCACATATACCTTAATATCGGCAAAAAACTCACAGAATTCATCAATTTTGCTTCTAATGCTCCGCATGCTCGAGCATATGTTCCATAGACTGATTACAAAAAATCTTCAACAGAGTTCTCAGCCTGTCAAGATCGTTAATGTTATGTAAACTGATAGCAACTCACAAGAAGCGCACAACCGCAAATGCATATCGTGCAATAATTTCTATTGCTACACATGCAGGGAAAATAAAAGTAAGAACTTACATAGCTAATAAATGAGAATATGATAATTCCAAGTAATTTGAGATAATTAACAATTTAGTCATATTTAAAGAAAGTCAAATATACTTCAGAAAAAGAAAAGTGTTTTTATCAAGTAAAAAAGCTAGAATGAATGTCCGTATGTAATTTCGTGTGGTTATCCATCTGTACAAGTTTGATTTTATAACTGGCTTTTCGCATATATTTCTAGAACGATTCTTCGGATAATTTTATAGGATTTCATATTCTAAAGAACTTTTCAGTAGAATAGAAACGACTGATCGTTTTCATAGTATACTTAAAAACCTTTTTTATGAAAAGTTCGTGTACAAAATTTCAGCGCTCTATGTTTACGCGTTCTCAGGTAGTGTCCAAATATGTAGTGAAAGACAAAATTGTTTTATGGCAACCTCACGAAGAACTTGCCCGAATTGTCTCATCTTCGAACTCAATTTTACTTTTTTTAAAGCCCGTGTGCAAAATTTAAGCTCTTTAAGTACACGTGTAGATACTAAAGTTATCGTGCGCACAGAAGGACATTCATAATTCAAAATAACTTTTAGTATTATGCGTGCGTGTTCATGTTTATTCCATTTTGCTCTAGCAGCATTATTTCTATGCATTACAAACGGAATGACGAACTTAGCATAGCCTACAATTTCATCTAGGGTTTAAAAATAATTTAAAGAAATTTAGTAAAATATAAAAGAAAATGTTGTAGGAAGAATATTAAAATTAAAAAAGATATAAAAGAAAATTAAATAGAAAGACTACTAAAATGCATGCAATCTAATCAGCTTCATCCAAGCATAGTAATAATACAAAATAAACTAAAAAGAAAAGGCAGATAAGAAACTTGCAAAGTCGATTCCTTCTCTCCCTAATTTTAATTCGAATGTAACAAAACTCATTCCAACTGCAAAGTATTAGTTCCAACCGAAATCTTTTCCACGCAATCAAAAACTCGCATCCTTCTCATCTCTCATTACTTCATGTTGACATAATCTCACATGTCATCCCTGCCTATCTTTCCAGTTACAGTTGAACAGTGACTGAGTGGTAAAGAAGCGATTAACCTCCCACTAAAAAGCACTTGCTACTACGTGGGAAAGATAGCCCGAGGTCATCATGCACAAGAAATCAGCAAATCCCTCCCTCGACGCAATCTGAACTTTGCTAAGGACAAACTTTTCTATGACAGACAAACAGAAGTCAGGCAGGAACCGACCCTGAGGGGTGTTTGCTCAGGCGGCAATCAAACATTGCCGATATTAGAAAAATGACGAGTTGGGCGGTATCCGTGAAGAGGGTAGATATCGGGCGTATGCGGAATAGCCAGCGGAGGATTGCAAGTCACTCGAGATCAAATTTTGTTGCGTTGTTGGATAACAAATAGTAAACAAAATTCAAAGTTTCTAGAGCAGTTCATTCCTTATTAGGCACGAAGGATAGATCCTTGAAGAGAATCGATATATAGATTGAGATTGCATCTTAAGCTAATGGATTGTAGGTTGCGGAGAGCAGCTGACTCGTATAACAATTATAATTAGTAAATGTAATATTCCTTTTCTCCTGCTCCAACTAATGACAAGGAAAGTGGCTTTGACAATTTTGATTGACACAAATGAAGATTTATTATTGGAGGGTATCGCTTCCTTAATTAGCGGATAAATAAGTTGGGCAATTTAGGAAACTCTTGTGCTAATGAAAGGGATGAACGCAACTGATGGTTCAAAGCCATTTATTCTTAGTTTTGAGACTTAGAATATTCGTTTCCTGCGGAACAGATTCAATTAAATTTGAAAACCTCACAGTCAAAATTTTTTACTATTCATAGAGTAGGCAATAGATTGCCTACTCGTGTAGTAAAAATAGACATTACTATTTAGAATTTTTTACCGGGTTAAACTTATATTTGTTCAAGATGGAATTTATTTGGATTCTCCGGTATATAGCAAAAGCAAAAAAATGTTTTAATTTGTTAATTATAATTGTGACTCGAAAAACAAATGAAAAAATATAACACAGAAAAGAAATGAAAAAATGAAAAAAATTGAGTAAAATAGAAAAAAAAAATTTTTTTTTAAAAAAATTTAAAAAACCAGATTCATTCGATACGAATCGAGCCTGTATACGCCTGCAGTGGGCTGAAAAAAGAAAAAAGAAAAAGGAGGAAGAAGAAGCGATTCGTGTTAGCAGAAAACCTTATTCTCAATTTTTTTCATTGTTTCATTTCTTTTCTTGGTTATATTTTTTCATTTGTTTTTCAAGTCACTCAATTTCGCAATTTGGGACCTGTTGATGAGTCAAACCAAGCCTTATCACCAAAAATCAAATGGGTTGTGTGATGAAATAACAAATTAAAAACATTTTTTAGCTTTTGCTATATACCGGAGAATCCAAATAAATTCCTTCTTGAACAAATCTAAGTGTAGTAATTTTACTAGTTCAAAATATATGTAAACACCTGATTGAAATTTACACATTTTAGAGGAAATATTTTACTATACGATTGTAAAGTTACGCAAAACTTGTATATATAGGTATAAGTGGTTGTACGTAAAATTACATAAAGACGTAATTCATATACATATTTGTATGTACAATTCCTAAATAAACCTGAACTCGCTTACACCTATTTTATTAATTTTTTGCTGTGCGTATCTAGTAATGAGCAAATTTGTAAATTTACCAAAAGATTTAAAAAAGTATCACATGAAAGTTATATAAAATTCTTGAATTTGACAGTCATTTACAAGTTTCCCCAAAAGGCAAAGTTAATATGGAGCGAAAATGATTAATGTTTTTATGGCACTTCTGGTGATGATGAGATGGATATGAATATTTTAATTTACTCAAAATTCTTGCCGCGAAAAAACCCGAAATTAGGAATAAACTTAAACTAGGAATAGCCTGATAATAGGAATAAGCTGAAACAATTTGGAATCACCAAGCTATTGTCATGGTCGGAGACTTTCGGAGCAGGATGCTGCTACATTTAAGCTACATAGAGTCTATGTGACGGCCAACGATTCGGCCAACCGAAAGCCACCTAATTGACAGGAAGGGATTCTGACAGGGAAGAAGAAGAACGAGAGAAAAGGTAGGCGTGTGACACTTCCTGAGAGGGAACAACGAGTTTTGTTAGGATAAGCAGAGTTTGCTAAAAAAAGAAAGTTGCGTCCATGAAGAAGTAATCGACAAATTTCGCGACTATCCAAGCTAATTCGACCAAATACAAATAAAAAAAAGGGAACGTGAAAGAACCACAAATTTTCGGTCCAAAGCATTTTTTGAAAGCAAGGTGGCATATTGAACTTTTTGGAGACCACATTTTTGAAGAAGGAGGAAGAGCCTTCTTGTGTTTTAAGCCAGATTCCGATTAGGAAGAACGTAAAGTGCCGAAGATTGATTTTTTCGAAATTCCTGGAAATTTCTTGCTCTTTAATCGAGACAGAGACAGTGTCCATCATCAAAGGACTATCTCGAACAGTTCGCTTCATCCAGCCTCAGACCAGCACATTCTCCTACATTGGTGCGGAAAGCACAAAGATCTCCTGCAAAATTTTCCCAAATATCCATGCAGAAATCATGAAGTATTAATGACAGCAGCACCCTAGATACAAAAGACCAGAGGTCGTCCAAGCGTACGTAAAGTCGTAGTCCAGGCAGACCAGCTTAATAGAAAACAAATACCGATCCAGATTCAGAAAACATTGAGGACGTTTCACATAGTTCAGGAGTTTTCCAGAAACAGGGCAAAGGAAAGTGGCAAAATTTGTTTAACCAGATAACCTTGTTTAGACCTTTCACACTGTGACAAAAGGGACATCCACGGAGGTGCCTCTGCGGTGGACTATGACCCATCATGTATGTAAGGTTTTCTCTTATTATTAAAAAGGTACCATGATTATATTCTTCGAAGTCTAGTCATAAATTTTTTTTGATAAATACATCTTAGCGAAGTTTCGCTGGTTAACAGAGTTACGTATGTATACATACACGGTTAGAAATCTTGATGTAAAAGATAAAAATAATATATATACTTTTGAATATTAGTCTTTCTATTCTAAATTTCATATAGAAAACGATAAAGTCGAATATATACATCATTTGTATACAATGTCAGTCTAACGTAAATACGAAATTTCCTATAAAAGACCGTTTCTATACGCATATAAGATAAAATGTATCCGAAAATGTTATAGAATTTATATTTGAAACTATAAACTCTATCAAATATACATATAACTTATACTTTTTTATATTTTGATGGTATATACTTTATATGATTTTATTATAAATATCATATTCAGTTAGGATATCGACGTGTTCTTTATACGTGTTTGGAATAAATTTTACACTACCTAGGGTATATATTTGGCTAAAATTTACAAGTGCGTACCATTTCTTTGAAAGTAATAACGGTTCTTTCTTTGGAAATATAATCTTTATGCTATTTCGTTGTTAACTTATCAGTCATTAGAGTTTTAACAGCTGTTTCGAAAAGATCTTTACTCGAGTAAAAAGATAATTAAAAATATATTCAAAAGGAGTCCGCTCATCTGTTTCTAAACAAATGGAAGAACTTTCAGTCTCATATTTTCTCAGCAGTGAAGAATGCCGGGAAACGAATTTTATATACTGAAGCTGAAAGAGAAAATGGTAAATATTTTAAAATTCCACTGATATAGTTTTATTTTATTATCAATTTAACAGATTGGGATAGCTGCACTTTATCATTTATAAATCTTCTTCGACTTCTTCTACCGCCTGCAAATGGAAAGAAGAAAGTAAGCAGTCTTACGGATGACCAGGCGGTTGACAGGGTTGTAATATTTAAAAAGGTTTTTAATTTATTTTTTCTTTTGATTTGAACAAATATTTGATTTTACCATATTCCAACTTAGATTATTTATTAGCCAGGGCTTACACCTGCGGAGTACACAAATTGTACAGGGGCCAGAGCATCATATATAGCGGCTGAAGGGATTTCTAAGTCGAATATAACGCAATGTATGATTGTACTGGATGGACATATCATACCTCTCAAGACTGGAAGCACTATTTTGGAAGCAATTCCGCGATTTCGAGGAAAACAAACAAAACATATATGGTTGTTAAATAACATCTTACTGTTAGTATCACTAATTGATATTTATGTTTTTTTTGTACATTCATACAGAAATAAATATATATCCAAAATAATTTAAATGACAAATTTCACTAAAATATTATGTTTTATTAATTTATACGTAAAATTAATATGAATTCACTATATGCAATATATAGTATAAACTTTATATAAAAAATATATACTTATTTCAATCCCAGTTATTATAAAATTTATATGAAACATAACATAAATGACGATAATATGGAATTACATATAAAATTAAGATATAAAATGGATTAGTTCCGCCTATAATTCATGGTATTAATTTTATACTCTATTGATATAGAAATCTATAACAAGCTAAAGTATAACGTTTATATTAACTTTTGTAAGGATTTAACTATATATATATTCTTCATGTATAATATTTACACCAACATTTCTAACCGTGTACCTAATAACTACTTTAGAAAAAAATCACAAAATTAGATATGGTGGCAATAGCTAGAAAAGTTATGTAATTAAACATTTACAAGTACCGTGCCTTAAATATAGCCGACAGTTATAACGTACTCTCAGAAAAATAATTGCTCAAAATAAGCAAAAACGAGGTTTAAATTAAGCACAGACGGTAATAATATTCAGCCAACCACGGTGCGTGGTTACGGTAAGCAAATATCATGCTCAGTTTAAGAATTTGTAGGCTGTCTTGAAATGAGCACGAATGTTGTCATATTAACTATGCCCCGTTCTTAAGATTAGCATGAGTTAACTTGAATTAAGTATGTGGCGCACTTAAAATTAGCGTAGATTAATACTAAGATCAAGCACATATGTTGTCAAACAAAGAATATTTCATCCTTGAAATTAGTATTGATAATAAGCATGGTGCTTGTTGAATTAAGAATGTGCCGTGATTGAAATTACTATGGATATATACATTTATACGGAAAAGGTGACCTAAATTTTAATTACCTTAAAAATTAACCCACTTCTACAATTCGTAACAAATACGGCCATATACCTATATCGAGATTAGCGAATTCGATTGATAGTGGACTTTGTTGAGAATTACAGAATAGTTTCATTTCGGAGGTTATTCAAATTGGTCAAGGCTCTGCCATTCCAGGTACTACTACGGAGTATATCCTGAAAATCCTTGGGAAAAAAATTGAGTATGTATAGTAGTGAAAAAGCGAATACTTACCTCTAATAATATTCAAGACTAACAAATATACAAAGCAAGTAAAAAGACGTATGTATTAAGGTATTTTATATTTGTAATTCAACTAATTTTTTAGAACAAAAAATTGCTTTCGTAGTTATAGCTCTATAGTTAAACATTAGTGTAGTCATTATTATTAAGTTATCATAATATATTGCACTCTAATATGAACATTTGTCAATAATAAATAAGAACTTTTGACGTACATATGACAAAATTTTATATTAATTCTGAAGAATCAAAGATAGTTATTTATAAAAGTTGTGAGATCTAGTCTCGAGCGTAAGGGAGGGTGCCGGTTTTAAAATGGATAACTCAGCTTTGATTCAGTTTAAATATAAATTTTATTCAAGTACTTAGCCTAGATATCACAATTCATTTGTTTAAACTTCAAATTCTAATAATAACTTAAAATCTTTTAAAACTATTAATACTATTAAAATCCAGTAAAAATGTCAACAACAAAAAAATATGACGACAATTTAAAAATTCAAATAAAAACTCAATATTAAAAACAAAATCCAGCGACAATACTCCAAATTGAGTTTTTTCCCCAAAAGGTTCTCTTTATTTCTGAAATGAACCAGAAGAGAATAATTTTTAATTTATTGGAATTAAAGTTCCACAAATCAAATATAGAGTAAAATTCTCTGAGGGCGAGAGCAACGATGTAGCAAAATTAAACTTCGATTGCAACGTGCTGAAGCGTGCAAACAGAATTATACATCTGTTACAGCGAATATTGAAACGCGTAGGCAGAATTATACTTATGCTATAACGTGCTGGGGTGTGTAAGCAGAATTAAACTTCTGTTACAGCGACTGTCAAAACGTATGCGCAGAACTATACTCCAATCGCAACGTCCGGGAGCGTGTAAGCAGAATTAAACTTCTGTCACACGATTGGGGATCAAGTGTCAGATTTTGGGAGTGCGGATTTAAATAGAATTAGACTTCTATATGAAGGATAGAGCAAAATTATACTTTTGCTCCGAGGACGGGTTTTGAGATTAGACTCTGATGGAGGATATTTCCAGATTAAACTCTGCAATTATAAAATGTGGCGAAATTGCGTGTTGGATATAAGTAGAATTATACTTCTACAATAATAGAACTAAACTTCTATATGAAGGAATAAACAAAATTATACTTTTGTTCAAAGGATGGGAAACAGATTAGACTCTGGTGGAGGATGCTTTCAGATTAAACTCTGAAAACCGAATGGTGATTTTGCTGCGGCTCGCCGCCTTTTTATAGCCGCCGTGAACAGCTATGTCCCAGCTTCATAATATGTTGCCCTGGCAACGCTTGGCTCAATGGTCCAAATTTGATTGGGGCGACACCAGCTGTTTGACATAATGTCATTAGATGACATTACAAAAATGTAAATATTCGGAGGGAAGTGGAACTTGGGTAAGTTTGAGCTATTTTTATTTATTTCACATATTATTAATGTATTTTCTATTTAATTTCAGCTCAGAAAATATGTTGGACGCCTGTAGGCAGGATTGGGATAGATTGAATTTGTTCAGGAGGAATCAGATAAGTTTCTTTCATCAAAATATGATACATTGATTCTTTGTGTTTCCTTTTTTTATATATTTTTAAGACAATCTGATTTCATAGAGGGATATCATTTGATGGCGGAATTTCGACGAGGGATTTATAAATATGTATGTGGACTGAACATCCTCCACTCCCACAAAAAAAAATAAATAAATAAATAAAAATTATAAAATAAGATCTTACAGTGTCTTGTTTGAAAAAGTGAAGTCCTTCCCTTTTCTTTTTCATTTTAAGAGTTATTCCACCAGGGAGTTTGAAACGAAAAAAGATTTTAGATCTTCGGATTGTATTCCATGGAATAGCTGATGATTCCAATAGCTGTTTGACGTCGGGGCTGGCTCGTATTGGTTTTTTGATGTCTTCTGGTATTCCTGGTCTTAATGTCAGAGGTTCTGCGTTGGCTGATGGAACATCTTGGAATTGTATTGGAGGAATAATTGGTGGATCCATAAACTCGGTTGGAGGATCTATAATCATGTCCTGAGATACCAAATTGCTATTATTTGTTGATGCTATTTTGGTAGTTGTTTGTGGATGTGATGTGCCTTTATAGGAATCTCTGCCAACTGATTCTATTGTGTTGATGGGCATTATCGGGCTCAGATCAGGCATACTTGGTGATATGGACTTGGTTATATGATCGCTTATTGTCCGGGAAGTTTGACCAGTGCTCGTGGATGATGAGAACTTTGTTTTTAATTTTGTAGAGTTAGTAGCCGTAGGTTTTCGTTGAGGATGCTCTGTAATTTTGCTCTTTTTATTGGGAAGTATTTGAGAGCTTGTTGACCGTTTGATACTATGATGTGGTTGTATTGTATTTTGTGCTGTTGAGCTGTGTTTGTTAGTGTTTGTGGTAATTGTTTGCTTTGAAGATGCTATGACATGCAGATCTCTTGGCGGGCTTCGTCTTGTTACCGTGGGCAAACGTGGTCGAGTTGGAATACGAATCCCTGGACGGCTTTTCTTTGACAGTGGCCCAAACTTGAAGCGATCGTTTGACTTGGTTTTGATCTGAAGTTTCT
The DNA here is from genome assembly GCA_963930735.1 of Dioctria linearis. Lineage (NCBI taxonomy): Eukaryota > Metazoa > Arthropoda > Insecta > Diptera > Asilidae > Dioctria > Dioctria linearis. The sequence continues at coordinate 39,075,779 of OZ005744.1, forward strand.
TGATGTCTGGCGAAGCTGGCTTTGCTTCGAATGGTCTAAGTAGCTCTCTCACCGGCAGAACTTCGTGTGGTGGAGGTCGTACGATTGCGGACTGTAGTCTGCGTTTTTTGGTAGGAGTCGGAGGTAGTGGGCTTACTGCCTTGATTCTTTTAAGTGCTACCAACAGCTCTGGAGGAGTCGGTGATAAGTCCATATCTACGGAATCTAGTGATTCTGAGTTAAAAATCTCTAATAGTTCCTCCATGGTTGATAAAATAAATCAAAAAGAACCAAAGAATGAAATAATAACAAACGAAAAAACTGAAACTAAACCGCACTTGATCTTCACTTGTCAACTTTCAAATTTGAAGTGATTTTGGGCGGATTGTGGATTTATTTATATTCAAATAAAACGGTAGTTTTTTTGAATTTTTGTACTGCCACAGTGTAGTAGATATTGGTGGGGATTTTGAATTACTGGTGAGATCTCTGTTGAAGGGAGAGGGCAGACCTTTGTGATAGGACGGCTGAGAGTTGTTTTCGGTGTGTTAATGGTAACTGCTCGCACTAAATCATTATGACCAGTATGAATTTCAATGATTCGTCCTAATTGCCATTTTGCTATGGGGATATGATCTTCTTTTATTAAAACGAGGGTTCCAATTTTTATATTTTCCCTTTCAGTCTGCCATTTATGTCGTTGATGTAAAGTATGGAGATAATCTCTCGACCACTGCTTCCAAGAGGTGTAGGAGAGTGATTGAATGTGTTGCCATCTCTTGAGAGGATGTTGGAGAGGATTGAGTGGGGGAGGTTCACATGTAGTGAGGAGATGACGACCTGTTAGAAAGTGTCCGGGAGTGAGGATATTTTAGTCAGTTGCATCATTGGACAGAGGGGAAAGAGGTCGGGCATTTAAACATGACTCAATTTGAACTAAGACTGTGTAGAGTTTTTCATATGTGAGTTTTGTATCTTTAATGGTTTTGTAGAGATGGCGCTTGGTGGATTTTACACCAGCTTTCCATAGGCCTCCAAAGAGAGGTGCTGCGGGAGGGTTAAAGTGCCAAGTTATACCTTGGTGAGCAATTTCGTTAGCTAGATTGACTTCGATTGCTTTGATTGATTTTTCTAGATTTGACTGTAAAAGTCGATTAGCTGCAACGAAATTAGTACCTCGGTCAGAATAAACGTGTGAGCAGAGGCCTCTTCGTGCAACAAATCATTTGAGGGCGGCTAGAAAGGCTGGTGTAGACAAATCAGAGACGAGCTCTATATGTATAGCCTTAGTGGCTAAGCAGACGAATAAGCAGATGTATGCTTTTGTTATCTTCGTTCCTCTTAGTGTTGATGTTTTCATATCAAGCGGGCCTGCATAGTCTACCCCAGTACGTTGGAAGGGTAAAGATATGCTGACTCTAGCTGAGGGTAGAGAACTCATTAACTGAGTATTAGGCCTTGCTTTGAACCGAAAGCAATCAACACATTTGTGGATGCGATGTCTTATAGTATTGCGTGCGTTTAGTAACCAATAGTGGTTCCTTATAGTGCTTAATATTATTTGGGTGCCTCCATGTAACGTGTAATGGTGGATGTGATCTATAAGGATGTTGGTTATATGATGATTATTAGGAAGTTTTATAGGATGTTGTTGGTCGTAATTTAACTGAGATTTTGTAAGACGACCTCCAACTCGGAGAATGTTGGCAGAGTCGAGCGTGGGATTGAGGGATAGAAGTCGACTCTTTTTAGGAAGGCGAAGATTTTTTAGTAAGTGGGAGATTTCGTTGGGGAATGTAATATTTTGAAGCAATTTAATTAGACAACGTTCCGCAATTTTTAATTCGTGTACTGATCAGAATTGAGTCGTCGGACGTTGTTTGCGTACACTATTTATGAATCGGAGGCAGTAGGCGGTTATTCTTAACGTTTTTTGATATGATGAATATTTGTGAAGCAAAGGAATTTGTTCATCGATTGTAGTAGTGAGAACCTTTGATTTCCTTTTATACTCTAATTGAGTGTGCGCTTCTGGCGTTTGTTGAGGCCAGAATTGTTCATCTTGATATAACCAGTCTGGACCATTCTACCATATTGATGCTGTAGCTAAGGTATTTGGTTGAATTCCTCTAGATGCTATATCAGCTGGATTGCATTTTGATGGATCGTGTTTCCATATGGCTAGTGGAATGTTTTCATGTATTTCGGAGACACGGTTAGCCACGAACGTTTTCCAGGTGGATGCGTGTTTTTGTAACCAAGTTAGAACTATATTACAGTCTGTCCATGCTGTAATTTTAACTTTTTCAAGCTCTAAATCAGTGACAACTTGTTTAATAAGTCGGGAGAGCAGGACAGCACCACATAGCTCTAGTCGAGGTAGTGAGACTGGTTTGATGGAAGCTACTTTGGTTCTTGCTGTCATGATTTGTACTCTGGAGTTCTCATTACGATGTATTTTGAGATATAAAACTACTGAGTAGGCATGATTGGAGGCATCGCAAAAACCATGTAGTTGCATCTCGCGTATGTTAGGCTGGTAGCCTAGCCAGCGTGGAATCTGAATATCCTGAATGGTAGGTAGTTGATCTTTGAAAAGTTTCCATTCTTTTACAACTTCTGTGGATACAGAGTCATCCCAGTCGCATTTAGAGAGCCAGAGTTTCTGAATTAAAATTTTGGCTGTAATAATGCATGCCGCTAACCAGCCTAGTGGGTCGAACAGAGACGACACTTCAGACAGTATTATTCGTTTGGTGTATGTGGTTTTTGGTTCGGGAGTGTTGACCTTGAAGGAGAAGAGTTCTGTTGTTGGGTGCCAGTGAATGCCGAGAGTTTTTATCGATTCGTGTTCTGAAAATTCCAGATTCGATTTTAACTCTCGATGCTCTAATGGAATATTTTTTAGTAAGTCATGATGGTTGGCTGACCATTTCCTTAGGTTGAATGTTCCTGAGGCTAGAGCTTCAATAAGTTCTTGTTGTAGTTGTTGTGCTTCGCTTAAGCTGTGTGCTTCCGAAACCAAGTCATCCACATAAAAATCTCTCATGATGCTTTTTGCTGCGAGTGGATAATTGCTAGCTTCATCCTTTGCTAACTGTTGCAAAGTTTTAATGGCGAGATATGGTGCTGGTGCTGTGCCGAAGGTGACTGTAGTTAGGACGTAGTCTTTTATTTCTTCCTTTGGTGTATTTCTCCAGATTATTCTCTGGCACTGTTGGTGTTTAGGTGTCATCTGAATCATCCTGTACATCTTCTCAATATCTGCAGTAAATGCAAATTTGTACAGTCGCCATCTCAATAAGGTGGTCCAAGTGTTGGTTGGATTGTAGTAATCAGAAATTGTTCATTCAATGATCTACCATTTGAGACGCGTGTTGATGCATTGAATACAATTCGAAGCTTAGTGGTAGTGCTCTCTTTGAACACTGCATGATGCTGTAAGTAATAGAGTGGAGTGTTATCACATGATTTGTTTTCTAATAGTAGTTGTGTCGGTGGAATAAGTTTCATGTGTCCAAGATGAGTGTACTCATCGATACAACCTCTGTATAGTTTATACAATTCTGGATTGTTAGATAGTCTTTTCTCTAGCTGCAAGAATTGTTTGACAGCCATGTTTCTAGACTGTCCGAGCTGTGGTGTATTACAGTCTTTGAAAGGTAGATTTACCTCATATTTTCCAGAGGGTAATCGTTTTGTTGTTTCATTATAGAGATCCTCGCATAATTGATCTTCTGGTGAAAATTTGGGTCTAGTGGAGCATTCCTCTAGTTCCCAAAATTTTGTTAATTGATTATCTAAATCAGTATTTATAATGGTGTGGGTGGATAGCACTGTCATTGTCATGCTTTTTGTTTCTGGTACTGCTCCTATTAAGATCCAGCCAAGTTTTGTATTTTGGGCAGTAGGTGTATTGCTAGGTCCTCTTTTTATGCCATTTGTGAGAATGGCGGCGTAAATATCTGCTCCAAGAAGAATGTCTATTTCTCCTGGAATAGAGAATTTAGGATCTGCTAGCGGGAAATTGTCGATGTGTTTCCATTTTGAAACTTCGATATTTTGAGCTGGCAGTAGTTCAATGATCTTTTTAATTACAAGCATGTTGCTTGTTATATTAAAATTTGAATGTAGCCAATTAATTGTGACTGTGGCCTGTTTTAAGGCTGTATTAGTGGGTGTCATGCCAAGTCCAATTTATTCGTGGGTGGTAGGAGATCCTTTAAGTTGTAATCGTTTAAAGGTTTTCTCGTTCATGGTGGACACTTGAGAGCCAGAGTCTATTAGTGCTCGGAATGCCATTGTGATTCCGGATGGTGCAGTAATGTTTATCAGAGCCGTAGAGAGAAGAGCTTTTTTTCATATTTGACGTTAGAAAATTATGAACTTGTTGTTCATCATTTATACAGGCGGGTGCAGTTTGTTTGGCTACTATGTTGGAATTTTGGGTGGACTGATTTATTGGTTTTGAATAATTTTGCTCCTAGTGGAGCAGAGTGTTATGATTTTTGTTACAATGATAACACATTTTGTTGGTAGTACAGCTAGTAGTTATATGGTTGGGTGATAAGCAATTTTTGCATAAGCGCTTATTTGTGACAACTTCGTGCCTTTGTCGGGTGGTCAAATTTCTAAATGTTGGGCAATGAAAAATTATATGGCTGCCTTTGCAATAGCTGCAAGAGGTCTTTTTTGTAGGTGGGTGTGTTGGCGCTCCATGTTTACTTTTTTTATTCAAGAGTCCATATGTGGGTTTGGGTGAGAATGGTTTTCTCTGTGTCATATTTAATGACGTACCCTTGTTTCCTATCATTTCTAGAGTTCGGAAGCGAGACTCTAAGAATTTTGTTAATGTTTTTAATTTGGGTAATTCTGTGCTATCGTGGAGGCTCTGCTCCCATAGCTGGTGTGTGTCTGAGTGTAACTTTTGTACAGTCAAATATATAATTATTGGATCCCAGTTATTTGTTTCTACTCCTAAGTTTTGTAATGCTAATAGTGCCTCAGTTATGTTATCTAATAGTTTTTTGATACTTTCGGCGGTATCATGATTTGTGTTGGGAGAGACAATAATTTTTTTAGTTGTACGTTGACTAGGACTCGCTTATTTGAGTAGCGTTCCTTTAAGAGCTGCCAAGCTGGTTTATAGTTTGCTTCATTGTTGCATGCCATTGTGCTAGCAGAAGCTGTTTGAGGTGGAATACTGACAGTTGGCGATGGTGATAGTTTGTCGATATCTTCTTCCATGCTTGCTGTCTTTTCAATGTAGTATTCCTGAACCTCGCTAAATGTTTCTTTGGTGAAATATTCTAGTTGGAGGTCTTGTTTTGTTACTTTCCTTTGTATAGACCTATGTCGAGTTTGGAATTCTTTCCAATACTTGGCGAACGTTTGTAGGCGCTTTTCTGTCGATTTAACAGTTTTCTTTTTTTCATCTCTTTGATGCCTTCTAAATAAGTCTTCTATTAAATCTTTGACTTTTTTTTGGGACTGTACCAACTCTGACACAGAGTCAATGGTTTCCTCACCAACGTCAGAAGAAATGGATTCGCCATCTTTCGACATTTTGTTAGAAAGGCTTGAATCACGTGATAGTCTTAAGCAATATTCTAATTTTATATTTGACTGACTGAGTTATTCGGCTTTGAAGGACCAATGTGAGATCTAGTCTCGAGCGTAAGGGAGGGTGCCGGTTTTAAAATGGATAACTCAGCTTTGATTCAGTTCAAATATAAATTTTATTCAAGTACTTAGCCTAGATATCACAATTCATTTGTTCGAACTTCAAATAATAACTTAAAATCTATTAAAACTATTAATACTATTAAAATCCAGTAAAAATGTCAACAACAAAAAAATATGACGACAATTTAAAAATTCAATATTAAAAACAAAATCCAGCAACAATACTCCAAATTGAGTTTTTTCCCCAAAAGGTTCTCCTTATTTCTGAAATGAACGAGAAGAGAATAATTTTTAATTTATTGGAATTAAACTTCCACAAATCAAATATAGAGTAAAATTCTCTGAGGGCGAGAGCAACGATGTAGCAGAATTAAATTTCGACTGCAACGTGCTGAAGCGTGCAAACAGAATTATACATCTGTTACAGCGAATATTGAAACGCGTAGGCAGAATTATACTTCTGCTACAACGTGCTGGGGTGTGTAAGCAGAATTAAACTTCTGTTACAGTGACTGTCAAAACGTATGCGCAGAACTATACTCCAATCGCAACGTCCGGGAACGTGTAAGCAGAATTAAACTTCTGTCACACGATTGTGGGTCAAGTGTCAGATTTTGGGAGTGCGGATTTAAATAGAATTAGACTTCTATATGAAGGATAGAGCAAAATTATACTTTTGCTCCGAGGACGGGTATTCAGATTAGACTCTGATGGAGGATATTTTCAGATTAAACTCTGAAATTATAATATGTGGCGAAATTGCATGTTGGATATAAGTAGAATTATACTTCTACAATAATAGAACTAAACTTCTATATGAAGGAATAAACAAAATTATACTTTTGTTCAAAGGATGGGAAACAGATTAGACTCTGGTGGAGGATGCTTTCAGATTAAACTCTGAAAACCGAATGGTGATTTTGCTGCGGCTCGCCGCCTTTTTATAGCCGCCGTGAACAGCTATGTCCCAGCTTCATAATATGTTGCCCTGGCAACGCTTGGCTCAATGGTCCAAATTTGATTGGGGCGTCACCAGCTGTTTGACGTAATGTCATTAGATGACATTACAAAAATGTAAATATTCGGAGGGAAGTGGAACTTGGGTAATTTTGAGCTATTTTTATTTATTTCACATATTATTAATGTATTTTCTATTTAATTTCAGCTCAGAAAATATGTTGGACGCCTGTAGGCAGGATTGAGATAGATTGAATTTGTTCAGGAGGAATCAGATAAGTTTCTTTCATCAAAATATGATACATTGATTCTATGTGTTGCCTTTTTTATATATTTTTAAGACAATCTGATTTCATCGAGGGATATCATTTGATGGCGGAATTTCGACGAGGGATTTATAAATATGTATGTGGACTGAACAAAAGTACTTATTTCTAACAAATCGATTACCATTTGGTAAAACAGAGGAATGAAGTTGAGGACTCGTAAACGTAGTTATATGAAAAATGGAATAGATATCTAATTTATTTTTAATTTCATAAGCTCTGAAATGTCGGGCAATATCCTTCGTTTCATAATGTTGTACAGTTAAGTATATTGAATATTTAACCAACAAACATTCAATGATTTCATATAAATTAAATGTTATGTCATTATAACGTACAACTAAAAACCCTTTTTTATATATCTTCCCTCTATAAATGCATTGGCTGTTGAAATATATTAGTAAATCATTGTGGGGAACTTCATTTTTTTGCAACATTGTAAAGTAATATTTTTTTTCAACTTTCTCGATCTGTAATTTATTTTCAGAAAATTGATACTCTGATTCAATTACGTTACCTTTCAGAATAAATGATGCGAACTTTAAGGACCATTTCATTGCCAATGTTAAACCAATATTTTTTCGTGAATTGATGTTTTTTGCGAAACACTTTAACTCTTGATGTTTCCCCTCAAATCTAATTGTCCACAAATATTTAAGAGGCCCCGATATTTTAATAGCAGTTACATAATGTAAAAGAAAGTGATGTTTAGATTTTAAAGTTTGGTTAAGTAATGATTGGTACATTTGGTTATGTTGACTTATTAATCTAATCAAACCAAAGTTGTATTATTAAAAGATGGTAAATGAAGCAAATCTACAATATCAACTAAGCATCATAAAAAATTCCACACCTTATTTGCTTGCGGTACTAAACCACCTATCATAACAGATAAGAAATGGATAAATGTTGCCATTTACCTCGCAGTCATTTTGAAATGTTTCTTTTGCAATTGCTCTATTGGAATTGGATTTCCTCTATCATAAATTTCTGTTTCACCATATGAAAACATTTGCTTACGGTAGCTAAAAATGTGAAGATTAATATATTTCTCTTTACAAATAAAGACATTTATTATTTCGCATATATCATAATAACAGATTCCTTCATAAATATCATGCATAATATCGAATGCAAAGTTCTCTGTTACATGAAATGACGCAATGCCATTAAATGTAGAATTCTCCCGAATACCACTTTCACTTATTCTAATATCAAGAGAGTTTATAGTGAGATCTTCATTGTAATTTGCTCTATTCCGAAAAGAATTATGGTATTCAGTAATATATTTTTTCATCTCACTGCATGATCTTTTACAAACTCGACAATAAAATTTCGAGTTAAATGACTTTGTGAAACCTGGAATGCCATTAAGTCCTAAATTGTCACCAAGAACAAGACCTAATATAAAATGCACCTTTTTATTCTTCCCTTAAATGGTTAACTCTACTCCTTCTTCTTCTAATTTAATAAGGTCTTCTATTAAAGCATGAAAACTAGAAACATTTCCAAAATGACTAACATCGCTACTTTTTACTATTCCTGCTAGAAATATATGGTCAAGCTTCGATAAATAAAACTGAGGCATAGCTGGAATCGAATAATAAACAGCACATACGGAGCTCTGATGAGGTCCTAGGGGATTATTAATGCCGAAATGATCAAAGTATACAAAAAGTGGGATAAGATACTTGTCTTTCAGAAGAAATTGTTTGTTTTTCCATAAATAACCATTTATGAAACGGGAAATTGTTTCATTATCCGTGGTCTCGTTATAAGTACAGTTATTTTCTATAGCTTGTGAAACACCGTCTGATTGAAGATATTTTCTTAGTTGAAAAGAAAGAGGCATAATAACGCCGGTGATATTTTCTTCTACAAGAGAAGATACTCCAGAAACAATGATTTCACTAACTTGATTGTTAATTGTGTACAATTTTGGAATTTTTAGGGCATCAGTTTCTTCTAAACGTTTAAATAACTTGTATTTGGTATTGAAATCTAAAAAAGATTCGAAACGCACTTATCTAATATGTCCTTTACTCTCTGTCCACTATTATCTACAAGTCCTAACGATTTTATAGCCACATTTATTTCTTTTAATACAGTATCAGTTATTAAATACTGAATATGTAGAACATCTTTTCGAGTTAAATTATTGGTATTGTGTAACTGTAACGTAAGATCTAATGCCGAATTTTTGATATTGTCTGCACATTGGTCTAAATTACTTCGCAGGTTGCCTTTATCAACTTCAACTTCCGTAAGGTTATTTAACTTTTTAATTTTACACGATTTTTCATCTGATATATATTTTTTATTTGTTAGGGGATAATTCTCTGTAGGAATAAATTTTTCATGTTTTCTTTGTAGGTGTTTTTTAAAACTATTAATACATGTGAAACTTTGAGTGCAAGACTTCTGTTTACAAACATATAAGTTTCCAGTTTGTTTACCATGGAGATTTTTAAGATGGCATATTAAATTACTAATTTCATCTAAATTTTGTGAACAAATATAGCAGATAAAGGTCATTATTTATAAATTGCTTCAATTGTAAATATCTGCAAGAAAGAACCTTAAACAAGCAATGAGTATGTGTCGCATAAATACATATAAGTTGCTTATTTTATTCATGGTATTTATTTTTACGTATATATTGAATAAAGTAAAGTGAGAAATTAAAAAAAGGAAAATAAATACATATTTGTGGACTTTTATAAAAACTTTTAAATTGAAAATTATGAATTTTAATTTAACCGAGATATAAAGTTAAAAATTTGAGGACTATTTTTGTCATGTGTTGTGGTAATGTTATGAAAATATTGCTGTACAAAAGTCCAAATTTGTTCGCCTTCTACAGGATATTTCAACGAAAAAACTTGAAAAATCTTAAAGCATACATCAATGCATTGAACAAAATTATTAAGTTTTACGTAAACATTGTCAAAGTAAATATAAAAATTATTAATTTTTAATTTTGTGTCTCCTTCAATAATAATAAAAGGTTGAAGCGTCCTTTTCTAAGATTCGCACCTCTCGCTTTTTTCCGATATAATTTTTTCAAGATCGTTGATGGTTTTCAGGTTTATGGCAAAACTATCCTGGGAATCCTTAATGGTTGGCTTCCACCGAGGAAGGTTTGAAGAAGCCGATATTCCTTTTATTTCTGTTCTTATTGACGGTTTTAATATACCGTGCAAAGAAGACAAGATAACATAATTATTTGTATCTGGAAAATGAAGTAATTTAATATATTAAATAAATAAAATAAATTGAAAGCATACCATCTCCACAATCTTTCTCAAGGGATGAAGTAAATTAATGCATGCAGGTCCTCGCAAGTCACTTTTTAAAATCGGTTTTAATTTTGAAGCGAAACTACTCCATTTCAGAAATAGATCATCTCTTTTGCCTGAAACGTCGAAATCGATGTCAATCTTTAATAAAATTTATTAACTTTTGTTATAATAATTATTGTTTAAATTTAATGCTTACAAATATATTCGCATTGGTGCTTTTCACATTGGCCATTCCATAAATATATCATTCTGTTGAGATGAGCGAAATTCTTCCAGTCTTTTTTTGGCTATTTTTTTATATTGATCTCGAGCTGCTTCCTCGTTGTAGTTAAACTTCAGCCAAGATTTTATTTTCTGGTATTCCTCTTCGTCTATGAATTAAATTTATTTAAGTTGAACGTTTAAAATAAAATAATAAAATAATAATAAAAAAATAAAATATTACTTTATATACCTATATCCGATTCGAAATGTGTTTCTGTTATCTCCGGTGAATTTGAAGATTCTTTATTAGATGATTCGATATTAGATGCTGTGTCCTTTGATACTTTTCGAAGTAGACCTTTGCTACGTAATTTTCTTGCCTTATTTCTATGCCTATCATAAAGAACTCCTCGGGGACATCCTCCACTTTTTCGAGGCATGTAATATGTTTGCTTTGAATATAAAAAGTCTTATGAAATTTCACAAAAGTTTTCAGCTAATTTTAGTAAGATTCTTTTTCGTTTTGTAAAATTCAGCGGATATCAAACTGCAAGTCAATTCAAATTACCAATATTAGTCTACTCACTATCCCACTTAACCAAAACTCTCGAGAATACTTCCCAAGCCATGTGGTAGTGAGGGAGTCTGTTTCATGGCTTGTGAAGTATTCTCGAGGGTTTTGAATTAACTCATTAGCGCCGAGTGATTTATTCGTATGTAGGAAATTTTGCATACGAGAATGTTTTTCTTTCATCGACAAATGTTACCGTATGTATCTATCAGGATAATATTTTGCATATGAGATACTCACGGGCCAAACCATTAACTCCATTTCGAGTTTTTTGTGGAGTTAATTGGTTTGGCTTGTGAGTGGTTCATATAATTATAAAAATGAAGAAACAATCAATTTGAGCATTAATGCGTTAAGGGAGAAAAATCTTAAAAAATTTTAAACGAACATTAAGAAAACTAAAAAAGAATATACATATATAACAGATAAATTCTGAATCATCGAGTTGTATGGTTTTTTTACTTCAAATATATTGGATATATTCACATGAAGTAATTAAATATAAAACGGACATACTTGGTTTTCAGTTGGAAACAGCACTGCAATTTGTTCGGAGTAATATTTTATTTGGCTGAGAGACATGACTTCTTGTTTAGACATGAAGAATTCCGTAATAACGTCAGTTAAAATCTTTTTATCCTCTTCACATAAACATTTTTTTTCTTTAAAAGTATTTAATATTCTGTTGCCATACGAACATGACTGCAACAATTTAAGGAGTTCCTATAAGAAAAAATGTCTGACAAATGCGGACTTATTAAAATTTAAGAGTTCTACTGGTGTACACGAAGCAAGGGATGTTGAAGCTGGGGTTTCTGATAGCATAGTGGGAATGGCTTTCGACGTTTTTGATGGATCTTGACAGCTTGTAACATGTGAAAGATCCTCCTCACATTGCAAAGTTTTCCGCCATGAATTGAGGTAAGTTTTGAACCGAACTCGATCTCCCATTTGCCATTTAGTATTTAATATCGCCGTCAGAAATATTTTTTAGATGCCATTCTGTTAAACCTGTACCTATATTACCTGATTAAATTATGACAAAAAATTACCATACAGATTATCTATAATATCACTCTTAAATCCCCAGGACAGCAATAAGTTTTGGAATTCGCGCTTTTCCTCAGATATAACTACAGTACTTATGTCACAAGCATTTGAGTTAAATTGGCCTGAGAGCACAATGTTGCCTGTACTGTTCAGAGTTTCGTTTGTATTAAACAGCGCAGCTTCCTCTGTTAACAGGGGAATGTTAATAGCATTTTGATCGCAATCAAAACTAATAGCAATATTTGGAGGGTTTTCAATATCGTAACTGTGAGCATCCATTGTAAGAAATTATTTTTTTACGTTTATTAACCCACTGTAATACAAGCTCTTGTTAAGTATTAAATTTTCTTAAAGACTTCTTTCGAAAATCTTGTTGAAGTCCTTTTATAAAATATCTGAACTTAATACGATTTCCTATTTCCTTAGTTGGGAATATTTGTTAAAGTACGCTTTCATATAAAAAGTAATCCTCGTTATATCACCTTATTTCGTAATATAACGACTTCTTAAAGCTGAACTTGCCTACAAAAAAAACTTCGAAAATCGCTCTCGCTTGTAAACTGAAATTTATATTGAATATATTGAAAAACCATTCGACGGCAAGAAAAGATTTGAAAAAATCTGAAAAATAATACAAGTTAATAAATTTTTGTTTTATCTATCTATGTATATATTTCCACTAATTCCATAACTCCACTCGTATATCACTAATCACGGATTTCATATAGTAGGTACTCGTAGTATAGTAGTATTTATTAAATTACTTACCATAAATTAATAAAGTTGTATTATTTAAATGTCCGCAAAATGGATTTATTTTTCCACAAAAATCACAAATCACGAAACTTTCGCTTAAATTCAAGAAACAAACAAATGTTTTTAATTTTCCACCAAAATCACGAAACTTTTGCTTAAATTCACGAAACACACAAATGTTGTTAATTTTCCACCAATATCACAAATAACAAAACTTTCGCTTAAATTCACCAAACAATTTTTTTTACTTTTCCACCAAAAACAGATGCTTTTGCTTAGATTCACAGATGCAAAATGAAGCCGGTAAGAGAAATGCTCACAAGTCGTGAAAGGCGTTCTCAAATCAAGTGTAGCGTGGTTTAACTTGAGCACTTGGTGCTATACGAAATATGCTAAAATGAAGCAACACATATAAAAATGTGTGTAAAATTAACCAATATATTCTTAAACTGAGCATCCGGCATACTTAAATTAAACCTCTCAAAGGTTTACGTATAGCTTACCAAAATTGAGAGTGCAATTAGAAGAAGCACACACATTGTTGAATTAAGCATGCGCCATACTAATATTAAACCAACACACAAGGGCTTACTTGCAATAGCGTGCGTGCTTCATTTAACCACGTTTTCTATGCTTATACACAAGTATGTGATGCTCATTTAACACAAAAAATTCTTGTTTCAAAACAAAAACATGCTAAATTTTAGTTAAACGTAAGCAGACGGGCTTACAATTAAAAATTTCGAAGCGTGGTTAAATTAAGCCAACAATTCTTAATTTTATGCTTAAGAAATTCTTCTGAGTTAATGCTGCCCTAAAGGTGTTTCAATTTTTCTCCTTCACTCTCCTGGAGCCCTCTTGATGTAGGGGTTGAAAAGGTCCGCTCCTCTGCTCTCGTTTCAGATCAGTACAGGAACACTGAAATTAAATTGCTGCTCTCAGTGTGATATGGGTGGACGGGGCAAAGCAGGCGAAGGTACGTCACCTGCGCCTTCAAGTAAGTATGGGTAAGTAGTGTGAAAATACCTTCTGGACCGGATATGTGCGACGGCTTTTTAGGCACGATTTTTTTTGGATATGGCAGGTAGCGGTGGCAGGTTTTCGTGGGACCTCCCCATACTCTCCGCCAATAGCCGAGGTGAGCTAGCGTACCGCCCTGCATGTCAACGTTGTCTACCGAGTGATCTGTCAGCTCATGCTGGCAGTCTGGGCCCCACGTCCAAGCCAATCGCTCAAGTTACATCCATAACAAAATGGCGCCCAAAGTGGGGTCTTGGTCTAAGTGTATATTTCACTGGGGCTGAGATCTGTTGTGAGATTATCATCTGGCATTTGCTAGTTGCTTGACCTCAGGTCTCATACCTAGTGGGAGCTGTATGAAGACTTGGAGTCTGACTGGTGTTGTTGTCTGAACTATTTTTTTTTGTGGATTAGAGTTTGTGGTTTTGACACGTTGTGCGCGTCCATTGTTACATCCATAACACAAAGGCGCTCAACGTGGGGCCACCTCAGTAGACTTCGGTGTCTAATTGTGACTTCTGCTGGGGACTGAGACTTGTTATGAGATGGTCATTTGGCACGTTGCTAATTGATTGACCTCGGGTCTCATAACCAGTGGAGTTTACTTGCGAACCTGTGTCTAACTGATTTTGCTATCTTACAAGTTTTTGAGATTAAAGTAAAGTTTTTGTCATCTAAAGTTTTTCGAGATTTATATTGAAGTTTTCGCGAGCTTTGGAGATTTTGAAAGTTTAAAGTTTTGCTATTTTTGTTTTCTGAAGTTCGACTTAAGGTTTGACTTTGGTCAAGCCTCAAGTCTTGAAACTTGTATATTTTGAATTTTTTGTTGATATCTATCTTGCTGGCCTTGTGCTATGGAAATAGTCGGAGCCTCACAACATTTTTGTTCTCACATAGAAGAGAACGGAAGGGCTGTTGGAGGATGGAAGTGATGCTGGAGACCTTCAGTAATCAGGAGCTGGGATACTGCTAACTGCCTGGCAAAGAATCTTTAGCAGCATTTTCAGTCTTTGACATTTCCAACCCGACATTTCCAAGATTTCTGTGAGAATTTCATTCTTTTCATTCACACATCCACACTACTTGCCTGTTACTGTTTTTGATCTGAAAGTTTTGGAGAGTGTACCTGGGAAGCCCTTGTTTTGAGAGTAAGCTCTTGGAGGGAGAGTGAGAAATCGTGATTTCGAATTGTTTTTGCACATTTTCAGTTTAGCTCAGTAGAATCTTGGGAATTTTTCGAAGCAAATTAACTCACAACCAGATTCTTGATACTGTAGGGTTACGATTTACCGATTCATTTTACTACCATTTATTTTCGCTTATTTTTGCTGGTACGACTGTTGACTTGAGTTGAAACATCGACTTTAATTACGGCTTCGACGATCTCTCTTGAAGAAAGAGTATATCTATCGTGGAAGTTATACAGGCGAACTTTAACCTATTTTGCCGGATTTGTCAACCTCGATTGAATTTCTTTTGACTTTTGAATTCTGGGATCAGAAGCATTAGGGTATCCTGATTCCAATAATACCTAACCTTTCATTGACTCTGCAAGTTTCTGATCATGGCTACTTTGCGAAAACCACCTCCTGGTGAAGTTCCCGTATTGAGACCAGACCAGTGCACCATCTGTCAAGACGAAGACTGGTCTGCTCACAGGAAATCAGTCCTGACCAACTGTGGATAGGCGAGCAAGGGAGCTGCCAGAACAGCATTTGTTGCCTCACACAAAAAGATTTCACCACGCACGCAGGTACAGTTCCGAAAAGAAACCATACCCGACAAGATAGCCAGATTAATACTCCTCAGCAGCTTCCGCAGTTCAATTTGCCACCAGCGACAGCTCCACCTTCAATTCGTTGATCCTTATCTCCTGACTTACAGTCAGTAAACATGTCTCACATTAGTTCACGCATGAATAGTCCAAAGCCTACTATGAATCGTCAAGGCTTGGTAGCGTCCGAAGCGTTGATGGCTGGCTTAAGAATACAGATCCAAGACCGGATACGATAAGGAATCTCACAGAGTATGAGTACTCTGCGAGATGAACTCTTTAATAATTTTATTCGGCAAGCTCCTCCTGCACCCATTCTGCCAGTAGATATTACTAGACGACCACCACTTCTGAGTGCGCCTAGAGTACAACAAAGACCAGATAGCTCACTTGAATCGATGGCTAATAATGACATTCATCAGGCACAAGCATACCAGAATGCTAGACCTCAACGAAATTCCTGGTCTCGAAGAGCAGGAAGTCCGATACGCAGATTGAACATCTCATATAGCGACGACAGTTCCAAACTTCCGGTAGATGAATTTGTCTTCCGAGTAGAAGCACTCACCTACTTGGCGCTCGAAGGAGATTTTGATCTCCTGGTTAGAAATATGAGCACGCTGGTCGCAGGTCCAGCCATGGCATGGTACTGGTCACTGCTTCGACAGAGCTCCACGCAAACTTGGGAGTATATAAAGACAGCTCTTCTGTCTGAATGGAGAGTCCCCAAGGATGATTTGAAGGTGTGAGTACAGTTGACGTCTCGTAGATAGAGAACTGGCGAGTTCTTTGCAACTTACCACCAACATTGTGTGCAGTTGCGTGATTAGCTGCAGGCGTTAAAGCCAGATAGTGAATTTCTGGAGATAGTTAAGTCCAACATAGTGCCAGAGATTCAAAACGAGATCTGTTTGCATCCTACTAATACCATTGGACAGCTGAGATCACTCGTAACACAGATTCCAGCTACACAATTATGCATTGCGACTGCTAGTAGCCTGAACCCTTATCGACATCATCGAGTGAGTGAAGTGGAGAAAGCATCCAATTTTAGCTTTGATTTGTCAATGCGACCCAGATGTGACAATAGCTTACAAGACCTATCAGCTATTAAAAACAGAACCGTGGCGATTTGCTTGAATTGCGATCAGCAGGGCCGCTATTATCAAGACTGTTTACAGGAGAGACAACAAGTGTTCTGCTATGAATTCGGACGCAAGAACATCTTCAAACTTAAATTGTAGACATTGTCAGAAAACGAGAAGCGGGTCGGGAATCACAACACCCTTTCTCGACCGAGAGAGACATTCCAGATGACATCGAGATCAACTGCTATCGCTCAGCCCCTGATCCAGAACAACAATCTGCACAATCCACGGACCCCGTCTAACACTCAATAGACTGTCCGCTAATCTCACTCAATGACTCTGGTGATATTAACCATCCAGCTGATAGTCGTACGACTTGTAACGATTCTTTGGTAAAGTCAGAGAACTTGATTGACTTCTCGGCAAATTTTTGAGCTCCCGTTTCAATCTGTAGCCCTCGACACTTTTACTAGACACAACCTTAGAAGAGTCTTTAATTGTTGACATTCCTTTGAAGCCAACAGTACTTTCTTCTGGGGACGTCTCCTGCGATATAAATACTTAAAAGGCCACCAAGCTCTGCTATGACGAGTGGGCGTGAGCCAGTTTTATATCCATTGACTCCCAACCATGCGCGTCTACAGAGCTACAACGCAGTAAGAGACCGCATCTTCTTATCCGTAGCGGAACTTGTCGGAATTATGTACACAGATTTGGACCTATGTAAAAGAAAAAAACGATCCACTGTTCGTTGGCGTGAGTATTGTCGACGAATTAGGTCGGAACGAAAGACGCTGGCCCACATTTCAGTGTCGATGCCAGATGACATTCGACCGCATGCCGAAGTCAAATTATTAGGGCAAACTGTGACTGGGTTGCTCGATAGTGGTGCCACTGTCAGCATCCTTGGCCAGAAAGCTCTAGACGCAGCCGTCAAATGGAAGAGGCATCGCACTAAAGTGCGAACGGTGCCATGACGAATGCTCATGGTGGTGTGGACTTGGACATTACTTTCCGTGATAAGACCCACAACGGGCGTTTTTACGTGGTTCCTGGGCTCACACAAGCACTATAGCTGGGAATAGACTTCTGGTGTCTATTTGGGTTGGCTCCAGATGTCTTGGGTATAGCTGCTGAAGTTATGCCCAGCCTATTAGCTGCGTTAGACACTGACTGCCATGTTCTTTCGATTCAAGAAAGTCAACGCTTTAATGCCACGAAACAGCTTTTTCCTTCCTTCGCCTCTTTGGTCTTAGAAAAAACATCTCTTGTCACTCACAACATCGAGACGAACGATGCTACTCCGATAAAACTGACGTTTTATGCAATTTAATGGATGCCGAATTGGAGCGAATGCTTTCGCTGGGTGCGATAGAGATAGAGTCCTTGGAGCTCTCCAGTTGTTCTAGTGGGGAAGCTTGGAAAAGGTCGCCTATCCGCTGCCGCAGATAGACGCACTTTTGAGTAGACTTCCTCCGGCAAACTACATTTCGAGCCTGGACCTAAAAGACGCTTCCTGGAAGATCCCACTAGACACTGATTCCAGAGAGAAGACCGTTTTTTTTGTACCTGGTCACCCCCTCTATAAATACGGAGTGATGCCATCCATTCGGCTTATGCAACGCTCCACAAACTATGTTCCGCCTTATGGACAAAGTCATTCCGTTTGATGCTTGTGAAAATGTTCTGGTCTACTTAGACGATCTATTAATTCTGTCATCCGACTTTGACTCTCATCTCACTCTACTATTCCGTGTAGCGGATTGCTTGAGGAAAGCTGGCCTCACTTTCAACGTCGAGAAGAGTAAGTTCTGTTTCAAAGAAATTAATACTTGGGTTTTATTGTCGGAAAAGGAGGAATACGAACTGGCGATCCTGGTCGGGAAGTTGACCTTAGTTCTGGATATTTCAACCTCGTGGTAATATGAGGAGCTGAGACAAAAGGTTGATGTCAACTTCTGATAAATTACCAGATCTTTGTGTCAGGGATGGCTTCGTTTATATTCGGACTGGTCCGAAATCAGGCGATCATATTCAGGAGGAAGAGGCTTGGAAGCTTTGGATTCCGCAAGGGCTTGTCTCCGTTATCATTTCAAGAGCGCATGCTCCGCCGCTAGCTTAACATGGAGGAATAGGTAAAACCCTGGATCGTTTAAGACGACATCTGTACTTGGCTCGAATGACTGTCGGTGTCAGAAACTACGTAGGTGCCTGTGACATCTGTAAGGAAACCAAGGCCACCAATACTATTCTTAGACCACCAAAGGAAGTTCAATGTGTGACAGACAGACCTTGGCAAAAGCTGTACATCGACTTTCTAGGTCCATATCCACGATCAACGAATGAAAATGTCTGTATATAAATATTCCCTGATCATTTCTCCAAACACCCGATTCTAAAACCGATGACGAAGGCTTCTACTCCTAATGTATGTCAGTTCATTGAAGCAGAAGTGTTTCATACATTCGGAGTTCCAGAGGCGATACTCTCTGACAATGGAGTCCAGTTTTGCTCTGTTCATTTTACCAAATTTTTGGAAAAATATTGCGTCAAGCACTTACGAACGGCTGTTATTCACCGCAAACTAATGCGCCAGAGCGAGTAAACCTGTCTCTCCTGTCCGGAATTCGAGCGTACATTCAGAAGGAACACGCTACGTGGGATGAGAGGCTGAGCCATATCGCTAGCTCCCTAAGGACCTCTATTCACCAAGCAACTGGCTTCCCCCTCTACAGAATATTTTTCGGTCAGCAGATGATTGACCAAGCGAGCTTGTATTTCATCCTTAAGAGCTCAGGAACATTGAGTGAACCTTTAAGAGTGGATGCTTAAGACACGTTAAGATTGATCCGTGAGAGAGCGCAGGAAAATATGAACGACGCGTTCGAAGAGGAGTCAAGGGGTACATAGGCGGAATTTCATACAGAGTAATTTCCATAGGTCCATAGGCGTTTACCATGCAAAGGATATTAAACCGTGATTGCTGTCGCGGTCTAAAAGACTTGCTATACTTACCTGATATTCATTTTTCTCCTGGTAGCCCTTAGAAGGCATCCAGCCAGCTTAACTGGTAAACCACAGGATGCCAATGTGCCGCTTAGGACTTTCCAGCCTAGCGGCCGGTAGCTCCACTTTTTCACACTTGCTCGCCTGGAAATACGTCAGAACCACTCCAGGCTTCTCCGACTCATCTAGCTGGAAGAAGGCAGAGCGGTGTTGGCCGACTGGAGTTTTTGGGTTGTTAGCCTGTTGGTGCACCTCTGGTTTCCAACCCAGAGAATGACGTGGAACTCTGGTCAAGGACGGATGTAGCTTCGGGGATGTGCCTCCATTTCATCACACTCAGCGCAGTTTGAACAAGCCTTGGACGATCTTCTTAATCAGTATCGTCTCCCTGGTGCAATAATGCTTCCCTGGGTCGTGGGTCGAATCAGACATGGGCGACCGCAGCGATGAGGCCTATATTTAAGACCAGCTAGCTAAGTCGACCATCTTTCAGTGTCATCTGAACCACAGGTGGACTAGACAACCCTGCCATGTTATGGTCGGAAACACATGACAGGGAAGAGGAAGATTGAAAGAAAAGGAAGGCGTGTGACACTTCCTGAGAGGGAACGACGAGTTTTGTTCGGATATGCAGAGTTTGCTAAAAACAGAAGGCTGCGTCCACGAAAAAGTAATCGACAAGTTTCACGACTATCCAACCTAATTCGACCAAATGCAAATAAAAAGAGGCAACGTGAAAGAACCACAAATTTTCGGTCGAAAGCATTGTTTCAAAGCAAGGTGGCATATTGAACTTTTTGGAAACCACATTTTTGAAGAAGGAGGAAGAGCCTTCTTATGTTGTAAGCCAGATTCCAATTAGGAAGAACGTAAAGTGGCAAAGACTAATTTTTCGAAATTCCTGGAAATTTCTTGCTCTTTAATCGAGACAGAGACAGTGTCCATCAAGACAGTGTCAAACATTGGGGACGTTTCACATAGTTCAGGAGTTTTCCAGGAATAGGGCAAAGGAAAATGGCAATAGAAATCAGTTTAGCTAGGCTCAAAATTTGTTTAACCAGATAACTTTGTTTAGACTTTTCAGACAGTGGCAAAATGGACATCCACGGAGAGGCCTCTACCGTGGACTATAACCCATCATGTATTTAAGTGTTGACTTTTATTATTAAAAAGGTTTGGTACCATGATTATATTCTTCGAAGTCTATTCATACATTTTTTTGATAAATACATCTTAGCGAAGCTTCGCTGGTTAACAAAGTTACGTATGTACCTAAGTAGTTAAATTAGAAGTAATTCACAAAATTAGCTGTATCAGATAAACAAGCCGGTACCCGAACTTATTTAATTTAAATTTGAACTATGGAGTTATTGCATAGATACCTACATACATACCATTATAATTATTTAAGATTTAAATGAAAAGATTCAAATTATTTTTGAAGTAGATCTATATACTATATAATTAGCTTGCTATGGGAATTTTTCAAATACATATGAACGGATTTAGTATTATGATGAAGATATGGTGACAATAGCTAGAACAGTTATGTAATTAAACATTTACAAGTAGCGAGCCTTAAATATAGCCGACAGTTATAACATAATACTGCCCTAAAGGTGTTTCAATTTTTCTCCATCACTCTCCTGGAGCCCTCATGATGTAGGTGTTGAAAAGGTCCGGTCCTCTGCTCTCGTTTCACGTCAGTACAGGAGCACTGAAATTAAAATGCTGCCCTCAGTGTCGTATGGGTGGATGGGGCATAGCCGCCGAAGACACGTCACCTGCGCCTTCAAGTAAGTATAGGTAAGTACTGTGAAGATCCCTTCTGCACGAAATGTGCACGACGGCTTTTGGTTAGTCACGAATTTTGTTTTATATGGCAGGTAGCACCGGCAGGTGCTCACCGAACCTCTCCACATTCTCCGCCAATAGCCGAGGCGAGCTAGTGTGCCGCCTTGCATGTCAACTTTGTCTACCGAGTGATCTGTCAGCTCATGCTGACAGGCTGGACTTCAGGTCCAAGCAAATCGCTTAGCTTACATCCATAACCCTAACTATAACAAAATTGTCGCAGCAAAAAAGGGTGTTTACCTGAAATGCTGCAGACTGCCGAAACTTTCGCCTCGGTGCCTCTTCAAAATTTGGTTGATCCAACCGGGATAAGAATTTTAAATTTAAAATCACAGGATAAAATTGAAGCTTTGGATGACACCAGTTTAGAGTAAGGGGATGTGGTGGATGTTCGATGCAAAGCGAATACAAGCAACAACTTTCTGGAAATAAAGACGAATATATAACAGACGCCAATTTATTCGTAAAGCATTGGTTCCTCTTCGTTTAAAATGCAGTACTTCGGAAAACTTAAATTGGAGAAATCCTCGTCCACCTTCTGCACACTTTTGTAGACCGGTTAAATTTAAATATGTAAAGAAAACAAAATAATTGGTTCCAAGGGAAGGTGACCTCGTGAAACAAGAAATAAATGCTTGTATTGCCGACGAAATGCTTAGTTAACGGCAAAGAAGTGGAAGTAATTTATTGCCTTGACTTAAAAATGTGTGTTGACAGAGTGACTAAATTTGCAGCAGACACTAAATCATCGGTAGCTTGTACGATTTGCAAAAAAAATCCAAAAAAATTTCGAACAACAGAAGAAGAATGTGATGTTAAAGAAAACTATCAATAGGGGCTTTCACCTCCTCATGCGAGGATTCGGTTTATGAAATTTATATTGCTCCTGACCTACGACTTGAAGAAGTACGAAATAACCCTGATAATAAGTAAAAGAGACTGGAGGAGAAATTCAGTATACAACAAGAGTTCAGATGACAGCTTGGTTCATTTATTGATTCACCTAAGCAAGGATTTGCAAATGAGGGCAACACAGCGAGGAGATTTTTTTGAATACCTGGACATAGCAGCAGATATTACCAAAGCGGACGTGGAAATTATAAAGAAATTTAAGATCATATTATATGTTATTGCTTGTAGTCTTCCTATAAGTGCTGGAAAATTTGGAACATATGCAGAACAAACAGAAATACTAAATGAGAAATATGCATGGAGAAAATTAACAGCAACAGTTCGCAAAGTTTTAAGGCATGGAAAAAATATAATACTTCACTGTCTTTTACGAATCGGCTAAAGAAGCTCAGGAAGCCAAAAATAAAGACTACGAGCGCTACAGATACCACAACACCAGAAAAATTTCAAGGAACGAGAAAACAATGATCTCGTGAATATACTGCTTATATCATCAGATTCATACATCTCATCATTTCGGAGAATACGGAGCAATCGTTTCAGAAGCAGGGAATCTCCAAAGGAAATGGCCTATTTATTACAGACAGTTGAAAATATACATAATATGTTTAAAAGTGTTCCATCCAACTGATTAGAATTTGAGTATAAAGGGTGTTTCCCTTAGGAGGTCAATAGAGCAGAAGGTAATAGTAGAGATAATAGGTAAGTAGGGTGTTTTGTGAAAAACTAGCTAATTTTCTTAATCACCCTGTAATTCCTTAACACGATACAACTAAACAAAAGATAATACAGAACTTATAACTTAGACAACAACACAACCTTGTCGTTTGCTCTACCGGTTGCAGCACCTGAGTCGCTTAGTAGTAAACAATCGCTTTAGATAATAATTCCCATGCGAGGTTAATTATTATTGCAATCGTCGATTGCTCCACTAAATACTCATCGCCACCAGCTGTTGGGCTAATCAGCAAAACATTCTACGGTTGCAGAACAATTCCATGCGATGTAATTGTCTAGCAATCGCTGATTATTTTACAAGATGTGCCTTTGGCTGTTGGAAGAATCTTCCGTATGTTTGGCCAAAACATCTCTCCCCCTTTGAAAAACTAGTTTCCGTAGGGAACTAGATCTGGAGAGTGCAACAGTCTTAATTAAAAGAATTTTTTAATCATCTTCCGGTTCAGATTACGCTTTTCTTTTACATTGATTTCTATTTTAATTTTGTTATATTTCTTATACTTATTACATTTCCTTCTTTTCTGCCTAACATTTTCTTTAAACATTATCTTTTCTTTTTCCATTGTCAGAAAAAATTTTTCTATATATATATTACTTCTTACACTTGTTATTCATTTTACATTATTTTATTATACTCTTTAGTAATACATTTTCATTACTTTCAACTTTAATTTTCTTCTTTTCTTATCTCTACTACATTTTCTTCTAACATTTCAGATCTTCATATCATTTTTTTAAACATTTTCTTTGCCTTTTTCCAAAAAACTTTTCTGTATTATATTTCTTATGCTTGTAATACATTTGCCTTTTTTTAAATTCTCTATTACAAAATACAATTTACGCTAATGATAATTTTTGTTTTTTTTTACTTTCCATACTGAATTAATTACGAAAAAAAAAAATCCTATTCACTAACAAGCTTTGCCTATTTGTTTACAGTTTTAGTTTACAATTTTTTTTGTATTCATGTACATAAATACGTTGAGAAAAAAAAACTAAATAGTAAGCTCTACTTTAACTTGTTATCAAAAAGAAATACACATTAATTTTACATACATAATACGAAAACTAATCCTACAGTGGTTAACTTAGTTATTCCAGCTGCACCAGCTGTTTCCCTACGATCGTGGGAAAGTTTACAGTCGGCATGGAGGTTATTGTTGGCACTATCCCCTGTATATCCTCTGAATCTTCGCTGGGTTGTTTTTCCTTAGGGGTCTGGACTGTTTGCTTCGGGTTCTGGACTGCTTGGATTTGTCTCCCGATGAGAGATATTATCGACAATTGCTTGGGTCGTGCCGCTACTTGCTTCCTCTTCCAGCGTTTAAAGTAGATCAGTACTCCTGCTGCTAGTGTTAGGCTGGCGATACTTATTAAACCCGTCACCTATGTAGCGGCCATGTACTTACATGAGGATGATGTTGCTGCCTGTAGATCCCTTTTGTTTGACAGCGCCCTGCATCTTTTCAATTTCTCTTTTATGGTCCCTACAGGTTTACCTACATGGCTGAAGTCATCTGCAGCTAGAAGCTGTACCTGTTGCTGGTTCCCGATTGTCACTTCTGGCTTCCGAGATACTGGTTCCGCCTTGAAGCTGTCCCAAGATGGAAGTTCTGAATGGGTTGGCTGCCACAGAGTTATGTTACGTCGGGCGTTGTCATCAGATGTAATTAGAAGATCCCCCCTTTGTAGATGACAGTACTCCTCTAGCGTTAATACTCCTGTAGATGACAACTCGCCGATGAATGTAGGAGAATCACGACAATTTACTTTCAATTTGGTGGTTCCATACATCATGAACAACCAATGATTTCTTGTCATCATCCGGACTAGGCTGTTCCATTTCGGGATAGTTCTTTCTTTGCAAGTCTTGGCGTTGACGTTGAAGCTGCGGAAAAGGTTCAGCACACAGATGTCACCAATGGCTGTAACAGTTGGCTCTAATTGTGGACATAGAAGGCGTGAATTATCCTCGAGGGTTGTCAACCGCTTGCAGTTTCAAATTGTTTCTCGTCTAACAGGATGTACTGACGATCGTGATTATTAGCTGCCACAAACTCAGAACTCGGGTCATAAATACGGTAATCTTCATCATCTACTGCTGTAGGAATTGTATATACCTTATAAACATCAAGGGCTATTCTTTGTGGCTGGGGAATATCTATTCGAACTAGAAAATTCTGTCGCCTCTGAACTGATGTCACCTTGGCTATCTGAGCGAGTAATTGAAAATTCAGGAATTCTTCAGCCAAATAAAATTGCCGTGTAGCGTTTCTTATAATATCTATCATCTCTCGAGTGTGGATTATTAATGTGCGTAGCTTTCCCACGCTCAAGGAGAACAGAATGCTTGCATACGTTTCTTGCACCTCGCTTATCTCCCGTAACTGTAGAGTCAATAGTGTCAGCATCTCATTTAACTCCACCCTTTGCTGCCGCAATACTATTTCCCCCACTTGATTATTTTGTGCAGTCACAATGGCTGTCCTCTTTTGTCTCAGTTCTTCGCGCTCTGCTGCGGATCTGACTCGTGATGCATTGCTAAGTTCAAAATTTGTACCCAAGAGATAGCATTTATAATTGCATTGTAACAGCCCACACTATAGCCAACATTTCGCGTTCTGTGGTGGAGTAATTTTTTCCGCTTGATTTAGCGTGCGACTAGCATAGCTAACAGGTTTACCTTCCTGTTCTAACACAGCTCCTAGAGATTCCCTAGTGGCATCCGTAATTAATGTAAATTCCTTCGTAAAGCCCGGATGAACTAGCAATGGAGGTGTAGTGAGAGCCTTTTTAATCAGGGCGAATGACTCATCACACTGGGGTCCCCAATTAAACTTTATTTTTTCTCAATAAATTATTAATTGGAGCAATGATTTCCGAGAAGCTAGGAACGAATTTCCGGTAATAATTAGCTAACCCTAGCAAAGATTTAACCTGTCTCACCATCTTTGGTCGCGGAAAGCTCCGTACAGCTTCCAACAAACGTTGATCTGGCTTTACTCCATGTTTCGAGCATATATGGCCCAGATATACCGCTTCTTTCTTCAGAAACTGACATTTAGAGGTTTGCAGCTTTAAATTATGACCCTGAAAAGTTGAGATACTTGGCTCAACTTATTGTTGTGTTCGTCTAAGCTTTTTGGAAATATAACGACATCAACGAGATACACGAAACATTTCATTCCCTGTAACCCTGTTGATATTCCGTTTAGGAGCGACTGAAAAAACGTAGGCGCAGTTTTTAGCCAAAACGGCAATCGTTTATACTGAACATGATTGAAATTAACGCTAAATGCGGTTTTTTCTCTATCTTCTGGATGAATTAATAATTGATGATACCCGTTAGCTAAATCTAACGTGGAAAAGTACCTGGAATGATCCAGCCGATCCAAAATGTCTCCAATTCGCGGAAGTGGATACGAAAATGGGATGCAAACCGTGTTTAGTTCCCGGAAATCTACGCACAACCTATACTTGCGGTTACCAGATTCGTCAGTTCCCTTCTTGCGAAACAGCAGTATTGGAAAGTTAAACGGACTAACACTAGGCTCTATGATATCCTCCTCTAACAGTTTTTCCAGTTGCTTCTTACATTCTTCTCTGTGGGCTTCCGGCATGCGGTACTGCTTCCTATGAATGAGCCCTGTATTAACGATTATAGCTTGAGAATATCAAACCTAACTTCCTTGCGAAGATTATTTGTCTCCTTCTCTTTTCCACTTGCTACATTTGCCTTCGGACTCTCAGCTTGATTCGCTCTTGTGCTAAAAGCTGCGGTCAAGGTATTTGCGTCCCCTTGTCCCTCTTCTTCTCTTCTTCTAGTGTCTGCTTTGTATCCATCACATCTTCCTTCTGTGATTTCGTTTGCGGGTTCTCTAGTTAGAGTATGTCTCTTCCTTTATTATTACTTACCTCAGTTAAGTACCTTTGTATGCTATTTGACACTTCACTTGTTTTAGAGACAACATCTTTTAATGCTGTTATTCTATCTTTAAGCCGAATCTTAATATCACTTGGGTTAGGCACTTCTTCCCAATTAGGTTTACCTGGGCTTCCTTGTGTACACTATTTTAGCCCTATGACTTCAACTTTTTCTTTCCCTGTGATGGAAACAAAGAGCGGTTCTCGGCCCTTGCTCTTTTCAATAGCTCGCATTGACAATCTCTTATTTCTACAGTCAATGACAGCTCTATCTTTGAGAAATTCAATACCCAGTATTTCATCAGCTTCGATTGAGTCCGTGTCATATATGGCGTTAAATTCGCAAGTCTGTTCAACTTCACCCATTCGTAGCTTGGCTGTACATGTTCCGATTGAGCTTCTTTGTACCCCAAATAACCCTCATATTTTGATTTTTTTATAGGTGTAGTTCCCTTGATACGATTTACCTTAATCACATTGCACGTTGCCCCTGTGTAAACCAATAACACCAATTTACCCTATATACATATATCTGATTCTACAGTAATTATACAATTATTAAATAAACTTAGTTCTATTTCACTGCCTACTTCCTGTGGGACTTTTGTTGTCTCTACTTTTGTTAGTTGAAGGCAGCTGCGGTAAAAGTCCCCAGCTGCCCTGATCGTATATTTTCACACAAATCTCTATATAATGACCAGAGGTTTCACAAAATTGCCAATAGAGAACTACATCCTCTGCCTGACCAACCCCCGGCCTGTTAACATGTGTATCCATAAGCCTTACCTGTTGTTTCCCACACTCTGTCGCTTTGTGCCCATATATCCGACATCTCATACAATAAGGGAACAGCCTTCTGTCTGTACATTCCTTCGCAATATGCCCCTGCCTCGCGCACTGGATGCACTTGATATTTCTGGGTTGCTTTAGCTGGGCAGAAGGGTTCCTGCGCATCCCTGACGAAGCTGGCCCTTGTTTGGTATACTTGCGTAGTCCGGTTCATCACGCCTTCTTTGAATGTGACTACTGCATCAGCCTCCAACTATGAAATCAAACCCCCGTCCTTACCTGGATGCTTAGCTGAAACTGCCGTTTTAATTTGATTCAACAAATTCGTCAAATGAATTTCCGTTCTCAATTCGCTGTAGGATTTTTTAGGCATATAAGCAGCTTTAATGGTCTGCTGCAATGCCGCAAAATCTTTTGGCTCCTCTGAACTTACCAGATAGTATGCATCGTCCATCAACCGATATCTTACACATTTCATGAAGATATCTTGTTCTTCGGCCTTAAGACTATCGCAAAGATCTTTGCAGCAGTTTAGGAGGCAGTGTACTTCCTTTGCTAGCTTTGACGACCTTTCCTCCGAAAACATTGGGACATATTTGAATATCATGTCCATGATTTTATCATGTGCATCAACCATGTTGTCTTAGTGTCCGTGTGATGTTGATTTTTCCGTACGACTCTCTATGTCCTTATTCAGCATTTGACCTGCAACTAATTTGGGTGTTGAACACTAGCTTTTAGTCGTTTTAGCACTTCCCCTTTGTTTTGCCACCCAGAATAACAGCCTTCTTCGTCCACAACTTTTCTGTGACTCAGCGCCTTTTTCCTTTTCCTGTGTATTTGGACCAAGTTCTACTTCCTTCTCTAATTCATCGGTTAAGTTCTCTGCTTCTAGCAACTGCTGTTTCAGAAGTTTTACTTTCTTTGTTATAGCCTGATTTTCCTTTTGGCCTTCTTCTACTGCTTGTTCCAACGAATTCTCTCCTTTGTGGATAACGTCGAAAGTTATAGCTATAACTAATAAATCAAGTGTCTCCCCCTTAGTACTTATCCGGGTGCGAGTATTGGCTCTTCAAGTACACCTTCTAATTCCTCACTTGGCAATCGCTTCTTAAGTTCAGTTGTTAGGCGTTCTCCGATATATTGCCAGTCTTGTTCATACCCTTTTAATTTATCTTGGCACTCTTTCAACTCTTGTGATTTATTTTCCAATTTTTCCTCCTGTTCTCGAAATCACAAAAGTTCCTCTCTCGTCAGAACGTTGCTTTTCCCTACTGACATCTACACTAATGAATCACAAGATTTCCTAATATACTGTCACTTTACACTTCAATGTGACTTCTCGGAGACCAACCCAATTACTTTAAACACGAACCGCAAAACATTTGAATTTTTGGAACTTTACCGTGTAACGAGTACTCTCCTATGAGCACTTTACTTGAAGGTAGTTCAGGGCACGGCACGTTTGTGGTATGTACCTGTATGTATAACCGATAATTGGAGTAGATAATATAGCTTTGCTCCTAGTGTGTGCTGGAGTAGCTAATATAGCTTTGCTCCCAGTGTGTGTATTTGGAGTAGCTAAATTAGCTTTGCTCCCAGTGTGTGTATTTGGAGTAGCTAAATTAGCTTTCCTCACAGTGTGTGTATTTGGAGTAGCTAAATTAGCTTTGCTCCCAGTGTATGTTTGTGTTGAGTAGCTGATAAAGATCAACTCCTCAAGTGATGTAATTGTAATTTCTAATTTAATTTCACCAAAAAGATCATAAAAACCACAAAAACAAGATTTAATTTAACCTGAAAAGAAAAGAATATTTATAACGGAGCAGTTGAAAAGCGTTCACTCCCACAATAACAAAAATTGATTTCGAAAATCACAATACCTAAAAACAGCTAAAAAAGAATTAACTATCCAAAAAGATAACTATATTAAAAAACACCGAAAAAAAAAAATCACTATACCTCACTTAAACTTTTACCGGCTGCGCCAATAGTCGTGTCCAAATGCAATGTGGAAGAATCTTCCGTATGTAGGGACATAACACATATACTGTGAAAACGAGCAGTCCTAGACATTTTTATTGTACTAAAAACTTCTTCAGAATACAAAATCCTATAAAACTGGTTATAATCATTTTTTCTGTTCGACAAACCGTTCTAGAAATATATGTGAAAAACCACTTATACTTCAATATTTTATGTTATAAAAAGTTTTAAATCCAACTGAAATGAACAAAGGTGAGTTAAAATTCTGTAATTTTGATTTTGTTAAACTATAGCTTCGAAAAAGACGAGAGAAGGAAAACACTATGAGCCTTTAGAAAGCTTTAACATTAATTTCTTTAACCATTTTTAAATCATTATACATAATTCGCGTGTGATTCATTTAATAAGAAAGAACAGTTTTAACTGCTCCTACTGGCCAAATGATGCTTTTGGCGAAGGGGCGGGGGTCCAGTACACCTTGTACAGTAAATAGATCTTGCAACACTATTTTCCTGTAACAAAAGTAAAGTAGATTCGAGATACTCATTGAAGCCTCCTGAGTTTAAATATCCTGGGAATATTTTAAATTGAGTTATATCATACGAGATACAAGATTTTTAAATACGGAATTTTCTTGTAAATTATATTTTATTCACAATTTTTGATAAACTGTTTATTAACGCGAAATTTAGAAGAATCCCCCGGTTAAATGAGGTAATATTTATCCTTAAATAAGAGAAGTGCACACGGTAATCGTCTTAATGTCTTTCGAAACACGATGAATGAAAGAATTGGAGCTAAGGTGATGAATAGAGATAAAAAAAATCTATTAAGTCTTTATGATGTTGGCCTTTCACCCTCTCAATTCAACTATCAGCTCAGTCCATGACGTAGAAACGTAATCACAGAAACGGATTTAACTGGCAGGGAAAACAATGATGCCTCCTTCCTCGTCGTTATCCTTATCGTGATATTTTTCTCACATTCAGAGAGGATTTCAATAGCCCAAGGGTGGCAGTACCTTTGGTGTGTTGTTGAAAGTGTAAATGGAACAGGCAAGTGATTCTGATAACGCTTAATGAATGTCCTCATTCTTTGAAATTTTCGGAAATTGTCCTTTGCTATAAGAAGATGAAGGCTTGCAATAGCTGAGGGAGAAATTTCGAAGAGGAAGCTCTGACAATGGATAAATTATACAGTCGTTAAATAAATTGGACTGAGATTTTAAGAAAAAGGTAATGTTATTTGAGAGTTATTTCAAGTTTTAAATGCGTTAAGTAATTAAGTTTGCTTCTATATGCAATTTTATCTCTTTTTGAAGGATTTGAGCTTGATTGCTTTAAACAGGAAACTTTGTAATCTGTACAAGGAGGTTGTGAGGAGTTAGTCTTTAATCAGGCTACCCTTATTCTAAAGTAAATATATACAGCCCTATTTAAGAGTTTTGAAATACGGTTTAGAATTAAAATATCATATGTTCTTGTTGAAATGTTTTACGTTGCATAAAAATACCTTGGTTTTCTGTATTATGCGGGCTAAGTAAATAATAAGCTCTACCGTCCTGCGCTTCGATAGTTACAACGTTGGAGCTATAAGAGTCGATTATGAAAAGGTTGAATATATTCTAGATACACGGAACCCTAAAACTGTTTCCGAAAATCGTTGCATGATACTGGATATTTGTACCAAATTTTTGCAAACTTGGCCTACGATCACGAATTTATTGAAGAAAAAGAAGCCTTTTTGAAACATCATTCCGAACCATAAAGAAAATCTGGTCAACGCTTCAACCATACTTTTCCCCGATTTTGTTCACCTTTTTGTGATCCTTATGCTTAAGAATATGCCTGGGTTCAATTTTAATGCAACTAAACAAAGTTAAAAAAAAATCAGTTATTTTATTTCAGAAGTTTGAGAATGAAATCATTTATTCAATCATTGCAAGGAGAACAAGGATTTACTTACCAGATTGCTTATCGCGCTTGGTCTTAGGTTGTATTGAAGCGAATAAATTTAAAGGTAAACTTTAACTCAAAAATGACAACAAATGTAAGAAATCAATCTTCAACATATCCGGACTGAATGGCTCAGAATTCGAAACTGTTTGCGCCTTTAGCCGTAGGACCTGATGACTGGATAAAAGTGGTAATAGATTGTTAGATGCATAAGCAATTTGATAATGAGAATGGGTTTGACCCAGAAGTGCGATTTGAGGCATTTGAAGAATTGAGGGCAGATATAAAAAATGCTTGGTAGGGACCACGTCCTTTCCAGAGAGACCTAGAACTACCTAGATGTAATACTAGACAATAAACTAAACTGGAGGAGCAAAATAGAAGAAGGCACATAGTAGGCAATAATTTAGTATACTTCCGTCTACCCTCGTAATTTACATATTTTATTTTGTGATTAAAATTATAGAGTAGGACAAGATGGCTCGAATCGTTTAAGCTCGTTTATTAAATCTAATTCCTTCTAAATTTTTCTTCCAACGAATTATTAAAGTCCCTTCAAATAATATGTGAAGCATCCCCAATATCAATATTGGTATCGATTAATTCTTACAAATATATAAATTTCAGTTAGGCATTTTCCTAATTCTAATGATTTGGTATCAGGTTTCTTAAGTTTTCTCCTCGGAGATAAAAAATTAATTTAACGTGAAAATTGTTCTAAAAATCAAATATAAAGAAAATTGTTTGACGGTACCAGCAAGAATATCCACATTTTATTATTTGATTTAGAAAGCCTACAATAATTCCGTAATATTATCACAAGCATCTAACAACTCCAACTTTACTACCTAAGATTTTTACATCTAGATATTCTCTGTTATTGATAGGAAAAAGGTATGATAATTATTTGTTTCTTCAAAATAAGCGGAGGAGGTTTTCTGACATATGCACGAAGAGCTCCGGATGTATTTTCCTGTTCGTCTGCCATAGGAAGATTTCTTGAAATTGAAGAAATCTGACTAGGGAACGTTGATAAAAAATAACGTAACTGAAATCGTGGAGGGAGTTATCCACCGAAATGAAAATGGCAGATTAGTAGAGGTTGGACTTACGTTGTTTTGCGTTCACGGGGATTACACATGTTAGTAGAACTGACACTGTCACAGCCTCATAAAAACCCCTACTGACTAGTTCTTTTTTCTGACTAGTCAGTACTGTCTTGAGATCTGATCACTCAGTACTGTCTAGTAAAAAAAGTGTCAAACGTAAAATTAAAATGGCCGAAAGTGGAAATACCGACACCAAAAAGTAAAAGTTTGTGGAATTGCTCTCTAGGCAGTCCAGCTGAATATTGAATAGTTTGGGACGTATTCTTTGCAGATTATTTGTTGATTTTGATAATGAGTGAAAAAGTTTAAAATGTTGCTTAATATTTATTTTTTAGACAGAAAATAGCGGGAAGGAAACTGAATAAGGAAGAAATTATTAAACTAATAGATGCTTATGAGAAGAATCCTCTCCTGTGGGATATAAGTAAAGGAGATGAAAATGGTCACAGATTTTGTTTAAAAAAGCGTGAAAATGCTTTGTCATACACGGAAGAAAGAAATAAAGTAAATGTCTACTGGTATGAAAAAATGAAATTTTTTGATGGAGTAATCATCCAGAGAGCAACTTCATGCAATATTGAAATAAAACAGGTATATTAGTTGTGTATCGACCTGGCAACGTCCTCATCTCCAATCATTGACAGGACCAATGACAGAAGTATCACTGTCAGCAGAGTACTCGGCCACCACACACGTAATTAAACTCAACTCTAATTGAACTCTGAAATAAAGTATATATATCTAAATTGTGTTAATTAAATCAAAGTCTTTTATTTAATTCGACCTATCCTAAACATTTTTTGGTGCCGAAACCCGGGATAATAAGGCTAACTATTGGAATATAACAGCAGGAAAATCTTCATCATCACGTGTCAGTCACACAGCCAATCTCTCCCGTAATTCTTCAACACGCCGCTGCGTGTATCTTACAGTGAGTGGCCCAGCACTCAACAATCGAGCGATTATAATCAATATAATTTCTGATACGCGGCTGCGGATCTTCAAGGAAATTATTTACATCATTCAAGTCAATTCGGAATTCATTTCGTCAACCAGGACTATCTCCTGAAATTATTCACCATAAACACATTTTACCTCATCAGGTAAGCGAAATTCACTACAAACAACATAATCATTTGCAAGCAAAGGCTCATAATAAAGGTTTCAGCCTTTTAGATATAAAGAATTAAAAATCATTCGCAGTGACATAACCTAACTCTGGAACGCATATACAAGTGCTCAGTCCATTGTATCATTACGCCGTGTAGCAATTACATATTAATGCAAATTAACCTAAAAAACAAATGTAGTGCATTCACATGTTGCATGCATAACCAACATATCGCCACTTCGTCTATCATCACAGCACATGACTTCCAGCTAATAGTTACTGGAAGGGTTTGCCGTAAATTGGGGCTACTTTGAAGTGCACATTCCTGAAATTGCAATACAGTGCAATAATTTCGTGAACTATATCGAGTATATATGACGTATGTATAATGCTGCTCTTTTAGGCGTTAATTTTGTAAAGCTCTGAAATTTTCGATATATCAGATTGCCAATACTGAGTTACTGATAAAGACTGAACTAGTTACTGTGACAATTTGTGAACATTAAAATAAAAATAATTTTATTATATTATATTCATAATTTTAACTATATTTGATTTATTTAAACTAATAATTTTAAATAAATACGAGACAGCTTGTGTGCTCCTAACAAAATTAGCTCATACATTTACAAGCTTTTTCTCAGGATTAAATTGAGTGACTCAGATAGCTGATTTAAAGTGAATTTCTTGACATTTATTTTAGAAAATAAATTTAGTTCATTATCAACTCAAATCCTTACTAGGCAAACAAAACGCCTTCATCCAGCGCACTGATGACAGAGCTACGCAAATCGAAGAACTACAAGTTCGTTACAAGATTTAAAGGAACGTTAAAACAATCTGGAAGCAGATTCCTATGAAAGTAGTTGTGATGAAACTGCACTGACCAAAGTTTTAAATTCACTCGGCTCAGTCGAAGATGTACTTTACACAGTGATGTCATTATTTAAAAAAAAGCATGAATGAACTTAATGCTCAAAGTACGCATAATACATCATTAAGCCAACAAGACCAACCTTCCGCTGCGAAAAGTCATGTGCGTTTACGAAAACTTCAACTTCCCAGTTTTTCCGGAAAATACCAAGAATAGCCAACCTTTTGCGATTTATTTACAGCATCTATTCATAACAACACTTCACTCTTTGGGGCAATTAAGCTTTAATACTTAAAGGGTGTTTTAATAGGAGAAGCGGCCTCCTTTCTCAATCATTTCATGATTACCGACGCAAGTTATGAAGAAGCATGGAAAGAGCTAGATTCACATTTTAATAAACCACGCTATATTATTGATGCACATCTTAAAACATTGTTTCAGCAGCCTGAAATCACTCAGGCCAATCAGGATACGTTAGGGTGTCTATTAACTACAACTCGTGAAACTATACGTGCTTTAGAGGCATTAAAGCTGCCGGTAGATAAATGGGATTACCTGTTGATTTATTTGATTACTAATAAATTAGACGCGGAGTCCATACAATTATGGATAAGAGAAATTGCTTCAACTAACGAATTGAAATTCGAATCACTACTCTCATTTATAGAGAAGAGGCGCCTAGAGTTATAGGACGTTTCTTCAAAACGAGTCAATACTGCAGGACATAACTCAACTAGGGCAAATGTTCATTCAGCTGTAATACAACGAAGTTGCGTTTGTTGTAATGCTAATCACTTATTAATGCTTTGTTCACATTACAAATTTTTGGACCCAAGTTCTCGTCGTAATCTTCTGATTAAAAATTCACTGTGAACAACTGCTTACAAGACGGACATAAATTACATCAATGCAAGTCGTCATCATGCAGAACTTGTGGCAAGCGTCATCACACAACGTTGCATCAGGGTATGGCATCTATAGCCCAACGTGAAGCATCTCATGAAAACGTCAGCAGCTCCACTACGTTCTCAGTTCCCGCTACTAGCTCAGAAAATATATCAACATACTACCTACTGCAATAGTTCATGTAGTACTTGACAACAAAAGTAACGTCCAAGTATGTCGCATATTACTTGACTCTGGTTCCCAAATATCAATCGTCACCAAAGCCTGCGGTCAGAAATTAGGTCTAAAGAGAAGATCCGCTAGGGTTTATATTAAAAGCGTTTCATCTACTGAAGCAGGATCATCTAAGGGAATCATTACAATCAAAATGTTGTCAATCTTCAATCCTGATATGCAAATCACTGCTGATACATTAATTTTAAACAAAATCACGGATCAAGTTCCTGAAACATTGATTGATACACATGTTTGGGAATTCGTGAATAACACACCACTAGCCAAGGCAAGATAACATGTAGTGATAGTATACATATTGCGCAGAATACCATATTTGGATGGATTATTGCCGGTCGCTGTACAACATAAACTACGCAATCTAGTCATCTTAATATGCATATATCAGCTGATTTAAGGGATCATTCTGGTTTAGATGCTCAAAAAAGAGCTAGTTTTGTAAATATTTTTAAAAATTTCTCATTAAAGAAATTGGCAAAAAAATTTTTGAGCGTAATAAAGACACTCTCGAAATACATAAAACATTTTTTTTTTTATTTTAAACACGTTTTATAAACATAAATAACAGTCAAACGTAACTCCTCAAAAAATAAATATGTCGCACATGTTCGTCTTGATGCCGCGCATCTTTTGGTCAAGTTTATTTCGAGCGGGGGCTTGCTCTCGGTGGGTTTTAAGGGGGGGGGGGGGGGGGGGTAAAGTTGAACATGTTTTCCGTTATATCTCCAGAACCAAGAAGCGTGGCGCAGTTGTTCATATCTTGAATAACCAGTTTTATCCTAAGCTACGAATCGTAAAAATTTCAAGTCCTCTGATTTGGTGGGGCGGAACCAAAGGGGGAGCGGACTTTCGCCACATAGCTTAGGAGGGAATATTCCCTAAAATATAGGGAGTAGTCACTAAGATGTGTAACATAGACCGCTGACACCACTGAAATAGCTTACATTTTCATGGGATCACTTTTCTATAGTTGTCTCTTTTTGGTAACGCCTGGATTTCACTGAACTTCAAATAATAAATACTATAGAAAATCCACCATAGTTATAGGATGTTATAGCAGATAAGCTTCCAATAAAAATAATAATTTTGAATATATTTGGAATTTGTTGAGCTTGCAATTGGAATGAACTTGAAATTAAGATAGTTTTCACACCCCTGCCAACAAAAGTGGACCCATATGAAATAGAAGATCAAGTAGTCTATGTTATACATGTCAGTGGGAATAGTCACCTAAATTTTACATTTGAGGGAAAAATACTTAAGCTTTGTGGCAACAATTTGTGAATTTTTTACAGTGTAAAGTAACATCAGTTTTCGCTCGGACTTTGAACGAGCAATATCTGTGCGTGTGTGATATTTCACTATGGCCAAAAAATTTACCAAAAATAGTACCACACGTCCAGGTAGACTGGGTAAAAAGCGAAAGTTTTACGGCAATCGATTTACCGATGAGCGTGGAAGTTTTCATACAAGTAAGTCGGCTGAAAAATTGGAAAAATCAAAAGATGCTACTTTCGATGTGCACATTGACCAAACGTCTGGTTACAGTATTATGAGTTTTCTTCTTGTCTTCTCAATGTTGTCAAAATATTTAAAGTGTAAAGATTGCAACGGAGAAGTTTCGTTCACTAAATACGGACAGCGAGGATTAGGTTTCAAACTGTGCTTGAGTTGCGTCTGCGGATAAAAATACATTGACTCGTGTCCGATGATTGGAAGTGGCTATGAAGTGAATCGTCGCCTAGTGTGTGTGATGCGTTTACTTGGGGTTGGTATTCATGGTATAGAAATATTTTGTAGCCTCATGGAGTTAGGTAAAGGATTATGTATCTCTGCTTATTATGGAATTTGAATTGATAACATCTTCCTTGCTGTCGATGCTGTTTTTGATTTAGTGTCGAACAAAGCTGTTGTCGAAGAAAAAATTGAAAATAAGAAAAATGGACAACCAGAGGACATTTTAACTGTTTCTGGTGATGGCTCTTGGTCCAAAAGAGGCTTCTCTTCTCTAATAGGCATTGTTTCTCTAATCTTTAAACACACTGGAAAAATTGTAGATATTACTGTAAGGTCAAGTTACTGCAAAGCACGCGAGTGGTGGAAAGGAAAAGAAAACGAGGTGAACTATCTGGCCTGGTATGCAGAACATCAAAAAGACTGTAGTGCAAATCACGTAGGCAGTGCTGGAAAGATGGAAGTTGACGGTATTCTTGAGATATTTCTTCGATTGTTAGAAAAATTTGGTGTGAAATATGGGTTTTACATTGGCGACGGAGATTCTAAAACATTCAAAATGCTGCTCGATGTCTTTCCGTACGATGAGGATTTTATTGTAAAAAAGTTAGAGTGCGTTTTACATGTTGCAAAACGAGTTTTTAAGCGTGCTAATGAGGCAAGAAAAGCTCTTGTTCAAAAGAAAAAAGCCCTAAAACAAGCTGAAAATAAAAAAACCCCAGCGAAGAAAACTGTGCAAAAAAAGTTGTTCCAAAAAAAAGAGTCATCATAAAAAAAGTTAAAACTCAACAGCTGACTATAAAATTGATGAAAGAATTGTCAAATTATTATGGATTAGCTGTTCAAAGGAATAAAGATTCGATTGAAGATATGCGAAATGAAATTTGGGCAGGATTCTATCACAAAATTTCGACTGATGCCAATCCACAGCACTCATATTGTTCGGTCAACTGGTGCAAATATCGCAAAGCTGAGGCAGCTAAGACTCTTCAAACTTATAGACATCCTCCTGCTCTTGACCAAGATGTCCAAGAAGTCTTGAAACCAATCTATGACGATTTGACCAAAACGGAGTTGCTCGAAAGGTGTTAAGGTGGGCATACACAAAATAACAACGAAAGTTTCAAAAATGTGTTTGGAGTATGGCGCCTAAAAACATATTTAATGGCAAAAAAATAGTTGAAATTGCATGTAAAATAGCAGCTTGTATTTTCAATGAAGGATTTGATCCAGTGATGAAGATAATGGATGTCATGGGCATTGAACTCGGGCCGACCGCCGTCGATTTCGCCAAAACCCGCGATGACGGGCGTGTGCGCTTAGCTAATCGCCGCAGCTCTCAATCTACCAAGGAGGCCAGAACAAAGCAGAAGAAGGCTAGAGTGGAAGAAAATGAAATTTTCGAAGAGGCAGAAGGCATTTTGTATGGTGCAGGCATCGGTTAAGGTAAAACATTTTCTTAATTTTTCATTACAAAAACTTTAAACGTGTTTTTCTCAAAACAACGTTTTTTTCGGTCGGCGGCGGTGATTTCTCCGCAACCACTGAACCGATCCTTATGAAATTTCAACCACGTATTCTACACATGAATATCTTCAGCGCATTCTATAACCGTATTAAAATTTTAATTTTTACTAATTTTTTTTTCCAAAAACAATGAAAAAAAACCCCCGTTTTTGGTTTTTCTTTTTTTAATCTCTGCCATTTTATTATTTTTCAATAAATATTAAGCAAGCTACTGAAAATATTCTGGGAGGTGGAAGACCTCAATCAACATCCAATCTACACGCAAGAAGAACAACGATGTGAAAAAATCTTTAACCTTCATGTCCACGCCAAAAAAATTCTACGAATCCCCACGGCATGGCACACTTGTGCCACTCTGTGATTACTCATGCATTTCCAACAATTTCTGAGAAAATTTGTTAGCTATGATAGCTCTATGCAGGATTATTATGTCATTGTCTTATTTAAAGTCAATTCAAAAGGTTTTGTAAAAGTAAACATAAGTTTACTATAAAGGATTATGAAATTGAACTTTATGCTGAAAATTTGTTAGTGACAGAGATTCTTCTGTGAAAAAATTTTGATTTAAAAGTGTGTCGGTTATTTTGTGAAGAAGAATTTTGTGATAATTATGGCTGATGAGGAAATATCACGCGTTGGGTTTAAAATGTATGCATATATTTTGCTCTTTATAGGAATATGGTGTAAATTTATCGTTCGTAGGATGTCTTACAATCAACAAATGGCTGATTTGGATGGATTATTAGGCGAAGAAGATAGTTCGCAAGACTTATTACAAAATGATAT
The DNA here is from genome assembly GCA_963930735.1 of Dioctria linearis. Taxonomy (NCBI): domain Eukaryota; kingdom Metazoa; phylum Arthropoda; class Insecta; order Diptera; family Asilidae; genus Dioctria; species Dioctria linearis. The sequence goes on from OZ005744.1 coordinate 39,115,936, forward strand.
CGGCGAAGAAAATAGTTCTGAGGACGAATGGATTCCACCGCCTACTACTGAACAAACTTGGGTTGAAGAAGAATCAGATGTTGAGGATGTTCATAGAGACATAAATCTTCAAATAGAATTTGAAAATGACGATACGGATAGCGATGAAAACTACGAAAATAATGATATGTGTCCTGAAGGGCAATCTGATCAAGATATTTTTCGCGGTAAAGACAACACCATATGGCATCGCAATCCTTCTTCTAGGTGTCAAACATTGCGTCGCAATATTCTACGACAACGGGCTGGCCCAGCAAGATCGACTCATACTCTCTCTGTACGTGACACCTTCAAATGTTTTTTCGATGATGTAATTTGTGACATAATTATAAAAGAAACAAATAGAAAAGCAAATAGCATATATTCTAAATGGAATTTCGAAAATCCTGGAAAACCCAGTGTGGAAACCGCTAACTCGAGAGGGGTTTGAAGGATATTTAGGAATACTCATAACGGCTGGCGTTCGACATTCTAGTTCAGAACATGTGAAAGAAATGTGGAAATCAGATTCATATCCTCTCTATCGTGCAACAATGCCTATCAACAGATTCTGGGAAATTGCCAGATTTCTTCGTTTTGATAATCCGTCGACGAGGAATAACCGTTTGGAAACTGATAAGGCAGCACCAATTTCAAAACTGTGGCTTTTGCTCAACAGTAAACTCCACTCGCAGTATATTCCAAATGAATGCCTCACTGTTGATGAACAGCTTTATCCGTATAGGGGGAGAACTAGATTCACGCAATACAAGCCGTTCAAACCAGCGAAATATGGGATTAAAATTTGGTGGGTATGTGACGCGTCCAATTCCTGTCCTCTTTCAGGACAACTTTACACCGGAAAGTCGGCTACGGGTCGTGAAACGAATCAAAGTGAAAGGATTGTAAGAGACCTGTGCATTAGATATAAAAACTCAGGTCGAAACATTGTCACGGATAATTTTTTTACAATTCTTCCCCTTGCACGTTGGTTCATGTCACTGCACATGCCACTCGTTGGAACATTGAAACGTAATAAACGGTGCATTCCTCTAGAAATGCAAAGTCACAAAAGTCGTGAACCTTTGTCATCAGTGTTTGCTTTTAGTGAAGACAAGGTTACAATGTGTTCATATATTCCAATGAAAGGAAGAAATGTAATTTTATTATCTACGATGCACCATACAGTTGACGTAAGTGGCCCTAAGAAAAAGCCGGAGATTATACATTATTATAACAAAAACAAAGGAGGGGTCGATACGATGGACAAAATGCTATCGCATTTCTCAACGAAACGGAAAACAAATCGTTGGCCCGTTGCAATATTTTATAACATGATCGATATAGCATGCTTAGCAGCTTTCATAATTTATTCAGAAAATATTCCGGCTTCAGTTAAACAAAGAGATTGCCGTCGAATATTTCTCCAAGATCTAGGAAAACAACTAGCAATGCAGCTATAAATACCCGCTCACACATTCCAAAAGTTACTGAGCAGTATTCTACAAAATTAGGAATAGCATATATTTTGGGAAGACCTTTAGTAAACATGCCGCCAATACCACAAACTTCTGAAAGTCCTTCCAAGTCGGAGTTTACGGGAAGATGCTATATATGTCGGAGCAGTTTCAAAAGGCAGCGTAGGAGAAGAAAGGAATGTTGCGTTTGCAAATTACCAATTTGCCTTGAACACAGCGAAGCATTTATCAAATGCATATCTTGTGAATTATGAGCCAACCACATTTATGTATGTATGTGTATAAATATTATGTAATCAATAAAATATTAATATTGTTTTTCTAAATAAGAATCTACATATTTTACCTACATATACGTTTCTTCCGAACCATACAATCGGTGGCACAAATGTGCCATGCCGAGAACATAAGGATGTAAAAGCTAAAACTATACAAATTTCATTTTAGACTTATGATTTATTTGTAACATCTAGCTCAATGTTTTCATTTTTGACCCTTTGAAGTTGTTCCAGAATATAAAAAAAAAAAAACTGTAAAGTGCTAAAATGATGCATATAAGGCGATCAGATGGTAGATATGTCGTGGATTTGCCATTCAAGGAGCATGTTAAGTAGCTAGGTGACTCAAAGAGAAATGCGATTACTCGATTGATATCAATGGAACGACGCTTCAAACAGAACAATCGCACATCTGAGATATTGTCATCCTATCCAGCTCAACGCTGGCATCATGTGCAATCCAAGCATAATCCGGCTGAGGCATACTATTAACGCAATTGATCATTCATTCATTGTGGTGGAATGGTCCTGCATGGCTGCAACAAGATGATATACCAAACTGTACAGAGTCATCACTTGATTAGGAAAGTTCTATAAAGGAACAACGCATTATATGTCTACACATATCACCAACGATTGATACACTCGACCTTCCATTGCGATATTCATCATTAACCAGACTTCAACGCATCACTGCCTTGTGTCGTCGCTTTATAACTAATTGCAGAATATCACCTGTGGAACGATTAAATCAAAATTTGACAGTCAACAAATACAGCCAAGCTCTGAATGTTTGGATTCGTAAGTCTCAAAGGAAGTCACTTCAGATAGAAATCCTCTACTTAACAAGAAAATAAACACTGCCAAAGAGTAGCGAACTCATAGCACTCAACCCATTTCTCCCATTTGGCATATTCCTCGAAACATCCGATTATTCTCTACAGAGTTGAAAAAATCAGTGAACTCATTGTAGCTGATGTACATCTACGATATTTACATGCTGGCTCATGATGACAATCATTCAACGGAAGTACTGGATCATCGGTTTACGTCAAGCTGTGAAAAAGCACATCATACACTGCATCAACTGCATTAAACAGCGAGCCTCTCCTGCTTCACAGCTTATGGGTAATTTACCTGCGCTTAGAGTACGTCCTGGTCGTGCATTTCTTCATACCGGTGTTGACTACGCAGGACCAATATTTATGAAAGCTTATAAGGGACGCTGCAAAAGGACATATAAGGCATACATCTGGCTCTATGTATGTTTTACAACCAAGGCTATACATCTGGAGCTTGTCACCGAATTATCTACGGACGCTTTCCTTGCTGCGCTCAAAAGATTTGTAGGACGCCGTGGACATTGTGCTGAGATCACCAGTGACAACGCAACCAACTTCCTTGGTGCACAAAGGAAACTACTAGAATTGCGTAAATTATTGGAGTCAAAGGAACATAATGCTGAAGTCTCAAGATTCTTGGCAGAATATAACACTCAATGGCACTTCATTCCACCAGTATCACCCAACTTTGGTGGAATCTGGGAAGCGGGGGTAAAACGTGTAAAATTCCACCTTCGCCGCGTGCTCAGTAATGCTCTTCTAACCTATGACGAGTTTAACACAGTTTTAGTCCAAAGTGACTCTTGCCTAAATTCCAGACCCTTTGCTGACAACCAATCCTCCTCTGACCTCGATCCCCTAACTCCTGGACATTTCCTCATAGGAAAACCTCTTGTTGCAATTCCTGAACCTAATATTAATGACATATCGTTAGACAGGTTATCTAGATGGCAATACTGGTCTCGTTTAACTCAACAGTTTTGGAAGAGATGGCATCTTGAGGACCGTACGCAACTGCAAGCTAGGACTAAGTGGAGGACGGCTACGCCAAACATTAAACCAGATGACCTAGTTCTGCTCAAAGAACAATCTACTATTCCATGCACATCAGAGCTAGTTCGGCGCATCAGCAAAATTTGCCTTCTCCCAAGGCATTACTAATTAAAGCAGTGCTTTAAGGTGGGGAGGATGTATCGACCTGGCAACGTCCTCATCTCCAACCATTCATAGGACCAATGACAGAAGTATCACTGTCACCAGAGTACTCGGCCACCACACACGTAATTAAACTCAACTCTAATTGAACTCTGAAATAAAGTATATATATATAAATTGTGTTAATTAAATCAAAGTCTTTTATTTAATTCGACCTATCCTAAACAAGTTTAAAGATTTAATTTTAATTTTTTTCCATTGAAAATCAACATTGCTAAATTTTGTACAATATTAATCAATTTCATTACGTATGTGATTAGCGTTTTTGTACCGTGAACTGATATTTTGTATTGGTATATTAATTCTTGTCTCTGGGAGTTTGTCAGGTCGAGGATACTCTGGTGCTCGTGAATTTTTCCCCCGGAATAGTTAAGTAATTGTGCAGTACACAACATCATTTAATTATCCAATCTATTGTTTCCACTTTCGTTTCAATTGGTCGGCGTGAAATTAGAAATCTGCTTGTTATTCTACCAAAAGCTGCTTATATCGTCAGTCCCGCTCGACATAGTCGGCAATTGAATATTTCCTGCAACGTATTTAGTGGCCACATTTACTATATGGTTTCATTAGAGTTTCATCTAATGCAGAAGCATCGTCGGCGACAATGTTAAAAGGTATTAGTGATGCCTGACCTGGGGCTGGATTCTGATAAAATTTAAATGACAAATGACAATGACAAAATGACTTCGAAGGAAGAACAATGTCACTATGCCATAATTTGGAATTCTGATTGTTGGGTGACATGACATGTATCTTAAATTATAGCAGTGACATTTTGACAATTGCGCGGTTATTGAATATATTATATGTGAAGAACAAAATAATGGAACACATTGTATTGCGAAGACGTTTCCAAAGAAGAAGGCAGAGGTATGTAAAATAATTGCTGAAATGTTATAATAACTTTAATTTTTACAGAATGAGAATTTTAAGACTTCAACTGCGATTATCGAGCGATCCATTCAATAGCACAACGGAAGCGGAGTTTATAAAACTCTTTAGGCTGTCAAAATGTATTTGTTGGGAGTTTATAAACCGAATAACGCCGTTTATGGAAAATCGTGGGACATACCATTCCCTGCCGAAAAACCTAAGGATCTTAACTGCATTGCGTTTTTTGGCAACAGGTATCTATAGCAAACTTTGAAAGCTTTACAAGAAAATTATTTAATATCCACTAGGGTCTTATCAACGGCCAGTAGGGCAAGATTTTCTGTTAGCCATGTCGCAGACTTCTGTTTCTAGATGCGTAGAAGAAGTTTGTGGGGTTATTAATAGTACAATCGCACATGATGTTATTAAATTTCCAATTTCCGAAGAAGAGCGGAACAACATTAAGCAGAAGTATATAAAATATAAATATAAAATTAAAGAAGTATAGAAAAATAAGTTTTTCTTAGATTTTTCCAGAAATTTGGCATTCCGGGAGTTATAGGCTTAATCGATGGAACTCATATTTATATAAAAAGGCCTGCTATTGAGATTGAGCAAGTGTACTATGCTGTACGAAAGTCTGCTCATACTAAAAATGTTTTATTGGTACTATGTTTTGCTTTAATACTTTAACAAGCTGTATGTATATAGAGATATTTTTCTAGATATTTGATTTCGACCTTAAAATAATTACGGTTAATGCCAAATATGGTGGATCTGCTCACGATTCCTATGTATGGAATAATTCAATTGTGAAAATGAAATTTCTAGGCGAATACTCATCTGGAACACGAGGATATTGGCTTTTAGGTTGGCACCTTATTAATTAAATAAGATACAAGTTGCTACAATAAAAATATACATTTTGCAGGTGACAGTGGCTACGGTTTGCAGCCTTTCCTAATGACTCCCATAGCGGATCCAAGTAACCACATGGAAGAAATGTACAACTCTGCTCACAAAAAGGCTCGAAGTGGTGTAGAGAGAGGCATTGGAGTCTTAAAAAGCAGATTTAGATGCATTTGTCGTCAGCGGATATTACTGTATTCTCCAGAAAAAGCTGGTTCTATCATTAATGCTTGTGCGGCCTTGCACAACATAATGATTATGCGTGGTTATCCTCTTCCCTCCGAAGAAGAAATAGAAGAATATACCGACTTGCCAGAAAATGCAACCGAGGATGGCAATGGCATTTCAACTGATTCAGCACAACTCTTACATGAGGGGAGAAGGGTTAGAAATGATATCATAAATAACTTTTTCCATCTGTCGTAAGTAAAAATAACTGTTTAATTAATTAAAATAAAAATATTCATAAAAAAAACTTAAAAATATCACGACATAAATTGCATTTTGTCCTAATTTAAGCAAAAAAGGTTATCATTTTTATAAAGATTCCTCGATTATATATGCCGACTCATTTAGATTGTAATCGACTAGTGGGCTGAACCTCGATTGAAGCACTGCTAATAACTCCTTCTTCAACTTAATGTCTTCTTCGAGTAGCTCCACTTTTCTTTGCTCCAGTGCCAACCTCTGACGCTTTATTTTTAAGCACTCCTCCATATATTTGTATTCGTCGTTAGACGATAGGGCTTCCGTAGGAGCAGGTCTTCGCTTCCTTTTTTCATTTCCATTGGCTGGAGTGCTGCACCGTGGGGATGGGGATGAAGTGATGAAAGGTGCAATCACATCGGTAAGATCTACGGCCTGTAATTGTAGGATTAGGTAAAGGTTTCGTTTCACAAAAAACTTGTTATTTATTTAATCATTTTACATACATCTTCACCAAATCCAATTTCCTTAGTTTGCTTATCTCCATTGATAGCATCCATCGACATCACCGCAATTACCCTTTTTTCGTATTCGGAAAATTCTGGAGGTGCCGTCTTGCCGTTAATTCCAGTTTGATTAATAATTTTTTTAATGGCTGTTGATTTCTGCTTGACTCTTGCTCTATAAATACACACATTTTTAAGTAATAATTTATAATTTATGTTAACTGTTAACTTACTTTATATCGTCCCAGCACTTTCGCCATTGATCGCCGTTTTTTTTTTGCCCCACCTAACGCATTCAGGTGTTGGGCTATCTCTTCCCAGCCCTCTTTCAATTTAGTTTTCCCATCTACTGATGAAAATCTGATTGAAATATTCACATTAGTTATTCGTTAGTTATAACAAAAAAAAAACTTACTGATTCCTCGCTAGTGCCAAATTGCTTTCCATTAATGAAAGTAACGTGTCCTTTTGTGTTAAGGACAGGTATTTCCCATATATGCGGTTTGCTGTTAAGATTGAGGTCTTTTTCTTAATAAAATAATATATAATAATGTAATAAATACAAATGTTTATTATTTTTATACTTACTTGACATCTTTGATATTACCTATTACTTGAAAATGACAAAAGTCACAGCGGCAAGGGCTAAGTGACTTTGATTGGAAGAATTGTCATGAAAAAAAGTCATTTGTCATGTCACCCAGTTGTTTAGGAATCGGCATTTCGAAAATAAGTCATATTTTAACGCTAAATGTCACTTTTTATGGATGAAGTCATGGTGTAAGAATCGCATTTTCGGAAAAAAGTCACGAAGTCATTGTCATTTGTCATTTTTTTCTGATCAGAATCCAGCCCCTGGTAATGCTTTTGGGGAGGGTAGTAGCATTTGTATTAGGAGGACTTCATATAATTAAATAAACTTGAGAAAGAAAACATGACACTATCTGAAGATTCTCCATTGGATCCTACATCGATATGAAAAAAATTGCAATGAGCATCTACCAGTGCCAATAGGATTCTGCTATGAAAGCCCTTGTAATTGTAGAACCTTGAACCGGAGTTATTCGGTTGCCTTATACGAACCAGTTTTTCATCAAGTGCTCCCAGGGTATGTGGAAAATGCGACAATTTATCAAAATCCGTGCTAATTGTTTCCAGCTACTCTTGATTTTGTGAAAATTAAAAGAAAAAAATTAAATATTTTTTATTTATCTTTGTATTTTCGAAACAATTATATCAAGCCAATTTACGTGACACTACACACGAAAAATACAATAAAAAATCAGCCAAGTGCGAGTCGGAATCACGCACGAAGGGTTCCATACCATCGTACAAATTTTAACAATATGTATTTTTTATTTATTTTTTTCAATGAGAGTAGACGTCATTCGCAAGAAACAAAGAGAGCAGCTAACGACGAAATTGACTCGTTTTGTCAATACTTAAATACATCCCTCAGGAAATTGACCGAAGAAGATGCCTTGCTGTTTATGCAGGAAATACAGCAAAATTTAATGAATAGGCGATTGGATGCGGTTTCTGCAAGAAAAAGTATAAAAATCATACCGAAAAAACGCATCTTTCGGCAGATATGAGCATTGCCTTCCTGATCGATATTATCAACGTCGATTTTATACCACAATAGCGGAGTTTCCGACATTAGAATCAGTTAGAATCATCTAACATTAGTTTTTTAAATGCTGCCACTTAACAATATGCACAGTACTTAGTTTTAGTGTCGGAATAATGGAAGCACACGCAATGTTCAAAATTAATACTATGAGAAATCAAAGTTTACTTTGAATTACATTTTTATATTTATTTTTATACCTTAAGGAATATCAGTTGTAAACACTGGTATATAGCTTTTAAAACTGTCGGTACAAATACACTAAATGATGATGGAGAAGTCCGGCAAAGGTACCGTAAAGATTTAAAACTGTCATCAGTAGGGAAGAATTATTGCTACTGCTAATCGTACGTTTAATGTTCTTGCTTTTAGCATTGCAGTATCTCTTCTCTTCTCTTCTCTGCACTTAAAAATATAATATAATTCATGTAGTTCACAAAATTGTACGTAAGGAAGCATTAGTAAAGTTGTATGATTTCTGATGTGATCATGCAGCAATTGTGCGAATAAATTCGTGTCTATGTCGAACATTAGTCTTTTGGAAAGAAAGGGATTTGTCCAGTATCTCCGTTTTGCTGAAGTCATCTCTCGCACTTTTCAATATCTTCCAATATTCTAATAAGCAATAAGTCCACCATTGCGATATATGCATTGTTTGATGACATTTTTAAAATGACATAACTGTAAATTGATCGAACACAAAACGCTTGTAGTCAGTGAAATTGACAGATGAATTCAGTACTCACTGTCCGTTCTACTGACTCGTGCAATCGGCGCGTTAGATAACATTTGGGTCTTCATATTCCAAAAGATCAAATGAGGGTGAAATATACACGTATACGTGTATAAGTATATTATATACCACAGATCCAACACTCCCACTTCTAGAGTCAACCCTTTAATAATTAATTTTGAACTGTTGTCTGCTAATTGAGTTTTATGATGAATATCTTGATTCTGGCAAACCGTAGTAATGACTCCCGTTTTATGAAATATTTATTGCCTGCTCCTCGATTTCGTGTTTTTTCGATGAAACGGCATTATCAAAAAATCATATATCGAGAAGGGAGCAACCGATTTTAAGGTACCCCAAAAAGAAAACAAAACAGACATTTTTCACGAAAATGACGTAAAGTAGGAATTTGAAATTTGGAAGAATGTTAGGTCTTTGTGACGCGCATATATTTCTACAGTCACAGATTATTATCCTTTTCTTTTTAATTTGTAATCGAACCCCCTCAAAAAAGTTACTCATTTTTTTTGATTATTTGGGGTATCTTTGAATACCGTTTAAAGATTTAAAAAAAAAATCACAATTATTGGTGAATTGCTCATAAAATATACCCCAAAATGTGCAAGAAAATACCCCCACTGATGTTCTAGGTTTCTAAAGTTAAAATTTTGATTTTAGCAGGTTGGTAGGTATTGAGTCATAGATAACAGAAACACAGTAGGTCTTTTCGACAGTTTTATACTTAGATTATATAGCAAAAGGGATAAGCTGTGCTGTGAAATAGTTGTGTACGTGTGAGAAGCATTTTTTGAGATACAAGAAGGCTTGGTCGTTTATTTAATGTTAGTTGGACATTTTTGCTCACTTGTAACACTTCTGAATTATTGAAATGCACCCCGATGTTCTTTTAGTGATTTTCATAAAGAAGTGTGATTAAAAGTGATTTAGCTTTTATAAGAGTGGGAAACAAATATATTGTTTTGTGCAAGAGATTTTATATAATCGAGACTCCGCAGTCTTGTATTATGGTGATAAAGTGCGCTGTACTGTGCTGCAGAAATCATTTTCCAGGCAAGTTTAATTGTTTCAATAATAAACTATAGTGTTTTAAATGAAATAGAAATGAAATAGTTATAAAAATAAACAGACGTCGCAAAAAAATTTAACATTTTCCAATGCCGGTTTCTATGTTTACAATTGAATTGTCATTGTTTTTTACTTGACCTAAATTATGTCAGCCATTAATGGCAAAGCCAAGAAATATTATCACAAAACTAATGGGATAGTAGGAAAAATAGTAGTTACGCTATGCGGATTCTGGGCGACACTTTTTACTTCACTTGTGCCCACACGTAGCAGAATGCTACGGTTTTCTTGTATGTGTGAAGTTTTTCTTCACTTGTGCCCACACGTAGCAGCATGCTACGGTTTTCTTGGATGTGTGTTACGCTATAACAGTTCTGGGACACAGTTTTTATTTAGAACCCTCATACGCATATGGCGCCACCGTCGCTAGGTGGTTTGAGTCCATACTAAATGTGGTTATGTGTCTTGACTGTACTGGTTTATAACTTGAATATTGGGGATACTAGATCACTTTGGGGATACGAGATCACTCTCAGCACTCTCCAGCATAGGGATATAGCATAGGATTTCGTTTTGTTTCTGGAGTTCGCTTATTTTTCGTCTCGAGTTTGGGGATACGAGATCACTTTGGGGATACGAAATCACTTTCAGCACTCTTCAGCATAGGAAAATAGCATAGGACTTCGATTTTGTTTCTGGAGCACGTTTATTTTTCATCTCGGGGATTATAAATATCTGTGCTTTATTGGTGGAGGTTGCTGGTTAAGTTTGATCTGGCCTTGGAGGCTACAATTTGACCTTGAAGTGCCCCCTCATATGTCTGGGTGCTGGAGGTTGGCTGAGAGCTTTAGTAATAATATTTTATACTATGACTAGGATGCCTGGGATGTGTTCTACTGGGCTACGTTACCTGTACCAAGAGGCTTGGGTTTAAGTAATGATGTGAAATTTCCTATGCGAATTTATACCGGGGCTGTATAGTTGTCAGTTTGAGTTTAGTTTTAGTTGTTTACTTTAGTATGAGTGCCTGTGGTATGTTGGGCTGGGCTGAGGAAATGTTATCTAAGGCGTGGGTAGATGTGTGCAGTTGTGTATTTATGTGGATAAGAAATGTTGTGAAATTCAATAAGTGATTTGTGTAATTAGGAGTAGTAATAATTCAAGTTAACCCTAGGATATTTTCTGTTCATGCCAATAGTATTAGTACTAGGGGGTAAAATTTTCATAAGAAATCCTCTACGGGCTATGGTTCGAGATATGAGCGATCTTACCTTCTCAGGTGAAATTAATATTAGTAGCTGAAAAGCAAAAACAACAACAATTATAATCGAAGTTGTGGATTAAAGATTTTATGATCTTAATCTGTAGGTGTCTTTTATAAACATTGCGCCATGTGATGATATATCTAAAAATAGATCAGGCAAAGCTGATTGGAGCGAATGTAGGTAGATATGTTAACTTAGATAAGCAATGGAAATTAGTAAATGCCTAACTTTGTATTCAGGTGGAATTTTTCTAATTTGAATCCTTGCATAAACAAATTCGCACAGTCCAGTAAAGTAAACCAATTCGCAGTTGAATAATGTAAACAAATTCGCATAGCAGCCAAGTAAAGTAAACAAATTGCGCGATTTGTGATTTTTAATGTAAGACTCCGAATTTCTTTAGCCGAAAACAACAACAAAAACTGATATTAATCTGCAGGATATGATGTCTTGGATGAGAAGTGGAAGTTATAATTGAAAATTAAGGTTGTAGCTTCCAAGACATACAATTCCGGGTTAAGGTCAAGGACAAAATGCCCTTCCGGTTTCAAAGGTGATGCCAGAGCCCAGAGGTCAAGCCCACGTGTCAATGTGCATTCTGGGTAAAAAGGCTCAACCGTCCGATTAAGAGCCCTATGTAGTAGGCAAATATTATTGAAGAATACCTTCAGGAGTTCTGGACTTAGTAGGGAAATTGAACAAATAGAATAATATATATAAAATATCATTATTGATTTATTATAAATTAAAAAATAATAACATTTAATTCTTAGTGTACCATTCTATTTTTGGGATTCCTTATTTCAATATATCTATAACTATAACATGTTCTTTATTTTCCAATAATGTATATCTTAGGCCCTCTGCACAAGGAGCAATTCAAAAAATACTGTAAAGTGATGGAAATTTATTTTAAGTTTCCAACTATTAACTTGTGCGTCGCCGCCTATGCATTTCAAGTCCGCTCACGGCGCTACTAGTTGATAATCAATTTGCAACGCGTTTGTGATTAGTCTCTTTCGACACGTCGTGCTGATCTCCAGGCTATCAGTTGCAAACCAGTTTGCTGACAAAATTCTGTATAACATATAATCGCAATTGCTATATGTAAATGTAAAAACTTTTAATACTTTATTTAATGATTTTGTTTTTAATATGTAACTATTTTCAGGAATGCTTTTTAATTCAGTTAATAATCACAACTATAGTTTGTAGTAATTATTGAACTTTGAAATATTTAATTAAAGAATTGCTTACCTCAATGCAATTAATAATCTCCCTTCAGCACCCATGCATTCCCTCATATTTGCATTCGTACTTTGCAGGCGAGGAGCGAGGATTTGCACCAAATCAAGGTAAGACTCCTTAGACATTCTATAGAATTCTAAAAACTTTGCATGTGTTTGATGCAACTCATTTGCCGCGACGAATAGTCTGCAGTTTCTATTCCTTTCAATGTAGGGATGAATCCAAAATCTTCTTTGCTTACGTCTCCTATATCGATAATAATAACAGAGGACGAAATCCTCTTCGTCACTTGAATCACTCAACATAATATTAATTTGAACACTTCAAACACTTGAGACTTGGCTTGCTACTGAAGCAAAGTGATTCGAGTTCCATCATTTATGTAGCTCCGTGTGTGAATCATCAGTTACTAACCAGTTTGCGGCTTGTATCACCCACTAGTTTGTCACAACTGAGTTGCTCCTGTGCGGAGGGCCTTAGACTTAAGACTTGGACTATAATACAATTAAAACAAATTACTTCAATAAATGGAATTATAACTATATGTAACACATTTTTTTATTTACAATAACTAGCCTTAGTTCACCCTTTTTCTGCGGCTGCTCCTTGTTGCTCTGATGGAATTAAGTAATGTTTCCCGTTTTCCGTTGCTCTATTAACATTTAATTCTAATATAATTCTGGGCTTCCTTAAGTTAATATTAATTTTTTGTTTCTCACAATCAGGAATATGTGATGCTAATTCTTTAGCAGAATATAAATAGAACAAACATCTATCGCATATATACAATCTAGCCTTATGTTTTGAAGTTTGTTTCCATGCAAGCTGTGAAAGATTTTTAATCCAGCAGAAATGAAACCTGTTGCTTTCATCATCATCATCATCATCATCATCATCATCATCATCATCATCATCAGCATCATCATTACCATCATCAACATTATCCTGCTCATAGTTATTTTGTATCACTAATAGATTCACATTTCGCTTCATCTTGTGTTTCGTTGGTCTAACTAGAACAGTGGTGAAGGAACACTCTTTCTTTAGGATGAGTACGTTTATTGATATATCATTCTGGTCTTCAAATTGTTTAATCAATTTAAGCGTCATAGGAAATGTTATTCCAGTTAAATTTAGCACAGTACAATAATGTGGATATGATGATGTCCTAGAGGAGTTGATATTTCCAGGGTATAGCGCTGATGTAACGGCCCAAGCGAAGCATGCTTTATCAATATTTTTTACATTGATGCAACGTTGCTTTAAAGCAATCTCCTTCGGTAGAGGTATGTACGAAGATCCTCGGTGCTGTTCAAATTTGTTGATATGTACTGCTAAATGTATAATGGAGTCCAATCTCCAGCCATAATCTTTTTCCCGAAACTCATCCAGCTGAGTGAGTATTGAATCCAAAATGTTAACTTTATTCCACTCTTTTAAATTATCGTCCACATTGATTGAAGCAGTTCTTGCTTGTAAATATTTAATATCTTTTATAACCTCATTGTCCCTGATATCTTTAACAAAATCAGCACACAACTTTGTATTAACTTTAATATTGAGTTGGCGTTTTAAAATATTCTTAATACGGCGTATAAATGAATCACCAGCATCCTGTATAAATAGCTTAGGATCTGTATGGTTTGTATTTATAACAATCCCAGCTCTATTTCTGTCTGTGAATACTGATTTGATTTCCTCCCACTTTACAAAATCACTTTTTCAAACATGCTGAGAAATATCTCCACCTCGACTGGTGGCTTTCAATAACACTCTCGGCGATTTACTTTGTCCAATACACCTCTAGAGAAACTTTCTTTTATTAGCGCGGTTGGCATTTTTATTTTTTATTTGACCTATCGCTGAGGCTCACAAAAATTGACTGATGCCTCCTATCATCTTACATCAATATCTACTACCGCCTTCTTTCACCAAAGCCTTAAATTGAACCCTCTCTCAAGTCTCAACCTAATGCTTTCATGTTTTTTTCCACAACAATAACCCTCATGTCGTCTATTTTTAGATATTGAATTTCATACCATGCTGCCATGATCACGATTTCCACTTCTCATGCTCAAAACAAGTATTAACATGTTCTTGACATCGATTCAACATATTTATGAATTCCAATTATATTTAAGTCTTGGTAAGGTAGTCGTGAAACTATTTTGCTTCAATCAAACAAGCAGATATACCACCAATCTAGTGCGTAACATACATAGATTCTGAGGCGACATGCTATATATTCGGCATAGTAATTGACTAATTCAACCATGAGCAGAATATTGGACATCGGCGAATACGCCAATCCATTGGCGTAAAGGCAAACATAACAACATATTATTATATATTAATATAATAACACCACCTACTTTCATCAAATCTTTTAATTTAGTCCACTCACAACCTAATACTGTCATGGTAAGATTTAAAGTTGAATAAATAATACTTCCATATCCTAATAATATTATATCATTCCAAATACCCACTCTCAACATCGTGGTCTTCACTATTGAACTTGAAGAATTATCAACTTCTTTTCGACCTTCCTGATACTCGTACAACACCATTTCGAGGAGATTAATTCCAAATACCATCCATTAAAACTTTTAACTTAATACATTACTTACAGTACCTACTCTCAACCCCACCACCGCGATCATCACCATGGACTTGGAGAATTATCAACTATTTCTTCCTTCATACACCACCAGTCGGGTGATACTTCAGAGGAGATAAATATCAAGCGAGATTGCTGACTTGGATTTTACTGCTTATTAATAGCTCCCATACAACTTCCACTACTCACCTCAGACAACATATCATACTACATTAATATCATAACACAGCGCTCTTCTATCAAAGCTTTTAATTTAACCCAATCTCAACTTAATGGTAAGTAAACAATGTGCCAGTAGTATGAAGATAAAATTATCATATACTTACCAGTTTCATGTGAACTATTTTTTAGATACAGGAGTCAATCAAATCTCTTAACAGCGTAAGTGCTTGATTTATAATAAACTCTGCTACCTTCATATGTTCACCACAAGATGAAATTATGAACATGATATTAGCTCGTTCTTATCTAGACACCGAATCAACTTAAAGGAAACATTCCTGCTGGAGGCTAAAAAGTTTAAACCTGAAGATCTAAAGGTAAACAAATAACACTATGCTCTGCCACGCTCTTCACTGAAGCTTTCATATCCTACTAGATTAATATAATGTCAAAAAACGATCCGTCAAAACTTTCAAATTAACCCGCAACTTACAGCACCCACTCTCAATCTCCACCACGGTCTTCACTATGAGCTTGAAAAACTTTTTCTTCATTCATACAACACCATTTGGATGATACTTTGGAGAGATAAATATGAAGCCACCTTGCTGATAAGGTTTTATTCCTTACTCGCAGCTCCCAAACAACTTCCATTAGTCAGCGAAGACGAGATATCATATTACATTAATATCATAACACCGCCTTCGTTCATCAAAACATTTATTAAGATAGAGATTACTCTATAGGATTTTTTACCGGGTTAAAGATATATTTGCTGAAGAAGGAACTTTTTGTGGATTCTCCGGTATATAGCAAAAGCTAAAAAATGTTTTTAATTTGTTATTTCATTACACATTTTTTAGCTTTTGCTATATACCGGAGAATCCAAAAAAGTTCCTTCTTCAGCAAATATAAGTTTAACCCGGTAAAAAATCCTATAGAGTAATCTCTATCTTAATTTCTTCCTCCTTGGTATAAATAGAGGTGTTTTTTGCCTCATATAATTCACACCCAGAATTTATTCTGAGTTTATATGAGAGGAGATCAATTTGATCTGTTTCAAGCGCATGCAGCAGGCAGAAAACCAAGCTACACCCATGAGTGGAAGGTTTTCTGCTAACACGAAACGCTTTTTCTTCCTTTTAATTTTTCTTCTTTTTCAGCCCACTGCGGGCGAATACAGGTTCGATTCATATCGAATGAATCTGCTTTTTTTTAATTTTTTTTAATTTTTTTAATAAAAAATTTGGTTTCTTCTATTGTTCACAATTTTTTTCATTTTTTCATTTCTTTTCTTTGTTCTAATTTTTCATTTGTTTTTCAAGTCACTCACATTCGCTATTTGGGACCTGTTGATGAGTCCAACCAAGACTTGAAACTTGTCACCCAAAGTATAACGAGTTGTGTAATGAAATAACAAATTAAAAACATTTTTAGCTTTTGCTGTATACCGGAGAATCCAAAAAAAGTTCCTTCTTCAGCAAAACATTTAATTAAACCAACTCACAACCTAATGGTAAGAAAATAATGTGATCATCCCAATAGTACGAAGATAAAATTATCATATTCTTATCAGCTTGATGAGAACTATGATATCCGGGTCAATCAAATCTCATAACAGCTTGACTGATTGAGAAATTTTATTGAAAATAAAAGAAAAATCTTCATAAAATGTTAGACTTTTCAATACAAACTCCTAGATACAAAAACCATTAATCGCTCAATTTGTCTGCTTTACCCGGCTATATTTGTTTACGCAAGATATCAAATTACCAGCTGCCTCGCCACCTTTTCTAATGCTTTGATTTCCATTACTTCTAATGATTTCATGTGTCGTACCATCCCAAGCAGCCGTGATCTATTTTTACACCTCGAATATCATAACATGATCAGTCTTGTTTATAAAAGACACCTAGAGGCCCTAACTTACGTTATAATTGTTGTCGTTGTTTTTTTCAGCAAAAGAAATTTTAAATTATAAGCTCCACTACTCATCCAAGACATCATATCCTGCAGATTAATATCAGTTTTTGTTGTTGTTTTCAGCTAACGAAATTGGGAATCTTACATTAAAAAACACAAATCGTTCAATTTGTTTACTTTACTCGGCTGCTATGTGAATTTGTTTACATTATTCAACTGCGAATTGGTTTACTTTACTGGACTGTGCGAATTTGTTTATGCAAGGATTCAAATTAGAAAAATTCCACCTGAATACAAAGTTAGGCATTTACTAATTTCCATTGCTTATCTAAGTTAACATATCTACCTACATTCGCTCCAATCAGCTTTGCCTGATCTATTTTTAGATATATCATCACATGGCGCAATGTTTATAAAAGACACCTACAGATTAAGATCATAAAATCTTTAATCCACAACTTCGATTATAATTGTTGTTGTTTTTGCTTTTCAGCTACTAATATTAATTTCACCTGAGAGGGTAGATCGCTCATATCTCGAACCGTAGCCTGTAGAGGATTTCTGATGACAATTTTACCCCCCTAGTACTAATACTATTGGCATGAACAGAAAATATCCTAGGGTTAACTTGAATTATTACTACTCCTAATTACACAAATCACTTATTGAATTTCACAACATTTCTTATCCACATAAATACACAACTGCACACATCCACCCACGTCTTAGATAACGTTTCCTCTACCCAGCCCAACAATCCACAGGCATTCATACTAAAGTAAACAACTAAAACCAAACTCAAACTGACAACTATACAGCCCCGGTATAAACTCGCATAGGGTATTTCACATCATTACTTAAATCCAAGCCTTGGTACAGGTAACGTAGCCCACTACAACACATCCCAGGCATCCTAGTCATAGTATAAAATATTATTACTAAAGCTCTCAGCCAACCCCCAGTACCCAGACATATGAAGGGGCCACTTCAAGGTCAAATCGTAGCCTCCAAGACCAGATCAAACTTAACCAGCAAGCTCCACTAATAAAGCTTCCCACCCCTTCACAGATATTTAGAGCTACGAACTCCGAGATGAAAAATAAGCAAACCACCTCAGCGACGGTGGCGCCATCTGTGTGTGAGAGTTCTAAATAAAAACTATGTCCCAGAACTCTTATAGCGTAACACACTTCCAATCAAACAGTAGCATGCTGCTACGTCTGGGCACAAGTGAAGCAAAAAAGTTCACACATCCATGAAAACTGTAGTATGCTGCTACGTGTGGGCACAAGTGAAGTAAAAACTGTGGCCCAAAATACACATAGCGTAACTACTTAAATTCTCAAGAATTTCAAAAGCTATAAAGCAATTATAAAATTATAAATTTAAAAATGTTGGGATATTATGATATCTCCTCTATTAAATGTTTTTAAAACTTGATATAGCTTCAACCACAAAATTATGTACCCTCTGAAGCGTAGTTTACTACTTGTATGACTAAAATGAACGCATCGATTTGCTTCTACTACATGAAGAAAAATGCTTAAATTTTTCTTCCTCGTAGCCTATCCTTTTTGCTATATAATATAATATAAGGTTTTATAGTTGCTGGAAAAAAAAGTGTTTCGTGTTAACGTATAACTATTATAAGATGACTCTTGCGTCCGTCTGTTTGAATATTATTAAATTATCATTACCAAATTTGGATTAAATTAAAATATACTTAAATTCAGTCGATCGACGGTTCGCTCATAACATTTTGGGACGAATCCCTGATTGCGCGGTCGATCTTAACCGATTCCTGATTCTAATGCCAGATGAAGCTAAATGCTATATATTTTTCATAAAAAAATACAGTAACACCGAGCGATTAGTTTTATTAATAATAGCATTTTTTTTACAAAAAAAAAGTATTAAGTAAGTATTGCGGAACTTTAGAATTTTTATTGTGGACTTTTATTTTTAACCAATTTGCCAAAAACTGCAGTGGTGCTCGGCCTCGTTTTGGTAATATGAATTTCTATCACTGGTGTATGCAATGCAAGCTCTGAAAGTTTGCTCCAAATCGGAAATGATCGGAACCAATCTGTAATGTGGATTGCCTGTAATATAAGATATATAAGTGCTATATGTGAAAAGTAGTGAGTGGTCTTGTACATTAATGAATGCCAATCTAGTCCTATTATTGTTCCTATCATTTTTATCTCAGACTAAGTATAACCAACCATGTTGTACTCTAGGTGCCTTAAATCTATCTCCAATCTGTCTTCTAAATAATGGCAATAAAAAGATATAATCTTGGAGTCTGATTTCAACTTGAAGTAGCTGTTTTCGGAGATTATAGCTGGTGCAGTTGTGGATGACCCAGCTTTTGGGTTCTATCCCGATTCTTCAATTTTGCACTATCGTTCAAAATATCGCCGGTGTTCCTTAGTGTGACAACACTTTTGACTCTTTTTACGACAAGTAGAGGACTTGAGTATACTGCATTCACTTATAGGGATAATTGAAAAAACTGTGTATACATTACGTTTATATTGTTGATAATAAAAAGGTAAGAATAATATTAAAAACCAGAATTTGCAGAAAAATATTTGCTTTTGCAAATATACAAACTGAGTAAGTAAAGTGTAAAGGTACAAGAATCAGAATACAATCAAAATTTCTAAATTGTAAGTTGCAAGCCACACAGCCATTTCATGACTCTAAAAGTGAAAAACAAACAGCAATGGAACATGACTTTAAAATTCTCCACTGTTGTACATCAAAGTACGATTTTCGATGCGACAGACGATAATGTCTAAAAACAAAAAAAGAATGTTTGGCAAATTCAATTTTGCAATCAGCGAATTGTCGCAGAATAAGATTAGAAAGTGTTACTCACTGTTCCTCAGCTTCATTTCGTATTCCGGTCATCACCAGTCGAGCTCATTACGGCCCTTTTTTATTTAGATCGATACTCACTTAGGAGGTTTCAAAATAAAATTTCACAACAGGAAAATCAAAGAAAAATAGTACAAGTTTGGTAATTCCGTCAAATTATCCGTTTTTTTTAAATATTCATCACTGCAGGAATTCGCAATCATATTTCGCTTGGAACATAGGGAGTAAGCGATTATCCCTTTTTTGTGGCATTGGACTGCTTCCATCCATTTTCAATTAACTTCAATGAGAGTCTCAATGGATATCCCATTAAGGAACCGTTCTGTTGCGGCATTCATGACGAAAGGAAAGCTTCGATCGATTGGATTTATCGGGATGATGCTAACTCTGCGGTTTCGGGTGGTATTCTACTTTGCCGCACCAATACACACTACATAAGTGTGCGAATTGATATGGATGATACGGAAAATCAGTCAAGGAGAAAATATTACTTTTTATTCCGTTCGCAGTGAATGCGCTTCAAAATTGGATTTTCTTCCATTTATGTATGAGTAGAGGTTTTGTTTGGGTCGGCTGAATTTTATATAAGCATATTAGTTCGTGATTCAGAGGAAATGGTAGTAACGTTTAAGATCTAAAACATCATTATTTAAATTAGTACTTTACCGCAAAAAATTTTGAAGTTCATATATAGAGTAGATTACTATGGCTGAAAACTCTAAAATATGTGGTCTTATAGGCGACCGTAGAAGGCTTGTTTCCTTCCAGAAGAATACATATGGAAAAAAACCACTCATCTGGTACTTTAGCATTAAGTAATATTAGTAAAACGAAAAAAGTTAGTATAGAGTGAAAATGCCAAAAATATCGTCAAAAAAACAACAATGTAACCTTATCAGAAACTGAGAAGTCCATTCAAGAAATTTCGGTGACGATATTTTATACTCCTGTTCCAGTCATGTTATGTCCCAGCTACAAATTTATGGCGTCCACTACGGTTTCCATTATATTTAACAAGAAAGACAGTTGTAATTAAGTACTTGATTTCTCGCCAATTTTCTAAAGTCTGAGATTTTTTACAAAGGCTTTACCTCTACAAGCAAAAGCCGTTCATACTTCTTGATGCCAAGGGCGATGGATTGCGAAGGCATGCTTTGCCTGCCAATAAGGATGTGCGGATTAGGTTGGTTGTAAAACTTATTAGAGATCTAGTGCGTGTATTTCAAAAATGCTTTACAAAAGAGATAACTTGAGAACTTAACTTTGGGCGAACGTACTGGGAACGCTTATATCTAATCTTTACGATTTAGACCTCAGACAGAGTCAGATCAGCATTCCAGATCAAGTGAAAAGCTCTAAACGTTACGTAATTCACGTCGATTCCGATCAGATTCAATCCTGAACTAATAGATTTTGTATACAATAAAGCTCGAGGATTTGACGTTGTTATATCCACTGATAGTTCTCCGATATTTTATTGATATCTCCGGAAACTGCCCCGAAATGCTCGTAATTAGTACGAAGCCTTTTGTTTGTTTACGAAAAAAAAACTTTTGCCTAGTTTACAAGACCTTTTTTTTATACGAAAAAATGTTTGTGAATTTAGATAATTTGTTTATTTTACAAAGAATTGCTTGTGAAACAAATTTTTTGTTGCTTTACAGTTTTTCGTTTTGTGCGACTAAAAAGTTTAGTTAATTTTACAAAACACTTCTAAAAAAATAATACAAGTACTTGCATGGTATGAAATCGTATAAATACTTTTCATACTGATTATGATGAAAACATAGGGTATACTAAAGCTGTGTTCTTTTGTGTCTGTAAACAGAGCAGAATAAAAAAGAACGCCTCATATATTTTCATAGAAGATTTAAATGAAGAGATCAATACAACTAGTTCGCTTTAATCGACAGAACAATTTGTTCTCTGCAGTATATGGCGAGTTCTAGAACAAGGTACAAAAAGAACACAGCTTATGTAAGTTTGTCGTTCCGTTTGTAACGCATAGTATTATTGATAGTAGAGCAAAATGGATTGGGCACCCACGCATAATATTTTGAGTTTTGCGTGTACTTAGAGAGCTAAAATTTTGAACGCGGGCTTTTAAAAAAAAAGTAAATTTTAGTTGGAAAATTGGACAAAACGGGTAACTCGTTCGTGGGGTTGCTATAAAAAAATTTCGTTTTTCACTATATATTTGGACACTGCCTGAGAACACGTCAACGTAAAAGCTAAAATTTTGTTTACGGTGTTTTCATAAATATAGTAAATACAATTTCAAAAATGGCCTAAATTGGGCAATACCTTCCTCGTGTTACTATATAAAATGTTAAGACTTTTATGTAAACTGTGAAAACGATCATCCTAGCCGTTTTTTTATTAATTTTTCCCGCGGACGGGAATCGAACCTACACTTGTTAGAATCGGTCAATAATGAAGAAAGAAGAATTTTAAGAACATTTATTTTTAACGATTCTAAATAAAATTTATAAATACAAGAAGAAAAAAACAACCGCCTCGTCCGGGGTTTAAAACCGGCACCTTCCGCTTGCCGGGCGACTGCGCTTACCATTCTTCTTTCTCTAGCCGTTTTTATTGTACAGAAAAGTTCATCAGAATAGAAATGGTATGAAATTGCTTATAATAATTTTTATTTTCCGACGAACCGTTCCAGCTATGTATGTGAAAAACCACTTCAAAGATCAAACTTGTACATATATAGATGACCATTCGAAATTACTTACATACGGACATAGGGTAGCATAAGAATTGGTTTTAGACCAGTTTTAGCTTTCGTACTTATTTCTTTCTTACCTTTGTTTCCAATGTGATGATATTATTCAAAAATAATAATTAAACCTATTTCACACATACACATTAAAAATATATTAAAAACATTGAGTGAACATATAAATAAATAAATAAATAAACTAAACATTAAACAAAATTAAAAGGTAAAAGATATAAAATTAAAATTATATTTAACAAAATTTAGACTAATGCTGAACCTCTAAAGGACCACAGGTGAATGATGTGTCAAGTTGTTTGTCATCACGTGTTGTCAATGTTTCAATCTTTTCAGTACCTGTTAGCAGTATTTGTAGATTAGATCTTTGTCTTGTCTTAAATTTACTAAATCAGTACATTGCACATCACTCATGTGTGGTCCTTGAAAGCTTCAGCATTAGTCTAAATTATTACAAGTTTTTTTTCATTTGCAATTTATATCTTTCACTTATTTATTTGTTGAAATTATTTATTCATTTATTCACGGTGTTTCTTCCATGGTGGTCCATAGAGCGGGAGGTGATAGTATCCACCTAGCCCAACAAAAAATTGTATGGCAGTGGGCGAGTCCATATCAACCATTTCGAGGTTACAGGGTGATTAAGAAATAATGCTAGGTTTTCATAAAACACCCTGTATCTTAAAAAATGCAGGGCGTACGGTCACTTTAAAAATCTGATTGTATTCAGAACTTCGTGGCCTCTCCAGCGACTGTTACAGCCCCGCATTCCTGTTTCCGACGCAGTTATGGTTGGGTTGATTAAACTAGAAATTTGGGATTATGTTACCTTTTTTTAATTTGACTTGTATTTTTTTGCAAAAAGGTCATTAATATAATTTTTTTTACAATAACTCTAAACTGTGGACTCTCTCTTCAATTTGGCCTATTGCGCCCTATGTGCTATCTGTAGCCGTTAAAGAGTTATTAACCCTTCACCTATTCTCAACGCTATTCTTAAGCTTACTCTAGAAGATAGTTTGTCCCCTTGCATGTCATTTAAAGAAATATCAGTTAATTTCGGTATGACTTGAATAGGTTGCGAGCTAACAACTATTTACCGGCTGTAGGTAGCACATAAGGTGTAATAGGTCCAATAAAAATGAAAGTCTACAGTTTAGAGTTTTTGAAAAAAAAAATTATGTTAATGACCTTTTTATAAAAAAAATAAATGTCATATTAAAAAAAATCGTAAGAAAATCCGAATTTTTGCATTTAGACCACAATAACTCCTAAGGGGAGGCGAATACGGGGCTAGTTGAACAGTCGCTGGAAATGCCATTAAGCTCTGAATACAATCATCTTTAAACCTAGCATAATTTCGTAATCACCCTGTAACTCCGAAACGGTTGAAATCCCCCCTCCCTCCCGCTCAACTTTTTGTTTGTTTAGGTCAGTACTATAACCTCACGCTCTATGGATCACCATGGAGGAAACACCCTGTATGTTCAGTCAACGTTTTTAATGTTTAATGTATATCTGTGAAAAATGTTTCAATATTTATTAAAATTTGATTTTTGCATGCCCGTCCGCCCGTTTGTCCGACTCAACGTTGAAAAAACGTACATGAGAAAATGCGAAACCTTTTGATGCAGTAAAATTGCATCAAGAAACGTAATCCGATATGAATGTCATCGTCATCTTAAAATATTAATTCTAAGACGGGAAGTATAACTGAATGTATGTACATGAAATTTGGAGGAATTAAAGCATTATATGTATGTTTTGTACATTCGAAGAGCAAGAAGACACTGTAGGTAGGTAAGTAGGCATACCGTAGGAGTGGAATATGTGTCTTATAATACAATGCAATTTATGCTTAATTACGTTTTGTTATAATATGGGAGCATGAATTTGAACGAAGTTTTATATTGAAATGAATTAAATTATTTTTTGTTCATATGTTTGTATAGGACAATATGTTAACGCTTTGACCTATCGGTGTGCTTCGGGGCACTTGGCACCTGAGTCACAACACAACACCAAGAAGGGATTCCCCGCCTTAGTCCATTTTTGAAAATGTATTTACTATTTTTTGAAAACGCTGTGTACAAAATTTCAGTTCTCTACGTCGATGGGTTTTCACGCAGTCCCCAAATATACAGGGTGTTTCCTCCATGGTGGTCCATAGAGCGGGAGGTGACGGTACTCACCCGAGCAAACAAAAATTATATGGCTTTGCGGAGTTACAGGGTGATTAAGAAATTATGCCAAGTTTTCACAAAATACTCTTTATCTTAAAAAGTACAGATTGTACGGTCACCGGATAAAGCTGATCGTATTGAGAACTTCATTGCCCCGTACTCCTCTCAGGAGTATTTTGGTCTAAACTAAAAATTAAAATTTGGCTTTGCTTAACTTTTTTCATAATTTGACCTGTATTTTTTTTTATTTATTTTTTTTTTTGCAAAAAGGTCATTAACAGAACTTGTTCTTATAATAGCTATAAACTGTAGACTCTCTTCTTTAATTGGACCTAAAACACCCTATGTGCTCTCTCTGTATGCATTACAGAGTTATTAGCTCAAAACTTATTCAGGCCATACCGAAACTAGCCGATATTTTTTTGAATTGACGTATTTGCAGTCCCAAGGGAACTCTGAGGTTTAAGAATAGCTTTGAGAATAGGTTAAGAGCCAATAACACTATGGTTATAGATAGCACATAGAACGTAATAGGTCGAATTAAAGACGAGACTTTACAGTTTTTATAAAACAAGTTTATGTTAAGGGACTTTTTGCAAAATAAATGAAGATCGAATTATAAAAAATGGTAAGAAAATCAAAATTTTTAGTTTAGATCACAACATCTCCTAAGGAGAGAAGAGTGCGGAACTTGGTGTGCAGTCGCTGGAAAGGCCATGAACTTCTGAATACAATCAGCCCGGTACTTTTTAATATGCAGGGTGTTTTGTGAAAACCTGGCATAATTTCTTAATCACCCTGTAAGTCCGATACGGTTGGTGTGCCCCCCCCCCCCTCCATTCCATACAATTTTTTAATTCTCTAGGAGACCATGGAGGAAATTCCGTATATAGTGAAAACAAAATTTTATATGCCAGCCATAAGGGAAGTTACCCGACTAGTCCCATTTTTGAACTTAATTTAATTTTTCTTTAAAAGTCCTTATTCAAAATTTTAGCACTCTAAGTGAAGGTGTTCTGCAGTTATGGTGATGACGAGCACACAGAGGGATAGGCAGACGGATATCCGGACGGCCAGACGGCCGGATAGACATACGGGAGGACAGACAGACAGAAGGATGAGCAGATATACAAAATCAACATAACTTTTAATATAATGCGTGGGTGTCAAACCCATTTTGCTCTATCAGCAATATTTCTGTGTGTTACAAACGGAATCACAAACTTAGTATACCCTAGATTTCATCTAGATTATAACAATAAAAAGACTCTCATTATGCACTGTTTATTGTGAATTTGTGCTGTAGCACAATTAACAGTGCATAATAATTTAGTCAATACGCCACACAAAGTCACCTAGAGTTCATTACCGTCAGGAAACAAATTAGGGAGCTTGTGTTTCTTGTTGGGTAGCAGAAAGTTTTGGTACCCTACGAAATATGGTGATAAGGCTGATTTGTTCAATTCATGGGATTTCTAGAAATTTTCTGGTCCCCTATGATTTCTATCTCAGAAAACGATGTGGACTCCAACGCACGACTTCCACACGTAGGAGGAGATTAGGACTTTATTTGTATGTATATTATAAAATAAGTAAAAAACGAGTTTTCAAACAAAACTGAGGCCAAGCCGCATGAAAAAGTAGAAAATAAACTTTTTTTCACACACAGAGGTGGACTCAGG
Organism: Dioctria linearis; assembly: GCA_963930735.1. Lineage (NCBI taxonomy): Eukaryota > Metazoa > Arthropoda > Insecta > Diptera > Asilidae > Dioctria > Dioctria linearis. The sequence continues at coordinate 39,142,645 of OZ005744.1, forward strand.
GTTTTTGATTGGGACGTTTCTCTTGAATATTCTATCTCGTCATGAATCAAATCTCTTATTACCTCATACTGAAATATATCGGTGATTGTCAGCGAATAAAATCTGAGTCCACCTCTGTGTGTGAAAAAAAGTTTATTTTCTACTTTTTCATGCGGCTTGGCCTCAGTTTTGTTTAAAAACTCGTTTTTTACTTATTTTATTTTCTGCCTTTTTCACGTTAACAGAATTGTTATTACGTGCTGCATGGAGATATTTTAAAACAATTTTATGACGGCTGAATAGACACTGATTTACCAGTTATTCAAAAAATTTATTCGAGTAAAAATTATTATGCAACTCATTTCGCTCTACAACTTTGTCTTAGGTTGCAAAACGCTCAAACGCTTCCTTGGTTGGAAAAACTCCGGAAAAGCGTTTTGCATGAATTTTCCTCGATTTTTTCTGCAAGTTTTCACCATTGTCGGTGAGAAAGTAATGATGCCAGTTGATAGGGAACTTGATCCTGCATAATTTAGAAAACTTTTTTCCGGAAAAGACGCAAAATTCCGGAAAATTTTCCGGAAAAGTCGGAAAATTCTGAATTTTTCCTGAAACGGATTTATCACTAATCAAATTTGTACCAAATTTTCAAATGATTTTTCCCGATTTTCCGGGTTTTCCATGGAAATTTCCGGTTCAAATTTTGATAGATTCAATTGTCACGCGACATGAACCTGTGTGCCAAATTTCAGCTCGCTGTGATGACGAAAAGTGGGTCTACGAGAGTGTCGAAAATAGTAAAGAAATAGACAAATTCGTGTACGAGTTAAAGGGAATGGCTGGCCTCAAAAATAATATATGTAATAAATACAAAAAAACTCACATTTTTATTGAAGCCCCCGCTATTTATGCGCTACGAATAAACGCCAAAAATTTCTTGCAGATGGCAAAAAAATTGATCGTATTAATCTGTTTTAATTTTTCGGGGATGATTTTCCCTTTTTAATTGTTTTCGCTTCAGGCTTTCAGCGACTATATACAACAGGAATTTTTCCAGAAATCAATCTTCGCCATTCATGTAAACCGGTTCAAATTCAGATAACCAGATTTGAAATCCACATATCACTTATAGATTGCGGTAGTTATGTTTACTTACTTTTCTTTGATTTCTTGAGGAAATATCACAATTTATTTTAAGTAACAATTTAACAGAACATCATATACTCGTGTAGCTGGAAATTATATTGGAAAATTTAAGTTTCTAACTTTTCTGCTTCAATACATTTTGACGATATCTTTGTGGTAGTATCGGGAGAATAGATTTTTCTGTTTACATTAGTGTGTGCTATATCAGCTCAGGCACATTGATGACTGCAGTTAATTATTGTAATATATTCGTTCGCAATGGAGTTTCGATTTCAGTAAATTAAGTTACTTGAGTCATCAAGACTGTAAAGTACAAAAGCCTTTTTGATTTTCCTCAACTATTTGGATTAGTCTTGACCTATTAACAATATTTTTGCAATATTTGGCTAAATTTCATACAGACATTTTTTGTGAATATTAAATATTTGTAAAAATTTCGATAGTTTTGAAAGCTCAAATCGCTAAAAAAATTTATTCTGGCGCGTCAATATGTAAATAAAATCCCAACACCTGAAACGCTTTTTTTTTAAATACGACCGAGTGTCTACGCAAAGATCTATAAAACATTGAAATTCGATCCATTCTTAAACAAATGATTAAATTAAAAATTCCCCAAGGAAATGAAATCTAGGCTCCTTATTTCATAGAATTGGAATCGTTTATTACATTAAAATCTACCAAGCTCCCTCTTTAGAAGACTAGTGAACGCCTTTTTGTAATTTAATATGCGGTTGAGTGTCAGCCTTACCTTTTCTGTCTCGCAAACACCTTAATATCTGCTGCAAGAATATGGGACTCGTTTAATACCATGATAGATATATTGATAGTATTCGTAGAGAGGCATAGTCATCATGTCTCGCAATCTCATGTAAAATTAATGAACTTGAGGATGCTTTCTGAAAGATATTTAAATCCCCGAATGAATAGCTCTGCGGTATCGATTACAATCGAAAGAGCCCATCATCAAAGTCATGGCAGATTGAAATCTGCTCACTAATGTAGTCATGGCTTTTCACTGGCGTTGATTGTACGAATTATTCTTGTGGAAGGCGATGAATAGTCCCTTCAAGGCTGGTTATCATCCCTCACCCTACAAAGTCTTTTCCCTGTTTATAGTCATCGGGAAATTTACATGAATCTTTTGTGTATTCGTGCATCTAAAGGTTTTCATCAAATGCACATTAGTCGTTGGGGTGGACTGTGGAGCACGTGGGATCTACGAGGAAAAGATGTAAATTGGACATGCTTCGTTTTATCCATGCTCTTAATATGCACTTCACAATCCCATCAAAGATAGTAATCTGATGCTCAAACAATTTCCAAACTGCACTTTCTAGAAGGGTGCATTGTTCCAGTTTTGTGGCATAAATTTTCTACCCTTAAGACTTTATAAATCTTTATCTTATGCATTGTCTACCCGAAATAGGCGATGCAAAGTTTGCTGCTAAAGAAATTTGGGTCGTCGCGACAACATTAAAAGGATTCGCTTTGAACGTGAGGCTTATCCTTAAAGCGTTCTGTACTCTTGAAGAACTTTTCGTGGGGGTCATTTTTAAGAAAAAGAAACTAAAGCTAATCCCAGATAAAACTACTTTTAAAAAATTTCAATTTCTCGATCGATAAATATGAACATATTCCTACTGCAGGTAGATAGCAAGAACTTAACTCTAAAAGATAGCTCTGTATCAAAATCTCTTGAACTTCGACGAGTAAAAATTTCATTACTTACGATTTAGGGTGAAGTGATTTGTTTTCGTTTTTTACGTCTTTTTATTTACCAGGATAAGATGTTTACTCGAATCCCTAGGGGATCTCTGGCGAAACTGAGACCTTGTAAACCGCTTGAATGGAAAAGGGGAAACCGAGATATTTATGCGTCTCCCCCGCCCATGTTCTGGGATTGTTTTTCAAATCGATTGGCTTCCACAGTGATACCATTTTATATTTTTTAAGAAATTGATGTAGAGTAATACAATGCCGGAGAAAGGAAAGGGTTTAAAGGACGTGGAAAAGAAGTCGCGGCTTGTGTGCTTTGGCAAATTTACTAGCTTCTTGTTTGGAAAATGTTTTGAAAATAACAATGTGTTGCATCAACAATATCTGTCGACAAAAACGAATTAGTTTATTTGGACTTATCTGATTACAGGTTCTTTATTGAATACTCTAGCATATTCTAATATAATAGGAAAAGAAGAATTTAAGGTCAATATAATAATTTCAAAACGGGTACGGTACACGCAACTGACTTTATCGCAACGATTGGAACGGTTGTATGTACTTTCTAGACCATAATCTCCATGATGTTGCTATAATCTACAATGCATGAATAAAACTTTCTCCTCATAGTGTGCATATGCTTTTCGTTCAGTCAATTAATAGCGAGAAGTATTTCAGTTCGGGGCATTAATTTGTAATGGCTCATCACTTCTGTTTTCTAGACGGTACGGATGAATCTTGTTTAGGTAGCTCAAAATGGTATTTTCGTGTCACTGAAAGAAGTGTCCAACACAGATGCCGAGGCGTCTTTGCGGGGTATGTTCTTCAAATTACTGACAATCTCCATAGAAGATTCAAATTATTCATCCTTAACTGGTTTCAATAATGAACATTAATATTAAGTGAAATGTTTTAACGTTTTAACCGCTGGCACTGTCTTCTTTCGAAGCAAAAGAAAAAAAAAGAATAAGAATAATAATTCAGTCAAAAGTGAGTCGAACTCACGCAATCCGTACCAGAATTTTATCAACAAGCAGTTGATCGACCGAATTTAAGTATATTTAAATCTACATAATGAATTTTGCCACATCATTCTGGAATAATAGTAAACATGTTATTGATTATTGTGTTTCCGCTTTAGTGAGCTCTATATTGCATATACTCGGTATAGAGAGTAATAAGTATGATCGTCTGGGCTGCCAAGTGCGCGTGACGGAGAAATAAAATGTTATAATTTATGTAAATTTATTCCACTGAATCCGTTTAAAATATTGAAGTAAGTGTAATTTTAATTTCTTACCATAATTATATTATTGAATTTGTTAGTTTAAAGTTCATTTCAAGGAAATCAGTTCGGATTAAAACAAAGTGCCATGAAAGTTTTATCGATAAAAATTGCAAAATATGACAGAAATACCTATAATTTTCACTTTTAACTGATTATTTTATTATTTCTGTAGTGAAATTCATTAATGGCAGTGGTAATTTTTGTCAAATATAGGACGCAGATTAGGAATACTTCATAACGAAGTGTAAAAAAGTGGAGGTAGTGGCAAATTAAAATGTGAAATATAATTATAATAATCTCCCTTCAATTTATATTTCAAATGGGAATGGAATAACTTCAAAAATTCAAATCGAATATCCACTGGAAAACTTCCATTACTTAACCCCGGCAAGGGCATCTAGCATGATCATGGTATGCTATGGGGTAATAGTATTGCACACTATCCAATAGAGGTTATACATTGCCAAGATATTATTATTTAGGTCCTGGAGATAATATATATAGTGAAGAAGAAGTGCAAAATTCGACAAATTTTATTGCATACATTCACGATTTGAATATACATTGCCTGATACAAAGCAAGTAGTTAGAATGCTGATAGAAAAGCTATCGCCAGATTCGTTGTTAGAATTTTAGCACTAAATATGGTGTGGAAAGTGTATTTGGTGTGCAATATCTCAGTATGTCAGATAAGAAGAAAACATTCTTACAGTGGATCAAATACATATAAACGAACAGCTGACATCTGATTCGAGGAAACCACCAAACTTCCCCGAATCGAAGAAGATCCTCACCTTCCTGGATCAGTTCGACCAACTATGTCCTGGTACAGTTCAACTCATTGAAGATTTATTTCGAAATCCTGATACTGGTACTACTTCAGAAAGAGCTAGTAGAAAATTGGTTGAACCTGAAGCAGTGGTTCCAATGGATACGTCTGAAGGTGGTTCGTGTACATCCTTACCCTTTTAAGTTAATTAAAAAAATAAAATAAAATAATATTCCAATAAAAGACTCGACTGGCTAGAACACTCTTACTTTGTTTAATGAAAAATACTTTACAGTCCAACTAAGAATACCTGCAATTAGTTTGAAACCTCGCTTATAAAATATATTTTTGCTGGAGTTGCGTCTAGCGATATATCTGTTATTTCCTTTATGTGAACATTATGAACTCAACTTTACTTTATGGGGTAAAATAAGAATTGTAAAATTATGATGATAAACATTTTTTTTTAACCAATTTTGTCTTTAACAAATGAATTTGGAATTTGGAAAATTATGATATGGAATTTATGAATGTAGATCTACATAGATGATTTAGGAATACAGGTATTTTTTAACTCCTCCCTCCTTAAGATGGAGCGGTGCCCAAAGAAACTGGGTCCTTGAAGTTTCGTCTGAAGCGGTGAACGAGGCTATGGGTATTGGCTTGCGAATTGTATGTTCTTCAATGACAATCCTTTGAATACTTCTATTTTTAACCAAGTACATAATGATGGCTATAACAATGCAGCCCAGGATCATGAGAGTCCCATATGTTGACAGGTCCTTATGTTGACTTTTAATCTGCAGGATTTCTATTGCTTTTGAATTTTCGAAATGATATGCTTTCAGTTTCTTTAGACTCAGATTTTCTATTGTCGCTGTTAGTTGATTTTTCTGAATATTGTAGGATAAATGTGGATGTCGTCCCAATAGCCGTTGCTCTGGTCTTTATAGCTTATTTCGTAAATTGCGGTTCAGCATTTTTGAAAATGGATTAGTGCTGTTCCTTTAATTGTTTGTCGATTAGGTCAACAGGAGGGTGATTCTGATCTCTTTGTCGACTATTTAGTCGTGAATTTTGACATATTTTGTCGATTTTTTTCTTTTAACACAGTTCATTTTGTGTCTTCACTATTATATACCACAAATGAACTATAATGAATTTTCGATGAACAAACGTCAAAAAACACGACTAAATAATCGACAAATTAGTCAACTGCTCCCAGAGGTTGTGACAAAAATTTTACACTGGTAAATGGAAGTTCTACACCTAATTAGAGCAATTCAAGTGCTTAAATTCGAAATAATATTTTGAATTTGTAATGTGAAGTGTCATTCTCTGTTCATTCTACGTCATGCAAGGCTTGCTGAACTGAATAAAACCACGAAAAAATCAGTAGAAATGTTCATTTCATTTAGTCGATTATTTTGACATTCAAGATCGACAAAACACACAGAATCACCCTACAGGTCGATTTCATTGTAGTTTCGGAGATGTTGATTAGCAAAATGTAGTTTGGTTCGGGTTGTATTATTTCGCTTACTTCTTCGCTTTCTATAAGTCTTCACTCTGCTGATTTATTGTTGATTAAATTGGAGATGCATGTGGAATTGCTCTTCTTCTTGCGATCAGTCGACTCCTTACAGTAGAAGGTATCTTCTATCTTCGGGCACTTTTCCTCGAGATATTGAATATATTGGGTATTTAGGATGGCATAGGGCCTGGTCATGATTTTTTTTTGTTTTTTCTATTGGAAGGGGTATTATGTGAGTTCAGTCCTCACACAAATAAGTGGATATCCCACGATGAATTTTTTGTTGTCAGTTTTAATGCAGCAAATATAATACTAATCCCTCGATTTACTCCCAGCTTCACGTTCAATCTACGTGAAATTCACAAAAAAAGGAACACAAAGTATCAAGCTTCAAATAATTAAATTACATAATAGATATCTAAAACTTCCTGTTGATCCAAACAACGATTTGCGGCTGGAAGTGGAGTTCAAGAGTTCACCCACGTCATTAAAATATGTTGTGATTATTCCATCGAAATAAGTTTAACAAACCACAAAAAACTCCACAATTTAACAGCCGAATGTTGCAGCTGTGAGCTGTTGGCTTTTATAAATATATGTATCGTATACACTATTTTTAATTAATATAGTACACGAAGTCAGGCAATTTTATTGTGGGTGTAAGACATATATGTATATCTGCTCAGCAGCACGACTTTATACCACTATAGCCTTCCTCAACTTTAATGGCATCACCGTCTCTAAAACAAAAATAAAGGAGAGGCTAATAAACAACAAATAAATAAGAAATATTATCAGACTCCCACCAAATTGTAGGTACCTCCGTGTATTTTCACCTGTAATGTCATCAAATGACATTATGTCAACCAGCTGTTTTCGCCTCAAATAAAATTCAAGCAATCGTCGCTAGGACAACACCAAAAGGCGAAACAGACATAGCTGGTTACAGCGGCTATATTAAGCCGACGAAACTCAGCAGATGGCACCATTCTTTTGGCAGAGTTGATCCGTATCAGAGCTAATCTGAGTAAAAAGAATCGTCCTTCCTACCTTTTCCACAGAAGATAATTCTGGTCAGGGATAACCTGAATTTCCTTTCCTATCACAGAAGATAATTCTGGTCAGGTATAACCTGAGTATCTGATTTGTCTATAGAATCGTTTTGCTGCCGTTGTGCTTAGACGTAGCACAATTTTGAATTTATTTTAGAAAATTTTAGTTTATTCATAAAAGACTAACATTCTTCTTCTTGCTTGCTTTTCAGAATAAATAATACAAGGGTGGCGGACTGCGTGGCCAACTCTATTTTTGTGAATTTTTTATTGTTGGATTTTTTTTATTTGAATTTTGTTGTTAGATTTTACATTAGTTTGTAGGTTAGTTTTATATTGAATTTTATTGTTATGAATTTTGTGATATTAGGTTAAGCAAATTGACTTATTGAATAAAATTTTGTATTTGAAATAAAAAAAAACTGAGTTATCCTCTAAACCGGCTCTCCTCCCGCACGAACGACACTAGATCTCACAATGTAGAATAAGGAGTATGTTTCGTTCGTGTCTGCGGGTATTTGGATATTGAAAATTATTTATATATATAGTTATTGTAATAGGCCTGGTGTCCAAGGTGCGCTCATATATGTGTTCATCAAATTTTATGTTTATAGATTGATTTTTAAAAATATAGCAAATTTCTGACAATTCATTCGGGCTAAGAATCAATTTTAATATTATGTTTAACCTCGCTAACATGACGGCTTCCGCTATATTCGTTAAGTGATCGTTCAATAAATCTATATTGTAATTAATTTGATTCAAATATTGAATTTGTCTAAGAAGATCATCTTCTGAACGGATGAACGGATTTTATTTGTTATTTGCTCTTGGGTTCGTTTTAGATAATTTTCAATTATCTCTATTATTAATATAAGTAGTTAGATTGTTAAATCTTTCTATCGTTCGACTATTAATCTGAGTCAGCTCGTTAACTTCCTTCTTTATATTACATATATTGATTAGACATTAGATCTTCTATATCTGTATTTGATCTTTTAGCAGCATCTGCATCTATATTTCGTGTAATGCTTCAAATTACTGATCCTAAGCCACCGATAAGTCCCCTTCTCTGTCTGAATTTCGGCATTAATGTTCCTAACTTACTGTTCAACTCAATTAATTTAATTTTTGTAATCTTTAATGAATGTTTTAGTTGGTCAGTATTTGTTTGCAAATGATGTGAGTGCATGCGTTATTTTTTGTATGTGTTGTTCGTAGTTTTCGAGTCTTACTATATGTAGTAAGTTATAGTATGTCCGTATAGTTTTAGCTGTTCCGAGTTTCATTGGGAGAATTCCGTGATTGTTATGCAACTCTTGAATATCCATCTTCTGGCCGTGAACGGTTAGTATCCTGTAATTTGCGTTTCTTCTTTATTCTAGATTTTTGAATTTTTTTATTTTTACAGGTTAAAATTGTAACTTCCTTATCTTTTTTAACTTTATGTTTTCTAAATCTGTGCGTAAGTGTATTGCGTCTACATTCTTTCGTACATATAATGGATCCTTCTTTGACTATGTGAGGACTTTCCCTATTTTCGTTACTTTCATTATTATTTTTTGCGACCTTCTCTTCTAACTGAGTTTTAATAGATGGATATAATTCTGCTTGAAATTGATTCAATTTTGCTAGATATTCGTGGGTGTTATTAAATTTGATGGTTTTGTTAAATTTATACGTTCCGCCGTAAAAGAGTCCATAGGGCGTATGTTTAGTTGAGGAATATATTTCAATATTGTAGGTTATTACTGTGTCGTGTGTCGATATATTTATCATTGTGGTCTCTGTCTTTTCGCTTGTCATATATTATTCGATATATCTCTGTTAAAGTGGAATACATGCGTTCCACTGGGGAGTTGCTACTTGTCTGCTGGAATGAATGCGGCTTGCAAAAGTCTTTAAATATTGTAGCAGTGAATTCAGAGCCCAGATCTGAAACAAGTTTTCTTGGAATGCCGTGTAAGCTTATGAACTGGTTTAGAGATTTAATAACTATAAGACTATTTCGTGCAGGTAATGTATAGGCAGCAGCAAATTTGGAGAATTTGTCTAATATTGTAAGAACTTGTGTATTTATTGTTGATGCTATAAATATCTGTTTGTACTATGTCTAGAGACTTTTCGAGGGTCTATGGGATTTGGTACTTAATTTTAGGAGGATTCATGTCATATTTTACGGTTTGACATTTTTCACAGTTGTTGATAGTTACGATTATTTTGTTTTTCATGTTTGGAAAAGAGGATTATATTCTCAGATGCATTAAGGTGGTGGTGTGGTAATCGTTAATAATTTTGTCTTGATCATCGCTATTTATAATGTCTGAAACTAATTCCGTACATCGAATTAATTGAAAGGTTTTTGACCTCGAAAAGAATTTGGATAAACGGATTGTATAATTTTGAAAGTGTCATCATCAGTATAGATAGCACTTAATCGATTTGGCGGTAAATAGCGTTTGAAAATACTTACAATATTTTCTTCAGAATAATTGGGCATACAGAAGGTGCGCTTTTGTTTATTTTGAATGACATTTATAAAGATATCGGTGGGCGTTTGTTAGATTTTTCGAAGACAAATTGAAGGGCGAACTCGTTTAAAAGACTTTCTGAAAATGGTATTCCGTCGTTGAGGTCTTGGCTTGCGGAATGTAATGTAGAGCCACTGGTACCTTGTATTGAGTTACACGTCCTAGATTCATTTGCAGTTAGTTCAATATTTGTATGAGGTTGTGATTCAGGAGGTCTTACTCGGCTCAATGCGTCGGCGTTGGTGTTTTCTTTCCTTTCTTATATACCAACTCATAATCAAACTCCTCTAGTTTGAGTCTCCAGCAAATGAATTTTAAATTAGGTTCTTTAAGGCTTATAAGCTAAGTTAGGGGCTTATGGTCCGTTCCAAATTTGAATCTATGCCTTGCGATAGCACTGCACCAATAGCATAGTTGCTAGCGTCGGTTGTTAACACGAACGGTTCTGTAAAATCTGGGTATTGCAAGAAGATCTCTTCAGGTTTCAAAGGCTTTAACATCCCTATCATTTAATTGGACTACTTTACCTTTTTTAAGGCACTCTGTTAGCGGTTTCGTAAGTTTTGCGAAGTCCTTAATGAACTTCCGATAGTACCCTAACAATCCTAGGAATGCTTTTATTTCCTTCTGATTTTTATGAATAGGAAATTCTTTAATTCCCTTTATCTTTTCTGGGTTCTGCTTAACACCATCGGTTGTAACCACTTGTCCTAAAAAGGCGATCTCTTTATGTTGAAATTCCGATTTGTCAACCTGAACTTTGAGACTTGCTTCTCGCAGTTTATCAAATACACGTCTAAGGCTTTCGACGTGCTCCTGTAGGAATGTAGAGAATATAATAATATCGTCAAGATATATCAAGCATATTTTCCAAGGGACCGAAAATAACTGGTATTTTTAAATTTTTAAACAAAAAAAGCTGGGATAAATCATGATCATGAGCATGGAATTTAGTGGAATATACCAAAAGATGTCTCGTGAAACCCGTATCGATTCCTGCAAATGTTTTGAAAACTTAACTTTTTTTAAAAAAAAAAAGCTAAAAAAAAACTAAGATGGAAAGACTTTTTATTTTTTCTGGCAAACATAAAAAGCCAGCTTTACTTTTAATTTTTTCGAGCTGGACGTGACAGCCTTTGAAGCCGGAAGTATAAAAAGCCAAACTGGCTTCTTATTCTCAGGGACCGAACCAGTTATGAATTTTTACGAAAAAAGCTTAATTTACTTTGATAATGTAATGTAATGATGACTTTGGAACGAGAGATCCGACTACCAGCCGACCTATGTATAGGAGAATAGACAATACAGACTACAAGGATAAAACAAAACGAAAGTATTGAACTAAGTTGACTATGTAATGTAATGATCTCGAAAAGGAAAGAAGACTCTTTATAACAAAGTAAAACTACATTAATTTTCGTTCAAGCTCCACCAATTGTATAATGATAAAAAGCTATGAAAACGAATAAACTAAATTTGAAATTCACAACAAAAGCGATATGATTACAGAGAAAACGAAAAGATCGCTGAAAGTACGGAAAGTAACTAAAACAGTTAATTTAACAAAAAAAAAAACAAAATAAAACCAGAGACTCTGATACTGAAATTAAAAAGACATTAAGAGTTATTGTATTAAATAAAGGTTCGATAAATATCGAATCCTTAGATTAATTAAAATAAATTTACTGAAATTAAATAGACAAAAAAAATAGATCTAGTAACCCTGACCTTAATTAACATAAATTCACTGCAATAAAGAGACGATCAGAAAAAAAATATTCGATAAAAAATTAATCAGCTTACATCTACTAAACTTAACGTTATTGGAAATAAAAAATCGATAAAAAGAACATGTGAATCTGATAATGAGTAAAACTTAAAAGTGTTATGATTAATTTAGAGCTATTGAACTTAATATTAAGAAACTGAAAAAGAATGAAACATTATATTGATTAGCAATCTAAGACCACAAAATGGAAAGAAACAAAGCTACCTTCAAATTAGTCGTATAAATGGTGGCCTTTCTTGCATTATCATGTAAAAAAAATGGGCAAGCATTTAAAAGGGCGAGTCAGAGGCGCCTTTTAAGTAACCTCTTCCCTAAAGACAATAGTAAGTCAAAGAGGAGGAAATGCTTCGGACTCTACTATTCTTCTTACGTGCTGGCGTCTCAAGAATTCCTTACACCTTCTGGCTGTCTCATTACCACACCTGAAAGAGCACGATTTATTTAAGTATGATTCAATAATTTTAATTTATATAGACTAACCTTTCTTTATTGTTTCCACAAATATGTAACAGCAATGATAATTCCTGGACAAGTCAACTACTTTTCCCGATAGCCGCCGGTCATATATAAGCAACTACACTACGGGCTGAGGACAGCTCTGATTCTACGACCGTGGCAGTGTTACGCAATCGTGTGAGACATCTGACCTAAAAGGAAAATTTGTTGATTTGGAAGCATCCTGATTATACAAGAAATACTTATCTCTGAATGTCAGTATAAAAAATTTCCTTCGACGGGGTCATCTTCCGGTATATGACCTTTAGAGATCATGATCTTGATCGTTCTCAGTTTTTTTTTCCGTCCTGGTTGTTGCTCTGAAGAAGAAGGAACTACAACGCTGGCCCGATCGGAATCTGCAAATAAAATTTTTCAAAATCTTTCTAATACTTAAATCAGTCAATAATTATAACGTGAAGTGAAAAGAACATGGTAAAAATAAATTTGTATTAACAAGCAGAAATCTGGAAGTTTGAATATTGATCCAGAGTAAGAAAAAGTTTTGTTTTTGATAATTGCGAGGAAAAATTCAGACTGAATAAATTATTTCAACTGCGAGAAATAAATTTAAATCCATGAATTTTATTTTCTATTTGAGAAAAAAAAAAATAAAAGTGCATCTAATATTTTCAAATAAAATGAAGTGCAGCTGGCGCTGTACAATGGTTGTCTCTTTCTGTTTTGATGCGCTTGTTTAGTGAAGACCTCCATCTCCAGTCTAGCATGACACAAATTCAGAGGAGACAGAAAGTAGCACTATCCCCCGACGCAAGGTTCGAAAGTAGCACGCCTTGGGTTATATATAGTATATATGTCGTAGACATTTGACGGAACTCAGCATTTCACGAAAAGTCTAGACACTTCATGGAGAGTAGGCAAATAGTGTAACGGTTTTGACTTAGCCACTTTTTACATTCTGAAATTTTTAGTCAATTCATGAAATGCTAAAAGCCTTTACTCCGATATAACCAAATACTAGTAGAGGGAGATGGGTGGTGAAGGGGGAGGTCGAACCCAGGCCTGCGACAAACAAACCCACACATACCCACATAAACACACACACACATACACATATATAAATATACACACACATAAACACCCATACATACATACATAGTATTTGGTTATATCGGGTGGTATTACACTATCGGCGTAAAGCAAAACCCTCGAGAATACTTCCCAAGCCATGAAACAGAAATCGATATGCGTGCGTGGTTAGCCCATTTTCTAAAATGTTCTATATTGATACTTATGGAAAACTGCTAAACATTGGCTTTATATATGCCATAGCGCCTAAACTGCTATCCATACAGGAAAATAGTCTTCTAGTAATTTAAAGCTTGGTTCCTTAGCTTCCCAAAGGCTACACTTCCTATATACCTTACTTAAAAAATAATAAAATAGTTTTGATTACAAAGTAACCTTACCATTTTACGCTCCATACCTCTCAGCTGAGTGAAAATTGCACGTGCGTATGTGCAGCCGTAGTCCGAATCTGTAGGCAGCTGCATTCGATATCATCAGCCCACGGCATGCCATGATGACGCAGCGACATTACAATGATTAATCAGCTGAGAATTTTTGTTTGAGGAATCGTAGTCATTTGCTAAGATAATTTTTTTTAAATAATTTTGTTATTAAAGGTATGAAAATTTTATTACGGTTCGGAAGATAAGAAAGTAAGCTTAAGATCAACAGAACGCCATTTTTCTGTATGAATAGTAGTTTAGGGCGGAGGATCTATTCAAATGAAACTTTTGTCATTTTTACATAAGAACACTGCAAATATTTTAGAATTTAAGGACTACGTTGGGCCACGCATGTGGTAGGGAGGGAGTCTGTTTCATGGCTTGTGAAGTTTTCTCGACGGTTTTACTCAAGCACAACAGAAACACATACAAACACACTTACTTTTCTACATTACACCTGCCCTTATTGACACGTTGTAATTTGCACGCGCACGGTTATTGTTTTATTCGCTCACTGTATCACCAAAGTTAACTTAACAAAAAGTTAAGAAGCAGGCGAGATTTCCGAGTGTTTTACATTTAAAGTGCACCCGACAAGAAAAGGAAGAAAAATATAAAAAAAAATAAAAATTTTATGAATAAAGATAAAAAATGTTAAAACGCAAATTGCATGCAACGAAACAGAATGGCAAATGTTTCATTTTCGTAAATAAAGGCCTAAGCACAATTGCGACGGCGACGGCAAACGGCAGACTATTGCAATAATAGGAACAATTTTCTTCAGGAACGTTCTATGAAACGGTTATCTCGCTGTCGAAATTCAATTAATTCAATTACGATGGCGTGAGTGGCCGACGGGCGACGGCACCTGCAGATTCCTATGTATACACGTTCCATAAAAGTTCCTGGGGAAAATTGTTCCTATACTGCATTAGGCTGCCGTTTGCCGTTGCCGTCGCAATTGTGCTTAGGCCTTAAATGAGAAGGTTCGGAGTTTTCAATTTTACTGTCATAAAATAATTCCGCGCTTTTGTGAAAACCGGTTTTCATGAAATATTGGCAGAATTTGGTCCCATTTTGTTGCTGTAAAAGAACATATGTTGTTGCTGTAATGTATGAAGAGATTAAGTGGGAGAACATATGCTGGATTCTCTAATATTTTCGGGAAAAATGAAAATTTTATTTATGAGGAACTTTACATCTCCTTTGGATTGCCTTCACCTTAGCAATCTGCAAACTGAAAATCCAAGAAATGCTCGGCCAAATGCAGTTGTCTCGTGGCGTTTCTCATAATATCGGTGAGCTCGCGAGCATGGAGTATCATAGGATGGAGCTTTCCCACACTCAGTGAGACCAAAATATTCATATAGGTTTGTTGCATATCGCTTATTTCTCTCAATTGTAGAGTCATTAGTGTAATTATTTCGTTCAACTCTACCCTCCTTTGTAACGTTGATATTTCTCCGGCTTGACTTTGGTGTGCTGTGATGATAACGGACAACTTATTCTTTAATTCTTCTCGCTCTGCCGCAGCTTGAAGTCGTGATGTGTTGAACAGATCGAACGTTGATTTTATTACGGTAGTCTGGTGCTCTAACAAGTTGAAGGTGCGATTCTCTCTTCCGTTAAGATCTTCTAGCTGTGCATATATCTTTTCGGAGTCCGCATGGTCCATAGATCCAAAAAGAGTCTTGGATAGCGCGCCTACTCCATCAAGGAATGACCTTTTTCCCCGCCTCAAAGCATCCGTATGGGTGTGGTGGGTGAGTTCTTCTTCTTGTCGTGCAATTTTAGTAATGCAGCTTCCTACTTCCCTCATGGCCACTGCACATTTGGTCCCGAACTCGGTCTGCTTTACCTCTGCACAAAGTTGTTTGACCAAACTGCTACAGTATTCAGTGAATCTCAGTTCCTCTGATAAATCAGGCATCTCAAATTTGGACAATACAGTCCAGTGGTTCATGTAGAAGTTGACCTGGCCAAGGCGTTCAAAAAGTACTCCGGACTGCTCGATGGGTCGTATGCTGTAGCCTGACTTTTCTGCACACTGCACAGCCACCACTGCCAAAAATATTATTGGGACAGCTCTCCTCGTCTTAACCCTACTTAACTTCGCTAAATGGCAACCTTCCAAACCTACTACTATATTTATTAGAAAAAACAAAACAATTACTTAATTAATTTACCTTTATTTTTTCATGTAAGTATAATATCTAAACAAAGACTTAATTAATTGAATATTATCTAAATATATTTTTCTAATAATATATTATCTATATATTTTTTTTCTTGTTCTTATTTGCCGTTACTTGAACTTCTTATTGTTTTTTATTACATCCCTTTTCTTACTCTATTTTGATCTTTTTCTCTCCTTCTATTTTTTTTAACCCTTTTTGTCTACTCTTAATTTTTTTTTTATTTATATTTTTTTCTTCTTTTTTTACCCTTTTTGTCTACTATTGTTCTTTTTTCTTTTCTTTTTTACTGCCCACCTGCCTTGTTTTTTTTTTAAATTCTCCCGCTTAACCAGGTTCTAGGTTTCATCCCCGTTGATTTCCTTCTCGGACCAATAAATCGCTCTTATCTAGGGCTGTAGTGGTGGTATGCCTATTGCTCTGTAAAATATATAAACATTTTTATCATTATTTGTATACTATACTGCGAATACATTTAAATTATTCTTCACATTTTTTTATGCGGTTTGTATGTATACGCTTGAGCTCCTTCCCTTGAAGTATAGTTACGTTCTCGCGACTATGAACGTAAATTACTTCATGCGGACCTTTGAAAATTGACGACAATTTTCCTGCACGAGCTGGATCCCTTAGCAAAACCTTTTCACCGACATGTATAACGACTGCTTTGGCTGGCTTATCGTAATATTTTTTGGCGGATATTTTATTTCGTATAGATTTCTGTAATTTGAACCGCAAAGCTGTAGTATAATTGTCCGCGTTATACATTGGATCGGGCTTTCGCTGCAAACTACTCGGGATTTCTGACACAAATCCGAAGAGGGTTTCCATAGGTGTCAGTTTCGTACCGGAGTGCACAGAGCTATTATATGCATGAGCCGCTGTTCTCAAAAATTCATCCCAGTTTTGTGGTTCCTGTTCTACAAAGCTTCTCAAATAATTCGCTAAAGTCGAATGCTGTGTCTCTGCTGCGTGCGCCTGAGGATGGTAAGCGGTAGTTTGTAGCTTGTTGATCTTTAGCATCTTACATAGGGCCTTCAAAACCTCCCCTGTAAAATTTGCTCCTTGATATGTGACCAATTGCTTTGGTAGCGTATATCGGCTGAGAATTTGCTCGAACAGCGCTCTGGCAACGGTATTGGCTTCTTGATTTGGTATAGCTACAAAATCTACAAATCGGGTCAGGCCATCCATCATAGATAGGATATACCTGTTCCCACTGTGACTGACAGGCAACGGTCCCACCAAGTCAACATACGCTTTATCGAAGGGTCTCTCTGACACCTCCGTTACGACCAATGGCATTTTGATTGCTTTAGTGTGCTTACTTTTTTGACAAACTGTATAGCGTTTGATGAAGTTCGCGATATTGCCCTTCATACCTTTCCATCGATAAAACCGCTTCGCTCTTTCCAAAGTTTTGTTTCTCGCGAAGTGTCCCCCAAATCGGGAATTATAGAAATCCTTTAATACCATTTGAATTTTTTCTGGTTTAGCAATTACTGGGGGCTGGCGCTTATCCAGTACATCAACTTCGCTTACCTCATTTTCATCCATGTCTACCCAATCTTTTTCGGATTCATTAGTTGATATTTGCTCCTTATTCCCCTCTTCGTCATGTTTCCTAGCTTGGGCTCGGGTGACTGCCAAACATGGGTATTCTTGCTTGCCTGGACTTTCTACTAGTGCATTTTCTATCAGAATCCTACTCAGGGCGTCTGCATTGCCATTATCCTTCCGCTTCTTATATATGATCTCGAAATCATATTATCCTATCTTTTGATGAAACCTCACCATCCGTGAGGCGGTGTCTCTTCCTGCCTGATGGTCCGTTACAACTTTAAAGTGCCTTCCTAAGAGGTGGCACTTGTAGTTGCGTGTGGCCCAAACAATAGCTAACATCTCTCGTTCCATTGTCGAATAGTTCCTCTCGGCTGGATTAAGAGTCCAACTGGCATAGCTATTTGGTCTACCCTATTGCTCCAAAACCGCCCCTAAAGATTCTTCATTTCCATCAGTGATAACGGTAAACTCCTTCTTAAAATCTGGATAACCTAACACCGATGGTGAAGTGAGGAGATGCTTAACGGTTGTGAAGGACTGTTCACATTCCGTTCCCCAGTTGAATCGGATATTTTTTCTCAATAATTTGTTAATGGGCGCTAAGAGTTTTGAGAAGTTAGGCACAAATTTCAGATAATAGTTTGCTAATCCCAAAAATGACTATACTTGCTTGGCCGTCTTTGGACGAGGAAACTTTTGAACAACTTCTACTTTACGTGGGTCTGGCTTGACTCCTTGTTCTGAACAAACATGTCCAAGGTATACCACCTCCTTCTTCAAAAACCTGACATTTAGAAGGCTGAAGCTTCAGGTTATACTCTCGAAAACGTGCAAATAATTCGCTCAAATTGTCATTGTGCTCGTTCAAGTTTTTCGCGAATATTACTACGTCATCTAAGTAAACGAAGCAACTTATCCCCTGCAGACCCGTTAAAATTCCATTCAATAAAGATTGTAAGAACGGAGGAGCAGTTTTTAGCCCGAATGGCAATCTGTTACATCGAAGATGATTGAAATTCGTGCTGAATGCCGTCTTCTCGCGGTCAGCTGAATCTATAGCACTTGATGATACCCATTAGCTAAATCTAATGTGGAAAAGTACTCAGAGTGAGGATATGAAAATGGGATACAAACTTTGTTCAACTCGCGGAAGTCGCGGAACTTTCGTTTTCCTGCTTCATCCGTTCCCTTCTTAGGAATCAGCAGAACTGGAAAGTTAAATGGACTATCGCTTGGCTCAATGATGTCATCCTCTAAAAGTTTTCTGAGTTGCTGTTGACACACCTCTCTATGAGTTTCTGGCATACGATAATGCTTCCTATTCATGGGTCCAACGTTAGGCATTAAAGGCAATTTAAACATTTTTGCAGCAGTGTATGTCAATTGATCTCCTGGTAAGTGAAAAAAATCACTGTATTCATAACATATTAGAACTACAGCTTTCTTTTCATCGGAATTCAGCTCTTTCCCTAGTTTGAGAGCCTACTTCATTAGCTTCAGTCGTTCTTGACTAAAATGAATTTTCCCTCTCTGTCTTTCTAGTGGTTGTATGGTGAACTTAGTCAGTTTTCAAATTTTGGCCAAAAATTCCTTATATCGACCGGCTCTTTTCTGGCATTGACAATGCGCACATATGCGTGTCCTTTGTTCGGTCTGATTAAGGCATTTCCGCAATACACACCCGGGCTGATTTCTTCCGTCATACATACCATCTCATCCTTATTAGCAACTTCAATTCTAGTTGTTCTGATATTGGCTCCAATCGTAATTCACATCCCTCTCTGTACTCGACTCTGATTGGATGTGGTGTTGCCTCCCGCTTTTCTGCGCGAGCTTTGCTATAAGCTTCGCTTTCGATGTTGCTAGACCCAGCTGCCATTTGAAGGTGTTTTTCCCCTTTTTTTACTTCTCGCTAGCCGTACTTGTTCGCCACCCCAAAGCTCTGTAGGCTAATTTACAAATGACTCTGGTGCAGAAAGGGTTGCAGTAAAAGTGTTTCCCTGCTCTTGCTGTAATTGCGCCTGCTCTCTGTCTTAAGTTCCTTGCAATTCTTCCTTCAATGTGGGCGCGCTCTGAGCATTTTCTACCTTTCCGCCTTTCGCTCTTTCATTTTCGTAGTTACCCTTTAAATATCGGTCGATGCTTTCTGCGGCTGACCCAGATCGGCACACAATTTCCCGCCATGCCCTGATCCGATCTGTCATACGTTGCTTAACCTTTTCTGGAAAATCTTCTCGATTTTCTTCTCTGATGGGTGACTGGTACGTATCTTCTGATTGTATCCCTTCAAAACTATGGTCGCAACTTTCTCTATCCCCGTAACATTGAATAGAGGTCTTGGTATTTCTTGCGCTTTTTTATGCTTCTTATGGACAATTTTCTACTAATACAGTCTATTACAGCCTTATCTTTGAGGAATTCCATCCCCAATATCCCATCAACCGGTATGGAGTCCGTTTCATATATAACATTAAATTCGCAGTCTTGTTCATCAGCACCCATTCGTAACTTGGCCCTGCAAGACCCTAGTGGATTTGATTGACCTCCAAATAATCCACCTATTGTGATTGATCGCTGGGGTTGGATAACAGTGTTTCTCTTTATTCGATTAGCCTTAATTAAATTACAAGTAGATCCGGTATCCACTAAAATGGTTAACTTACCTTCTAGCGCTATATCTGATCCTAGTGTAATGCTGCAATTACTTACTAAATTTAATTCTACTGCTTGTATATTTTTCTCAGTAGCGCTTAAACTTACCGGATTGGTTAATTGAAGGCAGCTGGGGGAAATTTCCCAGCTGCCAATCTCCGTTTCCCTGCTGGCTTCCTTGCTCTGCCAAATATTTCTTGACACAAATATCTGTGTAATGGTCACAGGTACGGCAGAATTGGCAATAAAGGACATTCTGAACCGTGTTGCGAGACTCACTTCGAATGTTTTCTGAGGCCTCCGCGAACCGGACCTATCGCTTCTTACATACCGACGCCTCATGTCCATATTTACCGCACTTAGTACAATAAGAAGGTTGTCTCGGTAGCCTACACTCTTTAGCTATGTAACCCTGTTTCCCACACTTGAAGCACTGAATTGGTCTCGGCTGCAGGGCTCTCGGTGGGAATCCTCCATAATTTCTTGCTTGAGTTGTCTCCTGGCTCTGTGGAAAATTCTTTGTGGCCATCTCTGCGCATCTGCATTGGAATTATTCGTGTTGCGTGCTTTCTGCAAATTCGCTGTAGTTCTTTGCTGATCCACATACCATACTCCCGGCTCTCTAACTTGCAATCTTCGGGCGTCTCTTTCAAAATATATGGCTTCTTCTCTAACTTCTTCTAGTGACTCAAATTTCCGTCCAGTTAAATGCACTCGGGTAGAGTTACCATTGCTCCCCGCTTTGAATGTTGCTACTGCATCCGCCTCTAGCTCAGCTAGCAACCATTCATCTCTACCCGGATATTTAGCCGACACCGCTAATTTAATCTGTTCTAACAGTCCCTTCATTCTATATGCAAGCTCTCTGATGTGTTCTCCTGGTCTTCGTCGACATGCTATCATTTCTGTTCTCAATTCGCTGTAGGGTTTCCTAGGCATATAGGCAGTTTTGATTGTTTGCTGCAATGCCTCAAAATCCTTTGGCTCCTCGGAGCTTACTACTAGATAGTATTCATCATCCATCAGTCGATATCTTACACATTTCATGAAGACCGACTGTTCCTTGGCCTTGAGACGATCGTTGAAATCGTTGCAGCAGTTTAGGAAGCGGCGTACCTCTTTTGCTAGTTTCGGTGAACTTTCTGCTGAAAACATGGGAACATATTTGGACACCATGTTCATGGTTTTCTCATAAGAATGTGCCATATTCACTTGTTTGTTTCCTTGTTTGTTAACGTTGCAATTGCCGCTTTCGGTGACTCTTACTTCGTCTCGCACACCTTCTGCTATTTAGTTTGTTTCTGCCATATCCGTTTGTTTCATAACCAATTCCGCGTCTATCGACTCTGCGCTTACCTTTGTCTCTTTCCTCTGTTCCCAAAATATCATTTTCCTTGGTTTGTATTCCTTATTCTTTCCTGATTTGCTCACCTCGTGTTGCACTTTTTCCGATGATAATCGCGCAATTCTCAACTCCTGCTTTAAATTCTCTGCCGTTTCTTCTGCTTCCTGTAATTCTAAGCTCAGCGAGTCTATTCTTCCCTTAAGCCCTGTATTTTCTTCCTTTTCTTGCAACATTCGCTCTCTCAAATCTTCTTGCTTTTGAATAACTTCCAACGTTATGGCCACCAATGAGTCCAATATTTCGCACTTTGTACTTCCTTCAGTGTTCGAATAAAATTCTTCTAACAAACTCCTTGCTTCTTCATGGTTTAGACATCTTCGCAGTTCTCTTGTGAGTTGTTCCCAATGTATTGCCAGTCTTGTTCGTAACCCAGTAACCGTGTCTGGGCTTCCTTGAACTCCTGCCTCTTGCTTTCTAGCTCTTTCGATTGGGCCTGGAATTGAAGTAGTTCATCTCACGATACTTCTCCGTACTGACATTTACACTAAATATTTTACGCCATTACACCATTTTTCAATGTAACTTTTACTTAAGTCTTAGTGTGACAACCGAAACATTTGACTCATTCAAACTGGAAACGACACTTCAACAAAGCTTAATCCCGAAACTCATGAACTCTATTTGAAAAGCCGATTACCAGTAATCATATAACATTGGACTCTAAACTGTGAATGATACCACCCACTTATCCAAGTTATACATTCTCTTTTTTTTCTATAATACTCACGACTACGATCAACGTTTCTAAATAAATGCTACGTTGAAAACTATTTAAAGGAAAAGAACGCCTTAAAGCTATTAACTTCTTATCAAGGCATAATCACTTAAAAATTTCGCATTCTTACACCTCACTTTAACTCACGCATACATCACTTAAATAAAAATATAATAAAACAAAATATTTTGTTGATAGGTACCTGAAAAAAGAAATTAACCCGCATACTTAACAAACAAAAAACAACAAGACTTATATTACACGCACAAAAAAAAACAACTCAAGATATTTAAAACGCTTCTTTCCCTACTAATTTTCGTAATCCCCAGAACCAATTACACTTTTTCAAAAATCTTCTTATAACATGCATATGTATATTACCTTTAACTCTTACTCTATTCAAATATATTTCGTTATTTTCTAAAAAAAATTGTAATCAGAAAAAAATATATATATATATGTATGGCGAGATTGGGTAAAATTTATGCTGGGCTGCGTAGACTTTGGCTCTCGGCCGATATATTGCCTCGTAACACTCGTCTGGTCCTAGTAAAGACGTTGATTCTGCCTCATTTTTGTTTGCTAGCATTGTGTTTCCAAAACTTGATAGTATATGTGCACGTAAAATGGAGGTTGCATTCAACGACTGTATCCGATTTATTTTTTGGTTGCGACGATTTGATCATGTTTCCCCATATAGGCTTCAATTACTTGGGTGGTCTCTGGAATCCTTTTTAAAACATCGGGTGCTCTTTCTACTGTTCGGCATACTACGGTCCAATAAACCGGAATATCTCAGGGAACTTTTCCAGATTACTTCGTCTCAGCGGAACAGAAACCTGATAAAGCCACGATTCTATAGATCAGTTATGTAGAGTTCTTATCTCGTCCAGTGTATCAGACTATGGAATAATTTACCCGTTACTATACAAACCGCAAACACCGTCAATGCGTTCAGAATGCAAGTTCGAATAATAGTTCCTATTCTCTTCTAGGCTGTATTTAAAGTATTTAGAATATTCTTATATTATATTTAAACTAAATTTGAACTAAATGATAAAATGCAGTAGATACCTAATTTATATGCTTCTTTGCCTTGAAACGACATTTTTATGTAATTTTTTTTCTGAACTATCAACTCAATGCAGATTAATTTTATTTATAGCTCAGTTCTTATTTTTAACACTAATTTATCTAGCACCGACTTACTATTGTGTACATTTACTACCAATAAATTATTATTATTATTAGACATATATGTATAATATAAAAAAAATATTTTTCCAATGCCTTACTTATTATACCTTGTCTTTTCTCTTTTTCCCGGCTGCGCCAAATGTTGTGTCCCTAGGCAATTAAAAACAACAACTTCCTTAAATTACACCTTTTTATTTTATATTACTGTTATCACTATTGTTCCGACCGCTTTCTAATTGAAACCCGAACTGACCACACCAATTTAGTTGTGCACCACGAAAACTTGCACACGGAACTCGGAAGTAGAATCTGACCCTCAACGTATGTAATTATTATGATGCGGTAATATTCTACAACCGATGACGGGACTGCTGGCTAATGTCACCGATAGAAAGCAGCTATGCTGTTGTAAATAAACGGGCAATGACCGTGCTCTATGCGAAGTAGCATGTTTATTCACTGCCGCCGTAATGTAAACAATCATCACATTATTTAGCAATAAGCGGGCACTTTACTGTGCGAAGTAAAGTGTTCCGCTATTGCTCGCTACTTTACTACCGGTACACCTGCCAGCTTGTTGCTACCGAGTACCAGCAGACTGAGCCACAACAATGGGTTTTTTTTTAAATTAGAATACTTGAATAGGGAGATTTCCGATGGGGAAAAATTTTCTTTCGTGTTTTTCGGGTGGGGGTAGTAACTACCACCCAATGAAAGTGCCGTTCGTGACGTGGATGGATTTACATGCGGGTAGAATGCGTGAATGGGGAGCTTTCCGATTGGATAAAATGTTGTTACGTGTTGGGGGGTTTTAAGGTGTTGGTGGTAGCTACCACCCTTTGAGATTCGAGAGTCGAGTTTCGAGAATCAATTTT